>CM045767.1:6090803-6595803 GCA_025200525.1 Camellia lanceoleosa | reverse complement strand
TGCCATTTTATCGTTTTATGAAAATCCATTAACTTCTTCAATGTCATATTGATATGTAATCTTAGACTTTGACCTAATCTTTATCATTCTCAAGTGTCTTTTAGAGAACATTGAACCTTATATCACTAAGGAGTGTAGTGACAAATTTGGGTTTCAAGGATTACATGGTAGAGAAAGCTATTAAACATTTTAGAATTATTCGAGATGATTGAGAAAATAAACTAGAGAAACTCGTGTTGCCGCTATATGGAGCGCAAAGTTGAAACGGATATAATTTCATGTAAAATTGTGAAATATTTAAAATTTTGTGAAGTGTGACTTTAAGATGTGTAGTGTAGTGGTTTAATTCACTAAATCAACTCTGTCAAATGGCAAAAATTTGCTACATTATGTGAAGGCATTACACGAAACAAGATGTTCTCCATCAAATGGTAGAAACTCTCAGGTACAAGTATCCATCACATTAGTGGCAAAAGGTTAACCAACACACTACATTATGTGCCCATTTTTTTGAACCAGAGACTCACAATGGTGTAAGGCTGGCATGTGTTTCTTACCACCTGAGAGGGATTAGTGAGATAAAATTGAGACATTAAAATCAATTTGTTTTTCTTTCTTTTGTCTCTCTTAGGTGCTTTATAATATTCTGCAAGCTTCCCCTTTCTTATATGTAGTCTTGTATAAGTTTGTAAAACAATGTGGGCTCTAAGTTGCAATGAGGTTTTGAAGCTGTTAATGTCTTATACGGTTTCAGAATTTCTTGCATTTATTGGTTGGAAGTGTTTTGTGTGAAGCTTGATTTGTTGGTTTGATATCATTCATCTTTTAAACTCTTTGGCCCTCTGTTCCTCGTCCATTGCTAACTAGTTCTTCCTTTAAATATCATATAAATTCGTTTCATTATATAAATTTCATATAAATGAATATAATTACTTGTTTGTTCTCGTTAATAACTAATTATATCATCGTGACAACTGCCTATACCATCATGACATGACTTAGACTCCGATATTACTTAAAACTTTCCATCAAGTGCACTGTCTGTAAGAGTGTCCACAGTTTTGATTTCTGAACTCAATACGAAATTTCTGCCGCTTTTTTTCCACTGTTAAATCCTGATCATATTCCAGTCCTCATAGTCTAGCGTACGCTCAGCTGCACCCTTTTGTGGGACTGGGCCAAGGGTTACTAAGTTCTTCCTTCTTAGTGAGGAGGTATATGTAGCCTTTTTTAGGGCTCAAGTTACGAGAAAACATTCACCCAAAAAAAGTTAGGATAAAACAACCAGTAGTAGTATTGACTATTATCATGCATGAATCTTGTTCTTTGTCTTGATCACTGTTTTTCTATGCTTTTTCTTTTTCTTTATTTGCCAGTTTTGCCTTTATTTCTATACGTACTTGGGGAATTATTTTCTATTTTCTGGCAACAAAAGTTATGTTTGGAACACTGTAGTAGTGTAGTTTATAATTGTATCAATGTTGTACAACTATAAAAAATCTGACCTTTGTTTTTTATTTATTTTGCCTCTGATGTCATTCTGTAACTTTTTGATAGGCACCCATTAAGGGTATTCTTACTCTTCATAGGGCATCTTTGGTTCAGAATCACAGCAAGAGGTGGGTCCTAGGCAGTAGATTATTTAGTACTCAAGGTGCAGCAAATGCTAGCACCCCACAGCCTCCACCTCCTCCCCCGCCTCCTGAGAAAACCCATTTTGGTGGTCTGAAAGATGAAGACCGCATCTTCACCAACCTGTATGGTTTGCATGATCCCTTTCTCAAAGGGGCCATGAAAAGGGGTGACTGGTACAGAACTAAAGACCTAGTACTCAAGGGTGCTGATTGGATTGTTAATGAAGTTAAGAAGTCTGGTCTACGTGGACGTGGTGGTGCTGGTTTTCCATCTGGTCTCAAATGGTCCTTCATGCCAAAAGTATCTGATGGCCGCCCTTCATATCTTGTTGTTAATGCCGATGAAAGTGAACCTGGAACCTGTAAAGATAGGGAAATAATGCGTCATGATCCTCACAAACTATTAGAGGGCTGCCTCATAGCTGGGGTGGGAATGAGGGCTAGCGCTGCATATATCTACATCAGGGGTGAATATGTGAATGAACGCTTAAACCTTGAGAAGGCTAGGAAAGAAGCTTATGCAGCAGGACTGCTAGGGAAGAATGCTTGTGGATCTGGATATGATTTTGATGTGCATATCCACTATGGTGCTGGTGCCTATATCTGCGGTGAAGAGACAGCACTTTTAGAGAGCCTTGAAGGGAAACAAGGGAAGCCGAGATTGAAGCCTCCTTTTCCAGCTAATGCAGGGTTATATGGTTGTCCTACAACTGTTACAAATGTTGAAACAGTTGCTGTTTCTCCTACCATTTTAAGGCGTGGGCCAGAGTGGTTTGCTAGTTTTGGCAGGAAGAACAACTCTGGGACAAAGCTATTTTGTGTTTCGGGTCATGTGAACAAGCCTTGCACGGTTGAAGAGGAGATGAGCATTCCGTTAAAGGAGCTGATAGACAGGCACTGTGGGGGTGTTAGAGGAGGATGGGACAATTTACTTGCAGTAATACCAGGGGGTTCATCTGTCCCTTTGCTTCCCAAGCACATATGTGATGATGTGATGATGGACTATGATGCACTCAAGGCTGTCCAGTCAGGGTTGGGGACTGCAGCTGTGATTGTGATGGATAAATCGACTGATGTTGTGGATGCGATTGCAAGGCTCTCTTACTTCTACAAGCATGAGAGCTGTGGTCAGTGTACACCTTGCAGGGAAGGTACAGGATGGCTTTGGATGATCATGGAAAGATTGAAAGTTGGTAATGCTAAATTGGAGGAGATTGACATGCTTCAAGAGGTGACAAAGCAGATCGAAGGGCACACAATATGTGCTTTGGGTGATGCTGCTGCTTGGCCTGTTCAGGGTCTTATCAGGCATTTCAGGCCGGAGCTTGAGAGGAGGATTAGGGAGCGTGCAGACAGGGAGTTACTGGAGGCTGCCGCTTGAGTCCTCTGTTCAGGTTGGTTGTTGCACCTTTTTTTCTTTTAGTTTTTAGATTGACTATTTTCTACTGAGTAAATCTTAGTGCACAGCACAGCTATTTTCTACCTTTCACAAGGATCTAGGCAGTTGCACCATTCCCAAGCTCTGTAAATAAAGGGAAATTCTGTTCCTCAGTATGCTATATAGAATCAGACTTACTAATTAGCAGGCCTTTATAAATTTGTGTTAAAATTTACCCCAATGGTATTGGTAGGACTTGTTTGGTCACTTGTTTCTGGACTGTCATTTAAACTACCTAATTTTGTAAGAACATAACATATTGGTTTGAAGACATATTGGGTATGTTTGGTTTGAGTTTGGGAGATGAGTTTGGGAGATAAAAAGTACGAAAAGTTGTTTGGTTTGGTTTTTTTAGAAAGATGTTTTGAAAAATTATTTTGAGAGAGAGTTTTGGAAAAAGTGATTGATTTGATGTGTATGAGAGAGAGATTTGTTTGGAAAACTTGTTTGGTTTATAAGTTTTGGAAAAAAAATTTGAGAAAATTTGTTTGGTTTGAGTTTTTCTGAAAACTCATTTGAAGAGAAATTTTCTCAAAAATTTTTGAGAAATTCAAACCAAACGAACCCATTAGCTTCAGAACATCTGGTGACTCATACAGTATGTTATGTTTGGCTTTATGACTTATGTTTTGAGTTTCTCCTCACTGTTTGTAATTCAACCCAGTATTGTCAGCAGATCTGGCCACTAGTATAGCAAGTTATAATTTTGATCTTGTTGTGTTCTAAGAAGCACAGACACGGACATGCATACGGACACGGGACATGGCAATTTTCAAAAAATGGCGACACGGACACGGCGGGCGACACGGCAAATTTTTTTTTTTTTAAATATATTTTTATTTGTTATGTAGATTAACAAAAACTAACATAATAATATTAATTCAATAAGTATAACCATTATATTTAAATAAATTAATAGATTATCCATCCACAAAATTTATATATATATATAAACCAATAATTAAAAAAAATAGTTTTACAAAGGTATATATATAAACTTATTATAAATAAAAAAAGAGTAAGTTTTACAAAGATATATATATACATATAAACCTATTATTATAAATAAATAAAAAACGAGAGAGAGAGAGAGTGTGCGAGAGAAAGAGGGATGAGAGAGTGCGAGAGAGAGAGGGACTTACGATCAGGGTTCGAAGTTGTGGATGGACCTCGTCGACCACTGGATGTTGACGGTTGGAGTAGGCGTCTTCGATCAATGGTTCGAGTCGGCATCTTCGATTGATGGTTCGCTCTCTCTTCTTCACGGCGACAAGTTTGTCCACTCTCTTCACTCTCTCTCCTATGTTTCTGTCTCTCTTCTTTCTCCCCAAAGATTTATGCCCCGCCATGTCTATGCCATGTCCAGATTTGGACACGCGTGTCTCCACTGTGTCCTTGTCGTATCCCCTACAAAAAAAATAATTAAATTAAAGGGATACGTCACCTAGCGTGTTCTGTACGTATCCCCGGCGTGTCTCCGTGTCCGACACTGCCACAACATCAAATCTAGTGTGTCCATGCTTCATAGGTTGTGTTTTCCAAGTTGTTTTTATTGCCAAGTAAGAAGTACACTGACTTGGATTTGACATGTTTGTTAATGATAACCTCCAAAACTTAAAACGTACTGTCATGATATTGTATCCTTCTTCTAGTAGACATTTATGCTCTGTTTAGCGGAAAATATTTTTCTGACATTTCATATGATAAAAAATGAAAGTCAATGAAAAGTGTGTTGTTGTCAATAGAAAACAAGCTTATACCATACCAAACCAAACCAAGCCAAGCCAAGCCTTAAATCCCATTAAATGGGGTCGGTTATATGAATCCTCCTTCTCTATGTAACTCTATCAAAGGTCATTTTATTAATCAAATTAAGTAGATCAATATCTCTATTTACAATGCTAGCTAATGTTAATCTAGGTTTACCCGGTCTCCTAACACTTCTATCTACCGTCACTGCATCGCATCTCTTCACTACTGTTTCTATTGGTCTTCGTTGAATATGACCAAACTATCTCAATTGATTCTTTCTCAACTTATCTTCTATTGGTGCTACTCCTATCCATTCCCGAATATACTCATTTCTAATTCTGTCTTGTCTAGTTTTGCCGCATATCCACCTTAGCATCCTTATCTCAACAATACTCGTCTTATCAACATGTTGTTTTTTGGTTGTCTAACACTATCCCATACAATATCACTGGTCTAATAGCCGTTCTATAGAACTTACCTTTTAGTCTAGTGGGTATTCGTTTATCGCACAGTACCCCAGACACACTTCTCCACGTAAGCCATCTCGCCTTAATCCTATAAGCCACATCTGCATCAATCTCCTCTGCCGTTGTGATAATCAACCTTAAATAACAAAAATGTTTACTCTTAGGCAGTTCTTAATTCTCAACCTTCACTTCTGCTCTGCTTTCATTGTTACTGTTACTAAATTTACACTCCATGTACTCTGTCTTAGTTCAAAAAACAAGCTTGTGTGGGTGAAAAATATTTTTTACTTTGGAAAGGTGGAAAATGTTTTTCAGACTAAAGTCGTACCAATGCTACCATACTATCACCGCTGCCACCCCACCACTAATACAATCAATAGCACATTAGTTTCACAGTGGTTACCTAACATTGGAAAATAATTTTTGAAAATGTTTTTCATAAAAAATGTTTTCGGTTGGAATTTAACAAATGAAGCGTTAGTAGAAAAATGTGACATATTATTGGGATGAAGGCTAAGATAATAGTCGCTATTTTGTTGTCTTATGGAAGAAAACAGTGGAAAGGGAATAAAACAGTCATTATCATAAGGGTATAGGAAAGATTATAGAGTAATACAATTAATCATTTCAAGATATCAATACTATATGTCCACTATAGGACAATAATTATCTACTTTTTTCCTGATTTGAAGTAATTCTTGTCTGTCTTTTCTGCTATGTAGGTAAACACCTTTGGGTGCTGGATGGTGGAATAAAATTGTGGAAAGCAGTCCAAAAGTTAGCTGGATGGCCTAATGAGTCGCATGTTTGTTTTATGCTTGTATCAAGTTATCAGAATTATTGGGTCAGGATGATTTATTGTTATTCATGTGTTTTGAGCCTTGTGGATATAAGATAAGCTTGTCATGGTTTTGACAGCTTGAAGAAACACTTTCTTTTTAAGTTTCTCAGTTTCATCAATAAAAACAAAAATGCCTGTTGCAGGTTTGAGAAGGGATTAGAAGATATAGCCATGGCACATAGTTCAAACTTAATTTGACCCTCTTTGTTTCTTGTTGAAAAATTGAATTAAAAACTAGAGATTGCATATACATTTTTTTTTGGGGACCGATTCACGATTTGTGCATCATCTTTGATTAGGGGTTATGTTAATCTTCTCCGTATCATTTTAATTTTATCAGAATTAACAAGATTGAAGATTCATTGTGTTGGTAATATTGCAACGACCTTTTCAATTAGTTTGAAGGAAATTGAGCTTTTTTTCTTGTTCTTCATATTCCTAGGCCTTCTTGTAAGCGAGAGTCGAGTCTTATGCACTAAGTATGATCTTTTACTTCTTCCTTTTCCAAATCACTAAACTAATATGATTACATTACTCTGAATTGCATGTAAACTCGATTAGGAATTTGGAAAATATTACCCTCACATGGGGTGGGATGGTTTGTGTCCAGTTGTGTGATAAGATTATGTGCACATAGAAGAACTGTGAACAAGTGGATTAGTAGTTTTTGTTTCATTAAAATAAAATGGACATTATAAAAAAAATATATTAAATTTTCTATAACATCGAAGGGGTAATTGGTAGGGTTCTCAATGGAAGTAAGCCCCAATATATTCGGTCCATTCAAAGTTTCAACTTTTTTTTTTTTTTTTTTTTTAAATTTAAAAAAAAAAAAATTCCTTCTTGCTTAAGGTTCTATTTTCTTTTTACTTAAGCTATTGCTTGATCTAGAAGAATAATATTCAAATGTACTTAATCTTTTGTTAACTAAAACCATGGTCCATGTGTGACTATGAACAAAAGGAAAATAAAAATAAATACACACAAAATATACACAAAATAAATATATCATTTTGATTATTTGTTTTAATTATGGTAGTCAATCCTTTATATTTGGGATATTTATCAGAAAATCATTTTTTAAGTATTTGTATCTCAATTAGTCCATAAGATATTCTTGTTTTTTAGGAAGTCTTATTATTTGAATATTTGATCTATCAAATTCTAATTATTATATTTAAAGTATTTTATGAATATTTCTACTCTTATAAATATTTTTGAACGGTTAGCAATTTGGTGATGTGAACATTCATATTTTACAATGTGAATGTTCACATTGACCTGTGAATGTTCACATTGACGGTATGAATATTCACATTGACGGTGTGAACATTTACATCACAGAATATTCACATTATAAATGTGAATATTATTAGAGATATTTTGATAACTATGTCACTCATAGGACTTATTGAAATTTAAGAAAATAATATGGACTAAATGAAACATAAATAGATAAAAAGAAATTTATGAAAAAATGTCCTTTATATTTTAATTCAAGTTATAGCCTTCTGTCCATTTAATGTGGCTGATGAAAATTAAAAGCGGAGACATTAAATGAGATTTTGATGAAAGTGTAAAAGTACTAATGAGATCACATAGACAAAAGAATAACGGAAATGCGTGAGAGCTCTAATATGAATGGCTCGAATGGCTCGAAAATATTCTCTTACCGGTAAGAGAATATTTTCATAGCCTAAAAAATATTCTCTTACCGATAAGAGAATATTTCCGAGCCATTCGAGCCGTGATATTCGAGCTACGTAGCAGTTTCGAAAGAATAAATAAATAAATAATAACTTTTGGCTCACCCAACAGGTTTTGTCAATGTTAGCCTTACTAATGTCATTGTCCTGGCTTAATGTGTAATAAATTGATTGTTATAATTAAAAACAAATATACGAAAGTGATATTTTAGTAACAGTGTAGAAGTGTTAAGTGTAATTTAATTATTTTAAATATATTAATAAATATCCTTAGAAAGTGACATTATTTATGTAATATTCATATTAAATAAAAAGCTGCAATACATATTAAGTGAGTCATTTTTTTTTCCCTCCACTCCCTAATAGTGGCAAGTTTGTATGTTTTACCAATTTTTTTTTTTGTGTTGCTATGTTTGAACCATAATACCACAGATATTTAAAACTACTAAATAATTATTCATGTTCTTAAAATATTCATTAACAAAATCAAAAATATAATAAATGTGTTAGCAAAAATTCAGTTTAACCCAATTGATAGTGATTGGTCGATAAGTTACAACTAATTTTAATAAACACAAGAAGATCAGATTTTGTGATTGACTCTCATGCCTTAAACAAATTAAAGGTTTCCTGGAGATAATCAAGTAAAGAAGAGATTGAATAGAACAGAATATGTATTAATTCAAATAAATTGTCCATTGTCATTAGTTACAGGAATTTAAACAAGAACAAAAATTGAATAAATACAGCAATCGACAGAAAGAAGAGAAATGAAGGGTTGGAAAAACTATTTGTTTAATCTACTCCTAAAATAGCTAATTTAGAAATACTCCTAAACAACTTTGCATGAGTGTGTTTGATATTTGAGATTCATTGATCTCTCTTTGTATCTCTCTTGGCTTATTTATAGGTTCAATCGCATGAAAGAAAGAGATAACTTAAGCTCACAATTTCCTCAACAAATCCATGGTTTCTTTAACATGATACATATCCAATCTTTGATAAGAACCATTTTGTAGATTTGGTACTTGATTTGATATTGGCTCCTTAATCTCAGCAACTAACTTTTAAATTGCTCAATTCTTAACTTTTTTACTCTCCATTTAACATGTCATTATGTCACGTTCTTAACATATCTATCATATCACGTTAGCATGCCTATCTACAAAAATAATAATAAAAACAAATGTAGTCAAGATTTTTCTTTGAAAATAATTATAATTTCAATCGACAGATTATAATCAAATTTGACCATAATTAATAAATCACAATCGATAAAAACATAAACTGTGATGTAAATAAGATGCCAAATAAATTTTCTTTTAAATATTTTAAAAAAATTGATCGATCCAAGGTCAACTTCAAATTCAGAGGGCATCTCTACCTTAGATATTAAATCAAAGCTTATCTTCAACTCAACGTGGATGCTTCAACCTTCCTCTTTCTTTGTATTCTTCACTCTTCTCAATTTTCAGCCCATTTTTCAACTTTATAAAGCAAATAATCATTCATCTAGAAATGTTGATTGGTGAAGAAAAGGCCAATGTCCAACTCAAGTTCACATCACCCTCTCCCCCATCAAAATCAAACATAAATGTTAGGAATATAAAAAATCAAATACAATATTAAAAATATATGAATGAATTACATTTTATAAGATTTATTTATTTATTTATTTTTGATTTAGGAAGCAAAGAAGTCCGGTCCAGTTCAACCATTGTGGGCCCATTTTGGACATTTGAACAGTTTATAACTAGCAGCAACCGTGCTATGTACGGGAATGTATAATTTAAATAATTTATTATAGTTATTTTTGTATAATAAAATTAAATTTTTTTTATAAATTTAAAATATAATAGGGAATTGTAACTAAGAAATATTTTGAATATGATAACTATCTCATACCTAAGTTCATACATTCATTTTTTTCATAAATTTGTCATTTAAAAAATTGATTATAAAATTGTCTTAGTCCAAGTAGATCATTTAGCAACTTGAACTATATTTCTATCGGACATTATTATAGCTTTAAAAACAAATAATGTAAAAATGTTCAAAGCCCGCTTTAAAGAAAACAACAAAAAATGCACCTAGTACATATACACATAGGTATACAAAAAGAATAAAATTCATCAAACCCTTGAATCCTACAATTGGTTAATTAATTGTGATGTTGTTGGTGGTTGAATGCAACTCGAATCTTAAACGCAGAGCTTGAACAAAACTTTATACCCAATATGCAAACACTAAAAAAACTCTATGGTATGTTAGAATATATAGCTAAAATATGAAGGATTTGAAAAATAAGATAGAAATGAAATTGAAGATCATTATCAGATAGGAATAAATTTGAAGATAATTATTAGATTTAAGATTAAAATAAATTTAAAAAAGGGATCATATGAACAATATAATAAAAATAAAGTTGGAGATAATGATAGGATTGGGGATTAAAAAAAAAATTAAAAAGGAAGAAATAAGAAATAAAGATAAATGAAGATATAGGAAAAGATTAAACAAAATAAAAAAATAAAATAAAAAGAGATAAGGAGTCTTAGATAATAAAAGATTTTAAAAGTTAAAAATTTAAAATAAAAACAATATTAAGAGGAAAAAAAATGTGTTTTATTGGAAAAAAATAATGATGAAGAAAAATTTAAAACATAATTTTGAGAGAGTGACATGTAGGAAAAAGAATATCAATTGTTTGAGAATTAAGTATTGAGACTTTGAAAATTTTGGAGTAGATACTATATTTCCTTATATATAGTATAGATATAGATATATAGGTAAAAAGATAGATATCAAATCTAATTTGAAAAAAGATAAAAATAAAATAAACATCCTAAAAAAGAGAGAGAGAGAGAGAAATGTGGGAATTCGGTTGCTGATAATCAAAATTTTTAAAAAGATAAGATATTTATGAGAGATTATGTATGAATAGAAGATAATTTAATTTTTATTCTATCAAAATAAAGGCATATATATTTTCTTAAATAGTAGCAAAATAAATTTACACTTTTAATAAAGTTGTAATAGAATAAAATATATTTAATTTTTAAATTGCATGCTTGATGATGATTTTTTTTTTCTTTTTTAAATACATTGATAGAAAATTTTGAAATTGATGGTAGTCAATTGTTATCATTATAGCTTACAAAAAGAATTTAATAGTGGTCAATCATTAACCAATAATTTAGGATAAAATCATGGATAGCCAATAAAAAATTAACACTTAGCAACTTAAATGTTGTAAAAATAAAAATAAAAAAATTGGAAAATTCATAATAAAGTATTGAAATTCCTCAAATCATGTAGTTAGATATTTTGGTTAATTTTAAAATTTAAATGTTAAATCTAGTAATATTATGCTATGTGTAATAATTCAAAATTTAGATAATACACTAATAGATTTGAGCCACTTTTTTTCTTTCTAATATTGTAAAAAAAAAATGAAAAATTTAAATTATACATGTTTAGATAAAATTTAAAGATTTTAAAATTTTAAATTAAATATTGTTAGATGTACCAATCACTTTAAGCCAAATATATTTTTATTTTTAAAAATTTTTAAATTTTAAAATTGAGAAATTGTGTTTAAGATTTTGAAGCTGTTGTGTGTGATTGTATTGTTAAGTGGGTGTATATTGGTTGTAGATGATCCGAAGAACTCTCATTTGAGAGAGCTTGAAGGAGCAAATGTGAGATTAACTTTATGCAGGGCTAATCTTCTTAAATTTGAGAGTTTGCACGAAGCCATTAATAAGTGTGATGGTGTGATAGACATGAGATAAAATAAATTAAATTAAATTCAAGATTTGATGAGTTTCGAATCTAATTAAATTGAAAAACAAAAGCAAATTAAACATTTTAAAGTAAGCAAGCTCAAATCATGCAAAATCTAATAATAAAGAAGATGAAAAGAGGTGTAGATGAACTGAAAAATAATGGAAAAAAAAAAAAAAAGAAATATATACACACAAAAGTAATAAATCTTTGGAAAAGTACATATAAAGTAAGAAATAATATTATGAGCATAAAATGAAGAAAATGAAAAAATTTGTAGATGAACTGAAAATATTGAAAAAAATATATATACACTCAAAGTAACAAACACGAAAAATGCATATAAAGTAAGAAATAATATTACCTCGACCTTGTAATGATTTTTGCAGATAATCAAACTTGAAAAATATAACAATGGAGAAGATGAATCATTATGAGCAAATAAAAGATGAATAGAGAAATGTGTGTGTGGAAGTTGTAGAAGTTCTTGGTTTCTTTTTTTCTTTTCTTCTTTTTTTTTTTTTTTTTTTTTTTTTTTTTTAAATTGAGATTGAGAATGAGATAAATATTATTGTGGGTAATGGATATGGATGAATATTTTATTATTTTGAGATAAATATTATTATTGGTGATGGATATGGATGAATATTTTATTATTTTTTAATTTTATATTTTATATAGGGAGAAGGAGTGAGAAGGCTTGAAGAGTGGGAAAGGAGGGTGAAGGGTTCTTGGTTTCTTTTATTCTTTTTTTTTTATTTTATATAAATTGAGATTGAGAATGAGATAGATATTATTGTGGGTAATGGATATGGATGAATATTTTATTATTTTGAGATAAATATTATTATTATTTAATCTTTATCTTTATCTATAAGTTATGAAATTAACTTTTTTAAATTAATTATTTAATTTTTATCTTTATCTATAGAATACAAAATTAATTTTCATAAATTATTTATCAATTTTTATATATTTATCTATATAGATGAATTTTGAAATTCAAATCTTTATCCATAAGCAATGAAAATAATTTTCATTTTAATTAATCAAACAAATATCATAAATTATGTATCAATTTTTATATGTTTATCTATATAGATGAATTTTGAAATTCAAATCTTTATCCATAAGCAATGAAAATAATTTTCATTTTAATTAATCAAACAAATAGAAAATTGAGGAAAATAGAAAATATGAAAAACAATCAAAGAGGACTGCCATGTAGGAAAGAGAGAGTTTTAAAATTATGATAATTTAGAAATAAATATTTAGAGACTTTTGACAAAACAACTACATTTAGTTATATATATAGTATAGATAGATAGATAGATGTGATCAGATATCAATAATTACTTGTGAATCATATTTGTATGAAAAAAATAGATAGATAGTCAAACTGTATGATTTTGAAGATGATTAGTCTATTTTTTTAATTTTTATTTTCTAGACAAATATGATTCGATTAAGTGGTTATCATATCTGATCAACTTAATTTTTTTTTTTTTTTTATAAGTCTCAATACGAGCTCGGCTCAAACCGAGTGGGACTATGGAGGAGCTGCTCTCATTATTATTATATTTTGGTGACTAATTTTGTGTTTAAATTTTGTATTATTGGACTTTTTGAAATCAAAATATTCATTATTGTAGTAGACCTGTTTCATCAAACAAAAAACAACCCATCATGTTTTTGGTAGGCTTAAGTTCATGTAATAATTTTTTCCAAACAGAACCTTACAATGTTGATATTTATGTATTGGTGGTGCTACATGCACTAATTAATATAATTAGTGTATCAACATAGTTATAATATTATTATTTTAAAGCTATAATCCTACTCATTATACAAATTTTAATGACTCAAAGCCTCTGAAATTATGGCACATCATCCATTAGTACTCTAATTAATATATCAATTGATGCATATTCCATCAATGCTAGAGATATCAAATTTTCTATCAAATAAATGATAAAATGTCTCACACATCATTCATTAGTACTCTAATTAATATATCAATTGATGGATATTTTATTAATGCTAGAGATACTAAATTTTCTACCTAATAAATGATCAAATATCTCGTATGAGTATGACATCCACAAAAGTATAGATTCACATGGTATAAAATATTTAATTATTTATTTAATAAAAAATTATGAGATGCATAACATTTTTTTATTCTTATGTATTGGTGAGGGCAATCCCCGCAATTACTCTTCATAAAGGTTGTAATCATTGTTCCGCAAGTATTTAAATAAAAGAATAATGGATATATACATTTGAAAAAAACAAAAAAAAAAAACAAAAACAAAACTAGCTCAAAAAATATACAAAAATTTTTTAGAGCTCTAATATAGGAGTTCTAATAGCTCTAATGAAAAGGTGAGACCCACTCTGATGTGATGTTTATGTCTTGCTTTGTTTTGTTTTTGTTTTGTTTTGTTTTGTTTTTTTTTTTTTTTGCTTTGACACATCACTAGAGCTCAAATTAGAGCTCTAGATTTAGAGCTCTCTAGCATTTCCTAAAAATATATCCAAAGTCTGCTTCAAGTTAGTTTGAGTAAATGTTTAATTTGATATAGAGTGTTCCAATGGTTAAATTTAAACTTGAATATAAAATTGGGTAGTGGCATAATTATAAATTTAGAATTATATCACCACAATTAGCTTTTAAAAATTTGAGTTAAAAAAAAAAAATTTTCTTTTGGTAAACTAAAAGTTTAAGTAAAACTCCTTTTGATGTAAATTTTTGTAAAAGTGTGGAGATAATTTTTGAGAATTTTCATTTAAATTTAAATTTGTTATGGAGTAGAGGTAAAAATCAAGATTCAAGTTTATTAAAATCAGAATTCTAAGTAAGATTATTGAGAGGTACTAATTTAGATCGAGAATTGTAAAATTTTATTTTTAGTATAAAATAAAAAAATAATTTTCAACAAAGATAATATATGTATGTTATTTTAAAATTATTAAAAAAAAAAAATGAATTTGATATAATGATATGTTTAGTACTCCTATATCCTTACTCTAATGGTCATTAATTTTTAGAGAAAAATACATATTACATTCCATAGGACTAAAATTTGTGTTCTTATTACAAGGATCACATTCCGATCAAAAAAAAAAAAATTACAAGGATCACATCATTTAAATATTGAAAACGTTAAATTTTGTTTTTAAAAATTATCTTATATATATATATATATATATATTAAAAAAATTAATCTTCTGATATAAAAAAAAAAAAAATCTGACAAATTATTTAAAAAAACACAATCATAATTGTAAATTATTTTCTATGTTGTCCAAATTATTTTCTACAAAAACAAAACAATAAAATAATAAATTGTGGTGTTTGGAAAGATACTTTTTTGACTTTTGGTTAAAATAGTATTAAAAGACAAAAATAGATAAAATGTTATATTAAATCTATAATTATTTTATTTTTTCACTCACAAATATTACATCTAACTACAAAAAAAAATTTAACTCTCTTCCCAACAAAACTATTTTAACTAGACCAAAATAGTTAGCCTTCGTTTGGCCATTTGGATTTGATTGGATTTAGAACTATTTTAGTCACAAAAATACAAAAAAGACTTTTTAGTCTAATAAGATAAAATGACACATCTAACCCATAATCATTACATTTTTTTCTTTTACAAAAAAGTCAAAAAGGTCAAAAAATCTATCCCAAATTAGACTTTTTAGCCCCAAACTAAAATAAAGTCAAAAAACCAACTCACTTTCTAAACGAACTTTTAATTTCATTTGGCATGCTTGGCTTTTTGGTTATTTTAATCACAAAAAGATAAAATAGACTTTTTAGTTTAATAAAATAAAATATCACATTCAATCTATAATCATTTTAGTTTTTTCTCTCACAAAAGTCAAAAAAGCCAAAAAACCTATTCTAAATGAAACTTTTTAGCCCCAAGTTAAAATAATCAAAAAGTCAAAAAGTCAATCTATATCCCAAACGAACCCTGAAATAACTTACGGGATTGTTTGGGATGTTCTAAATAAGTGCACTTTTTAACTTTTTATGAAATATAGGTTGAGTATGGGTTGGGTTTGAAGTGATATGATAGAGAGATGATGTGACTTAAATAAGATGACGTGATTTAAATAGAATAGTGACTTTTTGACTTTTTTAAAGGGTGACAAACAACGCCTTAGCCTCCGTTTGGGAAGTGGGCTGGCTCTTTAATTTTTTGACTTTTTTGGCTATATGAGCCTGGGCTCAAAAACTTGGTTTGGGAAGGGCTCTCGGCTTTTTGGCTTTTTTTGTGAGAGAAGAGTGTAATGATTATGAGGTTAGATGTGATATTTTGTCTGTTGTGGCTCATGAGCCTATTTTGTCTTTTGTGACTCATGAGCCCAATGAACCCTTGTCAAACGGAGGCTTAATAACCAACTTTTCAAATGAATATTCTCGTTATTTTTTTATATAAAAAATACAAAAACACCAAATTAAAAGGATAACAACGTTTCACATTTTAGAGAGTCCGTGTGCGCACAGAAATCGCGAGTGTGTTTAATTTGTGTTTTAAAATATATTTTTGAATTTTTTATCTAAAAATATATTTGATTATAACTTAAATTTTTTTTAAAAATTTAGAAGTGGTTTGGAATGATCTAAATGAGTATATTTTTTGACTTTTTATGAAATATGAATTGGGTATGAGTTAAATTTGAAGTGATGTGTTATACATATGATGTGACTTAAATAAAACAATACAACTTAAATATGATAGTGATTTTTTAACTTTTTTTAGATCATGCCAAATAAGGCCTTATTTTTTTCTATTACACATCAACCAATAATTTTTTATCTTTCATCTTTTTTTTCAATCATTTTTTTTCTCACACATATTTACTCAATTATAACAAAATATCAAATCATTCTACACACTCAAATTCAAAATCCATTTTCAAAATATAATAAAAAAAAATTAAAAATTTATCTCAAAATACAAACCAAACCCATTCTTCCTCCATCATTGCCCCTCTCTCTCTCTGTCCTTTTTGTATATCGACTTTTTGACCCTTTTCAGCTTTGATCATCAACAGACCAACAAATTAAAAAAGCTTGCAGTTAAAATGCAAAAAATGAATAAATAATTGAATTGAAGTACCAGCTGAGAAGAGAATCGAAGAGCTTTGGAACAATCACAGTTTGCCTCTCTTTTCTACAGCATTTCTCTCCCGATTCGTCCCTCCCTACTGTATTTGGTAACTATAATTCACACAATCTTTGTTATATGTCTCTCTCTGTGTGTGTGTATTGTGCGTTGTCTATACTGGGTTTTGGTACTTCATAGTGGTTGTTGCATTGTGTTGATTTGATTTGAGTGTTTCTGCTTTCTTTGCTTCTGATTCTACTTGGGTTGTTTGTATATGGGTTTTCTTTGATTTGCTGCTTTAATTATGCTAATTCCCAATTTTTCTTTTTTAATTGACACTGAGCAAATCAATGTCCTTTCTCTACCTCTCACCATAATTAATCACTTTTTAAATCCATCATTTGAGTTCAATTTTGTTCACACAATCTTTGTTATATGTCTCTTTCTCTCTCTGTGTATTGTGTGTCACCTATACTGGGTTTTGGGACTTCATAGTGGTTGCATTGTGTTGATTTGAGTGTTTCTGCTTTCTTTGCTTCTGATTCTACTTGGGTTGCTCCTACCTGGGTTTTCGTCGATTTTCTATTTTGATTATGCTAATTCCCAGTTTTTTTTTTTTTTTTAAATTGCCATTGAGCAAATCAATGTCCTTTTTCAACCCATCATTTGAGTTCAATTGGGGTATCTCTCTCTTTCTCTCTCGCATTTGTTGAGGTCTTCTTCATGAATATTTTATGTATATTATACAAGGAAGTCGGTGTATATAAATATATTTAGTTTTAACGATCTGAATGAGTGGGGTGGGGCTTAGTCATTTGTTTTGATGACTTTCTTATATTCACTTTTCTCTTTCTTTCTTGCAAATCCCATTTTAATATTATCCTCTTGAATAAACTAAGCTTTGGCATATCATGACCAACTTCAATTCATATCATGAAAAAGTGTCTAATATGTACTTTTGTTTGATTCTGATTTGGTTTGTCCTTATGATTTCAATTGCATTTTAATTTGTTGACTTTGGAGGCATTGTGGTTGATCACACATATCAAGTAAGAGCATTCTGATTTGAGATTTTATCTTCAGCAATGGTGCTTGGGCTGAGGTCAAAGAACCGAAAAGGCACTTCTGTTCATGTCGATTACATTGTCAATGTGCAAGAAATTAAGCCTTGGCCACCATCACAGTCTCTGAGATCTGTTCAGTCTGTATTGCTTCAATGGGACAATGGTGATCAGAATTCGGGGTCCCTTTCTTCAGTTGCTGGGGATTGCAATATTGAATTCAATGAATCGTTTGCGCTTCCAGTGACTCTATGTAGAGAAAAAAAGGGCCGTGATAACTTTCAGAAGAACTGCTTGGAGTTCTACTTGTATGAATCTCGAAAGGACAAGGCTTCAAAAGGTCAACTCTTGGGGTCTGCCATAATAAATCTTGCGGATTATGGAATTATCAAAGAGAATTTAGCCATCAGTGCTCTTGTGAACTGCAAGAAGAGTTCGAAGAATGCAGCCCCACCTGTTTTGTATGTCAGTGTACAGCCGTTTGATAAGGATAGCTCCAACCCATCACCAAATGGAAGCTTATCAAAAGAAGCATCGCTCGACAAGGATGTGGGAGAGTTTGTTTCAGCATTGATGAATGAAGATAATGATGATGAATCTGAGATTGCTTCTTTTACAGACGATGATGTCTCCTCACATTCGTCACGGACTACTTCCTCGTCTGCTTTTGAGGCTAATAAGGGCTCACACTCTCAAAATAAAGAGGTATACAAACTCATTGTCTTCTATTTCCTTATTTCACTTTCAATCCGGTGTGCATTGAATTACTTAATATACATTGATTCAAACATTATTTTGTGTTGGATCTTTATGTCGGTTGGGTGAGAATAATGCATCTCTATCTGTTAGGCTATGGAATGGTCTTAGTTACTCTTATGCAATGCCTATGAAGCATGCTTTGGGGTTGATCTTTCCATTCAACACAGACAAGCTGGATTTGTAAATTGACAATCTTAAAGGTTGGACAATGAAATGTGGAAGGATCATTATTATGTTATATAATTACAATAATTAGTTTGAATCTACTTTCGTAGAGTACAGTTACAGACCAAATGAATGGTGGATGTGTATCCAAAAAAAAAAAAAGAAAAAGAAAAGAAGAATGGTGGATGGTCATTATTAAAATGATGTGATGGCATACCTTCATTTTCTCTTACCAGCTGTCATATTGTCTTGGACAGTTTAATATGCAGTGGAAATGAAATTGCAGAATGGATCAAACTCAGCAAAAGATAGCACGCAAAAGGGTGGTGGAGAACCTGTTTAACATTTGGTAGTGGAATTTGGGAATCCAGTGGCTGAATCACTTAATCAGTTTAACGGTAGATCGGAGTGTTTGTCATTGGCAGCATTATCCTCAGATTTGGGGAATTCCATACATATTATTATGCTTATTTGTTCCAATTATTCTAGTCGAGAAAATTCTTTTGCCCTCATTTTTGTTCTATTATCTTCTATTCCTTGAGTAACAAGATATGGTTGAGTCTTACAACTGCATAAGAAACTTTGAATAGGAAATAAAACCAATTATTTTTGTGAGCAGGTTGCTAATAGCAAAGGCAAAATTCAAGAAAATGCTCAACAGTCTGTCAAGGACAATTTTGTTGACAAACTCGCAGCTAAAGTTGCATCTGCCGATGCATTGATTCAGGTGCGTGTAAACTCCGACCAGGTAAGCTTCAGAGATTTTCAAGCTGATGGAAATGACAACAGACAAGCTGCGATACAGAGCAAAAACAGCCAGATGGAAGCTTCAACTGCTGATGAGGTACATGCTGCTTTGGTGGATATCAGAGAGGAAAAGGAACGACGAGAATATGAACAGGACATCGTGGAGAAGAAAACGGATTCTTTGGAAAATATATTAGCTAAATATCCACAAGATACTACAAGAAAGCATACAACACTACGGAGTGAGACTGTTCAATTCAGCAGGAGAGTGCACGGAGGAGTTCAGGGAATCACCATGGTCAATAATAAGCTAAAGCATATGAAGTCTGTCCACCTACCATATATCTCAGGTAAGGCCAATGGGTTTTCTGGCGATGATCAAAATATGGATAAGGCAAAGGAAGTAGATACCCAGGAACATAGTGCTACAAGTAGTGCAGTAATTGAAGGAAACAAACCGAGCAATGGTGTTTCTGAAAGCAAATTTGAATGGGAGTCAAGAGTTGAGATGCTTGAGGAAGAGTTGAGAGAAGCTGCCGTTATTGAGGCCGCCCTTTATTCCGTAGTTTCTGAGCATGGGAGTTCCACAAACAAGGTTCATGCTCCAGCTCGGCGTCTCTCTAGATTCTATCTTCATGTTTGCAAATCCATGTCCCAAGCTAAAAGAGCAAGTGCAGCAAGTGCGGCTGTCTCGGGATTAATTTTGGTTTCCAAATCATGTGGAAATGATGTCCCAAGGTACTATTAATTCCAAAACTTGGATTTGCTTCTAATACAGCAAGTCAAGCTTTGCAGAAATTTAAACTGACAATGTTTCCATGATAGATTATGGAGATTGTACAAAGTTGAGATACTGCTTTAGAATATAATTCGTGAAACCTTCAAAATAGAAGTTGAAGAAAAGGGTGTACTTAAACAGCTTTTTGATATACCTGGTCATAGGATTTTTTATTTCCCGTGATGGAATTTTGCTGAATCTTCTACATATTTTATACAGGTTAACTTTCTGGTTGTCAAATTCAATTATGTTGAGAGCAATTCTTAACCAGGCTATTGGGGAAATGCCACTTTCTGATGGACCACATACGAAAACTACGGTTGGTGGAGAGGGGTCAAGTGGAAGATCCTCATATAAACGAGACAAGTTCTGTTCCACTGGAGAAGGAAAGAACCATCCCATACAAGAATTAGAAGACTGGGAAAACCCTCAAACATTTATAATTGCATTGGAAAAAGTTGAAACTTGGATCTTCTCCCGAATCGTTGAGTCAGTGTGGTGGCAGGTTCTGTCTGAGTTCTTCTTCTTTTCGCTATGAAAGTGCTCTCTAATAGCAAGTTTTGCTTCAGTCAGGCGCTATAACTTTTAGTGGTTGATTTTTTATTTTTTTTACTCTGCAGACTCTGACTCCACATATGCAGTCCTCAGCAGCAAACGGTAGCGGTAGAGGTTCAAGCTCAAGGAAAAGTAAACATGTTCTTGGTGATCAAGAGCAGGGGAGTTTCTCTATAGAACTTTGGAAGAAGGCTTTTAAAGATGCCTGTGAAAGGCTTTGTCCCATTCGAGCTGGAGGGCACGAGTGTGGTTGCTTGCCAATGCTGGCTAGATTGGTAAATTTTTTCCCTCAAACTGCATTACCTGATTGGGTTTATCCCATGGTAAATAGTCACTTCAAACTTGGATAATATTGCAGGATAAATTTCATGTTTGTCTATGGATGAATAAACTTATAATTATCCTTCATTTTCATAACAAAGTACTATTTTGGACATACACATTCGCATGACTTCACATGTAGTATTTGAGCATGGTCGCATCATGTTTTGCATGCTTATGAGGTTAATTGTTTTAAATGTATATGATATTGATTAAAATGTGTGATATTGATTGACTTTATTATATTGTTCTTGAAAGACAAGATAGAATATGGCTTCACTTATTGTGTTTTTAGGTAATGGAGCAATTAGTGGATAGACTAGATGTTGCGATGTTCAATGCCATTCTTCGTGAATCAGCTGAAGAAATGCCAACAGATCCTGTGTCCGACCCCATTAGTGATCCTAAAGTCCTTCCAATTCTTGCTGGTAAATCAAGCTTTGGGGCTGGTGCACAACTGAAAAATGCTGTGAGTATATAAAAACTCATATTGCGTGGTTATTTTTTTGTGCCATCTTTTATTGTTCCATTAATTTTAAATTTTTTCTAACTCATGCTTGTATGTGCACAGCCCCAGAGTGACAGGCTGTGTCTCACTGGATTTTAATTGAGTATTCATAGAATAGCATCATTTGGATGTTTGTGCCTTATAGTGTCAGCTAATGAAGCATTATGAAAATCATGAGAACTGGCATTTTTAGTCCAAAATTGAAAATTGTGGCAAATTTGTGACTTTGATGATTTAACCTTCTAATGCCAAATACTTTTCCTGAACTTGTGACGTGTGTTCAACTGAATTACAAGCCTAGTGTTTTCGCTCATTTGGGCGATTAGATTATGAAGTGGAGAAACAGATTGATTTTCAATGGAAGAACTGTTAACATGCATTGCCTTCTGAATGAGTACTGAATAACAAAAAATTGTCTGAAATATGCATCAACGACAGAAGATAGAAATTGCTCTCAAGTCTTATCTAGGTTGTATTTTGTTTGTTTTCCCTGGCTATTAGATTGGGAACTGGTCCAGATGGCTATCGGATCTCTTTGGCATTGAAGATAATGACAATGATGACAGTAATGGAATGGAATGTGTGAGATCTTTCAAGGCTTTCCGTCTACTAAATGCATTGAGTGATCTCATGATGCTTCCACCTGAAATGCTTGCTGATAGTTCCACAAGGAAAGAGGTGAGTTCTTTAATTCTGATTTTTTATGTTTTTTTGGCAGAAAGAGACGGTCTATATATTCATTCCTCATTCACTATTTTAACTTTTAAATCTCACTGTTTGAAGGTCTGTCCTTTGTTTGGTTCACTGTTGATCAAAAGGGTTCTCGGCAATTTTGTTCCAGATGAGTTTTCTCCGAACCCAATTCCAGCAGCTCTTCTTGATGCCCTGGATGCCGAGGTTAGTTCAACCCTAGAATTTTGCTAGGTCCTTTATTGCTATGTCTGTACCTACTTTTTTTACTATCTGGTTGTGGATTTGCTGGATCCATTTGATTTGGTCTTTGATCATTCAACTTTACTGGACTCTGAATGTGCCTTTCACTCGTTGGCACAACTAATGAAAAGGCGGTCGTAAAAGACCTTTAGTGACGGGCATGTTGGCAGAAGGGGGTATGCTAATATAGGGGCGGCAAAACTAAAAGATAGTACGTTGTTTGTTTTGGTTGAAAATATTTTCTAAAATATATTTTCCTTATTTTCTGATGGATTGTATGATAGAAAAGGAAATTCAGTGAAAATTAGGGGCACAACTTGGGCGGACTCAACCCGAACAACTCCGAGCTCAGCCTGAATTTTTTTAGGGCTTCGGCAAAAATTTAGAAACCTGAATTAAATTTGAACGGGTTTGGATAAAGATATCAAACAACTCGAGCAATTAGAAGCCTAAATTATATGTATAAATATTTAATATACATATAAATTATTAGCTATTAGATGATATTAAATTAATTTAGATCGTTGAATCATATTGAATATATATTATATATATAAGTAACACAACACAAAATCTTTTATTTTTATTTTTATTCTCACTCATAAATTGTAAAAACTATCATAGCGGCATCTCTCTTACATTATACAAATGATTTGTTTTCATATTATTAATGATTTTCTTAAAAAAATGTAAATACAATTAATTTTAACAAATTAATAAAATAGTAAAAAAATGCTGAAATTTATGTGCAATTTAGCAACTCGAATAATTCAGGTTTAACTCAGGACGGGTTTAGGCAGACAACCGCGGATTACAATTCGGACTTGGGCGGGCCTGGATAGGTTTCAGCACAACTTGGGCTAGACTCTGTCCAAACCAGCCTGAGTTGCACCCCTAGTGAAAACTACTTTATTTAGGCGGCAAATATTTTTCACTTTTGAAAGGTGAAAAACTTTTTCCAAATTAAATTCTTTCCAATGCTACCACCACACTACCTCGACTGCTGCCATCTCAAACACCACTACTAATACAACCAGTAGTATATTAGTTTTAAAGTCATAATCAATCATAGAAAAACGTTTTCTGTTAAAAAGGTTTTCCACTGAAAGAAATGGAATGACACCATGTTTGTATTAGGGACTGGCTTCCTCAAGTCGTAGATCGGATTGGAGAGTACTCTTGGGCCTGTGGAGGCCCACCACGGGTCCCGTTTCGATAATCTGAACCGTTCAATGTGTAGAACTCGTCGAGTACTATATGTCTATAAAATCAAGTTGATCAGACATCGATAGCTATTTCATCGGCAGATTTCTGTCAATCATTTATTTTTTCACTGTCTATTTTTTTTTGTATTTTTATATACAAAACTGATTTGATTACGGAGATATCGATATCCGATTAACGTGATTTTGTACAGGCATATAGTACTCGATGAGTTCTACACATTGAACGGTTCAAATTATTGAAACAGGACTTGTGGTAGGCCCTCACGAGCCCAACAATACCCTCCAGTCCGATCTGGGATTGGATCGGACTGGAGGGAAGCCAGACCCTTTGTATTATCTGCAAAAGTGAACCATCTTCTCCTTATCTGTTTCCATGATTTGATTCAGGATGGTCAGGAGGATTCAGGAGCTTCTGTCACAACCTTCCCGTGTGTTGCAACTCGAACAGTCTATTCACCACCCCTAGCAGCTTCGCTTGCAGGCTTTATAGGAGAAGTGGGAAGCCAAACTCTGCAGAGGAGCACCTCTTCAGTGCTCAGAAAATCATATACAAGTGATGATGAGCTTGACGAACTTGATTCACCCATAACTTCTATCGTCACCATCAACTCCTTGGTTTCCCCTTCTTCAGAAAAATCCAACTGGATGCCAAAGGGCGGTCGAAATGTTGTGAGATATCGGCTTCTACGAGAAGTATGGAGAGATGGTGAATAGAATTCCTTGTCATCTACTATGTATTTATGTATATAACCTATCTTGTCTTTGAGGCAAACATTTGAAGAGATCATATTCATAGATTTTTTTCCCCCTCTATATAATCATTAGATGCACATGAATTTATCCGGCTTGAGCATACAGAGATCAGATGTTGATTCCAATATTGGCTCTAAATCAAAGTTTTAAATAGCAATATGGAGAGATAATTCAGTATGAATCAATATCAGAAATATCGAGCGATTCTATGTTAGAATGGGGAGTCTAGCGTGCTTGTTTTCATATTTTCATAGTTGTTTAGGTTATATCATGTGGAGCTAGTGGCTCAGCTTTTGGGGGTAGCTCTTGATGGGCCTAATAATGCTGAGATTAATCCCCAGGCTGTATAACCTGCATCCTTATATTTCGCTTATTTCGGCGGAAATCTTATAGAAAATGTCTTTTTATGTTTGATGGCGACTTTAAAACTAGTAGGTTAGTGATTGTATTAGTGATAGTATTGGTGTGTAGTAATAAGAGGTGGTGGTGGCAATAACCATGGTATAGTGGCCGTGGTTGTAGTGTTGGTAAGATTTTAATTTAGAATTTTTTTTTTTTTACTTTTCAAAAATGACAAACATTTTTCTCCCAAATGACTTTGTTTTCCATTGATCATGAAAAACGAAAATGTTGTTCATTTACTTATGTTTTCTGTAGTATCAAACACTAAAAAATAATACATAAAATATTTAAAAAAAAAAAGGTTTTCTACCTACACAATCAAAGCATTAGGTTGTCTATATAATTTATTAATGGTAAATTACAAATACATCTCACGAAATTTATTTAAAATATGAATTGTCTTATGTGGTTTGGAAAATTACAAATATCTTATTGTTAGAATTTTTTATTTAATAAAATTAATTAAAAAAGTGAAATTTTTAACTGTTTACCTATATAATAATAATATTATCTGAATTATTAATTGAAAGAAAATTTAACATTATTAAAAACTGTTAATTAATTTGATGATTTATTAATAAAATGACTTATTTATTGTGAATTAGAAACCTTAAGGGGGCATAATGTAATTTCTAGAACCATATGGAGTAATTTGTAATTTAAGTAAATTTCAAGGGGTGTATTTGTAATTTATTCATTTATTAATAAGATTTTAACAAATTGAATATGGATCGAGTTCGAATAACTTATTTAGTACCTAAGCTTTTGTTTGGCAAGTTGGGTTGGGTTGGGGGCTATTTTAGTCATAAAAAGACAAAATGTCACATTCAACCCATAATTATTGCATTTTTTCTCTCACAAAAAGTCAAAAAAGTCAAAAAATTTATCTCAAATGAAAATTTTTTTAACCCCAGACTAAAATAATTAAAAAGTCAAAAAGCCAACTCATTTCTCACACGAACGCTAATATCGCTTAGTTTTCTGTCCTAACCTTCAAACCTAATTTCATCCTTACAAAATAATAATAATAATAATAAAAAAAAAAAAAAAAATTCCATAGAATTTAATTAGTTTGGACTTGTAAAATAGTTAAAAATAAAAAGTTGTTAGGACCAGTAGGTACATGGACATGTAAGCACCTAACATGCTATTAGATTTCTTTTTTTATTTTTATTTTTTAGTTTTTATTTTGAATATTATGAAAGTTGCAATTATATATGTCAGTCTCTCCGTCTTGAGTGATTGTCCAAGGCCTGGTGGCGTATTCAATTTCATTTTTAATATAAAAATTCATGGTATCTAAACCTGCTCCGATTTGCTGTCACTTCTATGCTTTTTTATTTTTATTTATAATAGTCCAATTTATATTTGACTGGGCTATGAACAAAGAAATTAATTATATAATTGAACATAAAATATATATAAATTGATAAAATATGTTAATGAAATCAACATTTAAACAATTTTATCCAGCCACTTCTAACGTTGTTTGAGAAAATGCTTGTCTTGTGCCAAGTACAATTTAAAAAAAACAAAAAATGGATTGATTCAGTTAAAAAATATTTTTTACTTTTTAAATATATATATATATATATATTTTTGACTTGAGGCTTTTTTTAGATGTTAAAGTTAATTTATTGGTTAAAAATAAGCCTATAAAAAAAGCTAGCTTATTTGGGCATTTTTAGATTTTTTGACTTTTTAACGACCTTTTAGTGACTAAAGTAAAAAATGAGTTAGGTTTTTGTATTTTTTTTGTGTTTTTTTTTTTCATATAGCAAAATAAACTTTTTATGCAAAAAATGCTTTCTGCAATATGTTTCCTAAACAAACAGAGCATTAAAGCAATTACTTTTTGGTTTGAAAATTTGGCATCTTCTTGCATTGTCCATTGAGCATAACTTGCAAGAAAACATTTGTGTGTGTTTTTTGTTTATACCAATCGATATAGACGTTCAAATATTGTTTTTCTTTTGGTCCGTCAATGTTCCAACATTTTATAGAAAGATGAGAAAGTCTAAGATGTACAGTGAAATTTTACATGATAAGACATATATGTAAAATAAAGAGTAGGTTTACATTTGTGTCACATTTTATCAAAAGGTTTAGATTCTCACAAATTGACTATTTAACTTGAGGTGTAATTGGGTTTAATGGGCTTTGTGAAAGGTGAAATTATTTTCACAGGAAAAGTGAGGAGATGATGCATCCAATCCTTTACATTCTGTAAAGAGAAACCAAACATTAGTGATCACTCCCGACTAGGGTTGGTCGGGAGGATCCTCCGATGATCAAGTTAGTACACTGATCGACCATAATGAATAAATATAAGAGGAAGTATTTCTGAAGTAGAAATTGATTAAGATTGAGTATAATTGGGTTAAATTGGATTTACCCACTTGTCTCCTTGTGCTTTGTTAGCTTACCCATTTATAGCTATTTTGGCTCAAAACTCATCCGTCAGATCTTGTTTTGATCGAAGGGTTTTGCCCACATTTGGCTTTGGTCGGGCAACTTGCCAAGTGTGTCTTCTCCTTGATCGTTGGATATCTGGCATACGGAGGACTTGGATGATGTCTAATGTTAGTGGCCAACTCGCGGAGCATTACGTCCGTAGGATTAAATTGATTGGATGGCTCTACCTCCTACTAAGTCCAGCTTATGCCCTAGTCTTGTCTGTTCTACATTCGTCACCGTTGGGTTGACGCCTGTCTTTTATTTTACAGATTTGCCTTCTAGAAGTTTATCTTTTATATTTGTTTCTCTTCACGCGCCTTGATTGGATGCCAAGTTGTTGCCAGCTGTCCTTCGTGGGCTCCAAGGGATGGGTTTGGACTTACAACTTTTGTCTTGGGCTAGCGTGATTGGATTTGGGCCTGGGCTCATATTTTTTTTCTCCACAAGCTTGTTTTGGGACAGACTTCAGTTATTCAAACTGTTTACTTTTTAAGATTCGTTAGGCTTAGTGAGCTCTTTTTTATTGATAGTCAATAAAAAAGAGAGGTCATCCTCAGTTGTCAAAACCAAAACTTACACTTCATTCACTTGTCTGAAAATTCTCTTTCACCAAGAAAAGATATTGTCTGCTGCTCAAACCACAAGAAAGGTAAGCAAGTCTTAGTGGAAAGCCTCCCTTAAACTCAGTTCTATGTTAAACTTCTGAAACTCATCTCTGTTATCTAAATCTTGATTGCTTATTCTAAAAAAAGGCTTGAACTTTCGGCTAGTTTTGCTCTCATAATTGATTTGGTTCTGGTAATCTCTTTCTTTATATACTCTTATTTATTTATTTATGTTAATCTATTCCATTGTAAAGTTGTTTTATGCTCATAGATATCATTTCTTTTTGGAAACTGGCTGCTGTTTTGAGGACTTGTCTTTGAGCTTCTCATAGACATGTTTGGACGTAAGGTAGTGTTTTGTTTCATTGGAATGAAAGTAGAATAGAATAAAAGATTATTTTTTGCCTCCTTATGGAATGACTATTCACTTATAATAGTAAATGGTGATTTCATTTGTAGTACATTTTTCATCATTTTTAGTGAACCAAACATGAGGATGTAATGATCTTTTCATTCCATTTTATTTTAGTAAATCAAACACAATATAAGGGTTAGTTGAATGGTAAGTTGAGTCGTGATAAGCGTCTTAGAAACTATTTTATGAGTTTGAGAATCTCATGAATCTTGATCCTCTTGGGGCTATGCCCAAGGCTTGAGCCTGTATGTATGGAACAGGAGAATTACATGTACCCGAGAACTAGTTGAACAAAGTCCTGGATACCCTTCTTACCCAAACAAAAAGTTTATGACCATAGTGAGAGTTTTCATCAACCAAATAGAGCTAGCTCGACAACCAATTGCGACTAGTTAAATTGACTAAACCCCCTACACGTTACAAGACGGTCAAGAGTTCAAGTCTTACCATAAGCAAGACCTTCTTGATCCGACCACCAATGTACCAACAAAAAAAACAATGAAGAGATTTTGATCAGTATGACTAATGATTGGGAATATCAACAATGAATTTGGGAAAACTTTAGGGCATTTTAAGACCATAAAGTCAGAATTGAGGTGAAGGACAGCTTTTTCACCAATTTGTTGGTTACCAATTTTTTCAGTCTGAACATTTTGCAAGTTCCGTTAACTTTCTTGTTTCCTTCTATCTCTTACTTGTGTTCATCACCCAAATTTGAATCTCTTATACACATTACACTCTTTCTTTCTTTCCACAAACAGGCAAGTATTGGCAACTCTAAGGACTAGTTTGGCATGGAAAAAACTGATTCTAGCAAGTTGAACAAACTATTAGCCTGTTCCCTCAAAAACAAACTGCGCCACGAATCTCCTTCCCTCTCTGAGAATTGCATCTTTAGAGTCCCCAGAACACTCAGACAACACAATGAGAGCATTTATGAGCCCAAAATAGTCTCCATTGGCCCTTATCACCATGGCAAAGACAGACTTGCACCGATGGAGAACATAAAACTATGGTACTTGGACACCCTCCTAGCCCGGTTACCCCTTCCTCCAGAAGAAACCTTGCAACAATTAATAGAATGCATTCGCGAACTAGCGAAAAGAACAATCAACTGTTATGCAGAAAGGGTTGACATGAGTGAAGATGAGCTGGTGGAAATGATGATCGTCGATGGATGCTTTTTACTAGAGCTTTTTAGAAGAGACGTATGGTTAGTCCCTCGAGACAACGATGATCCTGTATTCAACACATCCTGGATGCATGAAAATCTCTACCATGACTTGATTTTGCTTGAAAATCAGATTCCTTGGTTTGTTTTGCACTGTCTGTTTCATCTAACCTTGTCAGTTCATGAACAAGAAACAAGTTTCCTAATCAAGCTTGTCCTAAAGTTTTTCGAAACAACGATGCTGATGACAGTTCCAGCAGAGTTCAAATCAAGAGGCCACGAAATCAAGCATATTTTGGACTTAATCCGGGGTAGTTTGCTGTCATCGTCTGAAAATACCGAACCAACAAATACAAGCTGGGAACTTTTCCCTCCGGTAACAGAACTCCTACGGGTAAGGGTGTTCAGCTCTGGTTCAGTTTCACGATTCTAAGCTAGAAAATTCACAACTATATATCAATGGAAAATGATTCTATCTATGCAAGTTTTTCAAAAATTACCTAATAAGCATACTCCAACTTTTTAAAATATTCTCCAAACTAACTTTTAAAATTTGTTAAAACAAAACAGATTCTTCAATAATTACTATAAAAATGCAATTTTCAATTATATAAGAATATCATATAAATAATGGCGAAAAAAAACTAAGTGCTTTTGTTAATAGGATGAATGAAGGCATCATCGAGGTTAGAATGAGATTGAGGTTAGAAGAAGTCAATGAGAAGAAAAATAAGTACCTTGTAGAACATTCTGTACATAATAAAAACATTGAATGGTTCAGTTTAGTTTTATTCGATTCTTTTGAAACTTAATCTAGAAACTGAACTGTAATATGACGGTTCTTAATTTTTTGATACCAGAACCAATTGTCCCCTCAAAAAACTGGTTTGGACTAGTTCAGATTGGTTAAATTATGGCTTTACTGGTTTTTTTGACACCCCTGACCTACAGGCCGGAGTCCAATTCAAGAAGGGTCCTCCCGACGACCTCCTGAACATCAAGTTTCACAATGGCATGTTTGAAATCCCACCAATAAAGATCCGGGGAAACTCTGAATCCCTTTTTCGGAACCTCATAGCGTATGAGCAGTGTGATCGCCAGTGCACCGACAAGTTCACATCCTATGCAGTGTTCTTGGACTGCCTAATCAACACAAGCAAAGATGCAGATTTGCTCTGTGACAAGAGAATTGTAGTGCTTGCTTTGAGCACTGAAGATGTGTCCATTCTCTTCAATGGACTCTACAGTGACATTCTTGTCTATGATTTTTACTATGGTGGTGTGTCTATGGAGGTGAATCAATATTACAGGTCTCAGTGGCCTAGGTGGAGAGCAATTCTCAAACGTGATTACTTTAACAATCCATGGTCTATTGCTTCTTTTATTGCTGCTATTGTAATGCTTGTTTTTACTTTTTTACAGACCCTTTTTACCATTCTGTCTTGCCTGAAAAACGTCTCTTACTAGCAGATCATTCTCATCAATATTGTGATTTTTCAATATATGTAATAATTGCAATGTTTGTTATTGTGTCATATTGTTCTTCCTTGTCATTGTGGTTGCAAGAAAAACTGGTAGAACCAATAGATAAGTGATTAATACTACACATTTTGTAATAAAGGTTAGGAAAAGGAAGGTATTTATAGTGCGGCCCCACCTTTTGTCAATTTTAAGTGTAAGATGCATATGGTATATACCGCTATAAAATTTCACATTGTCCAATGAACATAACGGGGTGTGTTTGTTTGGACGGACTAGATAAGGAGGGATTGGAATTCATTAGACTGTTACTCTTGGGATACATTGTTCTCAGACTATTTGGTTGGACTGATTTGTATCCTATGTTTGTTTAGTCATGGGATTAGATGTCTGGATTAGACTATTCTATTGAATTCTATGTTTGTTTGGAAAATCATGGAGAAGGATAACTGGTCAAATGACTATTTTATCTTTTTTAATTATTTTCTATGTAATAGCAATATTAAACATATCTTTAATATTTTAATTATTTTTAGCTAGATTAAATAAAAATTTCTTTTATTTTATTTTTTGCACAATTAAATAAATTTATTTAAAAAAAATTAAATATCAATAAAAACATATGTTATTTTTTAATTAAAATTTTAAATAAATTTATTTAAAAAAATAATAATAATTAAATAATGAAATTAAATAAAACATCTATTAAAATTTAAATAATGAAATTAAATAAAATATAAACAAAATTTTAAAATAAAACATCAATAAAATATCTATAAAAAATTATTTTAAAAAATTAAATAAATAAAATATCAATAAAAATTAAATAAAATTATTTTATTTTTAAATTGAGACATTTAAATTTTACAAAATATAATACATAATTAAATAGTATAGGGTCAAAATGGTCATTTCACCACCTAATCCCATATCCCCCGTATCTCTCCATTTGTGTCCTACGCATGGGACACAATAGTCCAACATATTTGGGACTAATAGTCTGGAATAACAATTTTGAACCAAACAATGGACTATTAGTCCAATCCAATGCCTCAATCCTCAAAGCAAACACCACCATAACGTAATAGAAAGTTATTATTATTATTATTATTATTATATGTGTGTCCTTATTTCGTTATCAGAAATTGTAGTGAAACCCTCTCTACCAATCGATACAAATGTTTAACATTCTTTTTTGTGTAAATTATATTTTGTACAACGATTATTTGACTCCATTTTACTTTAATATTTCTTATTGTTTTAATTTGAACAAATGGCCTAAACTTTAAGTGTCTAAATTTTCTACACGTATTCCTCATATAACCAATACATGTTAAAAAATCGTGAATTGTAACATCTGATTTGGAAGAAATGACTAAACTAAAATTGGATCTAAAATTTAGAGTTAATATTGTTAAAATTGAAATAATAAGGACTAAAATAAAATTTAGATCAAATTATAGGGTGAAAAGCATAATTATCTCTTTTTTATTGGTACATAAATGTTCCTACATTCTGTAGAAAGAGTGGTCATCCTCAGAGGTCATCATATCCAAAACTCAAATTTCATTCACTTGTCTGAAAATTTTCTTTCACCAACACAGGTAAGTCCTAATGAGAAGCCTCTCTCAAACTCCATTATGTGTTTAAACTTGTGTAACTCATCTCTGTTATGTTATCTAAATCTTTGATTGCTTATTTTGAAAAAAGAAAAAAGAAAAAAAAGCTTGTACTTTCAGCCACTTCTTCTCTAATAATTGGATTTGGTTCTTTTGGTAATCTTTCTCTTTAAATCCTCTTTTTTGAAGTTACATTTTAAAGTTGTTTTTCATTTGCTCATAGATGAATTGGGATAAAGTTCAGGTGTATGTCAACCCTAAGGCCCCGTTTGTTTTGGGGTGTAATAGATAGGAGGAGATTAGGATGGAGGTGGAATTATTTAGTATTGTGTTTGGATGGAGGAGGGGAAGAGATTAGGATGGTGGAGGGGATTAAGATGGAGGTTGGAAAGGGGATTGGGATGGAGGAGGTGGAGGTGGAGGTGGTATTAGAAAAATAGTGAGGAGATTAGAAATTTTTTTATTTTTTTTTATTTTTTACATATTGGGAATTTTTTTTTAACATTAATGTTTATTTTTTATATTTTTTTTATTTGTTTTATATAAAAATAATTTAACAATTCCTACACTAACAACTATCATCAAAATAAACACAATTTTACTTAATCCCCTCACTAACAATCCCCTCACTATGAATCCCCTTCATTCTACCTCTAAAAACAAACGAGGCCTAAGGGTTAGCTGAATGGCAAGTTTAGTTGTGATAAGCATTGAGTTTGAATCTCATGAATCTTGATCCCCTTCAGCCACTTCCTAGGCTTGTACCGAGTATTTGTATGGAACAGAACAACATGTATCCTAGAACTAGTTGAGTGAAGTCTAGGAGAATATTCAACGGAATGTAGCTTAGGAGAATATTCAAATCAAACCTAACTAGAAAAACAAATCAGGAAGAGACAACTGAGTAAGATCAAAAACTATTTCATGATAGCATTGTTTACCCACATAAGCTTTGTTCCACCTATGATTCTACGTAAATAATGAAAAATTTGTAGCATTTCAAGGAGTTCTGATCATACCCATAGTGTTTTCAACTTTTTAAGTGCCACTAAAATGTAATCCTGTGGAGAATCAAACACTGAACCCTAGAACACAACTACGTCGACCATGGTGCCCAAAGTCTGAATTATGTTTGAAGACATCAAGTTGGAGACATGTTCTTCGAGATGTTTTTTGGCATCCTATCTTCCCACATTTGCAAATTCCAAGTTTTTCTGGTGGCAACTCATCCTCTTCCTGTATTGCCTTGTTATATTTAATAGCAAGGTTTAGCATTTTGTGAACAGTTTGCTATTGGTCTTGGAATGGGTATCAAATCGTTGTTGACTTGAACAACCTGCTGTAAATATTTTGATTGAGTTGAAATGAAAATAGTAGAATGTTGGGTTTGGATTATCATTCTAGTAGGGGGTACGTTGGGTTAGAATACTATGGTAGAACGGTTAGTATGAAGATCCTCCCTGGGATTCATATGGGTCAGCTTGAATCTATCAAGTCCTTTCCCAACACATTGAAGAAAGTTTGCGAATTGAAGGAAAGCTTTGAGGGGTAAATTGTGGTGTTGGGTGTGGATGATATGGATATGTTTAAGGGTATTAGTTTGAAGTTCTTAGTAATGGGATATCTCTTAGAAGAACACCCTGAATAAAAATGACAATGACAACCTCTCAATGACAATTACGTCACAAATCGAAACTATATAATATTGAACACAATATTCGTTACTTAAAATAATGTCACTTTCATGAATTAATTGGATGACAAAAAATTTAATTGAACTCTCTTGACCTTAACTTTTCCAACAATGCTACGTGCACGAAAAAAAAATAAAAAAATCAATATGTATCTCAATTTTATGTTGAATTTAGTTCCTTCTACATGTAGAATCTACGTCATACCTTGATCTTTCTCTATGTATTTCTTTCTATACACGTAAGATCACTCTTAACTTCTTAGGCTATGATCTTCTAACTTTTATGATTTGAATTTTCAATATATTTCAAAACCTACTGATGAGACCCAACATCTTTTTATCTTTAAAATTTTCAATTTCTCTATTGAAAAACATTCACGGTTCTTAATTTATGTCTCCAAATATTCATACCTTCACATTCGTATGTAATTCAATGACTATAAATATTACGAGAAATGAGAATATAAAATTTGAGGGCTAAACTTGCCCCCTCAACCGCTAATGTATAATTTCAAATATTGAATAAGATGAACAAAAGCAACTGCTGTACTATCAACTTTCCAAACACCAATTCAAACATTGCAGAGTCCATAATTGACTTTAAAAATTTTGTTTTACTGATTTTTAGAAAGGTCTTAGGAAGCAAAGTTGACTGATCATGTTTGAAAAACTATTTCACAAAAAGTTCTAAAGGAGTTAGCATAAATAAAAATCAAAATAGCTACTTTTTCTCCTCTCCCCCCCATGAATCTTGTTCTGATTTTTTGAGAAAAAAATATTTTGAAAATGAAACAAACAAACTGTTGTCATTTTACATTAATTTCAAACTTAGGAAGTTGAATTATGTTCTTGTTGAATTATGTTACAAACAGACTGATGTCATTTTTTCCCTGGTTGACAAGAATGCAATCAAGTTCAAAACGAAACCGTTGGAGCACATGGACCTCATGCGAAGGGTGTACGAAGGCGCTACGGCAATCGGAAAATATGCATGGATACTAGGTGTAGCATTCGAACCTATTGCAACAGATGACGGTACTTCGCCGATGGATGAAGAAGATTGCGAGGACAGTATCGGTTTGCCCCATTTCTAGCCGCGGCGTGAAGACAAGACATCGCCCAACCTATTCGCCAGAGGATGACACCCCTACGACATCGCGCTATGCGTCGGCAATTAACACTGATGACACACCAACAAGTGGTGGGAGCAAACGCAAATTTATTTGCACAACACTCCCACAGCGAAAAAAAGGGCAGAGTGAGGGAGCTTCATTGTTGGCGAGTAGCATGGAAAACCTTGCATCTTCAGTTAAATTACAACAATGAGAAGTCCGCGTGCGTCATGATTACGGAGATTCGACACAGGACCTCATTGACAAGTGTATGAGAAGGTTGTACTCGCTGGAAGGGCTGGATCCGCAAGACCCACTAATTGTTTTTAGTTTGATGGTACTGGACAACTCGGCAAATCAAGCCATAATGGTGCGGATTCCGACAGACGAGGCTGTCATTAGTTGGCTGTGAATGAAGAAGTCCCAAAGTATGGGTTGCCCATCAACAGCAAACTTCGGAATGGGTGGTGGCTGGTTCTGAGACTGTCCAGCAATTCTGTCATGTTGGAACTTGTTTGTGTGTGTGTGTGTGTGTGTTTTTTTTTTTTCCTTTCGAACAAACAGTGTGCCATTTTTTTTTCCTTCCCAAAAACTGTGACATTGTGTATGGAATTTTTAAGACTTTATCTATCGCTTGGTTTGGTTGATGATGTTGATGTTATTATCAAGTACATGCTTGCAGCTGTTTTGGTGAAACAGGTTATCTAAATTATTGAGTTGCTATTTGTGTAATTTGCATTATGGAACAACTGTGCATTATGGAATAGCTGCAGATTTTGCAATTTGTGTATCTTTGGTCACTTGAAACGTGTACTTGATTTGGTGAAACAGGTTATCTAAATTCTTGAGTTGCATAATTTTGTGTATTTCGCATTATGGAATATTTGTCAGGCATTATGGAACGATGTATCCTCAAATTTGTGTATCTTTGGCCACTTGGAACATGTACTTGATTTGGTGAAACAGGTTATTCTTGAGTTGCAATTTGTGTATTTTGCATTATAGAACAGCTGTGTATTTTGCAATTTGTGTATCTTTGGCCACTTGAAACAGGTGTGTAGTTTGCATTATCTCATGCCTATAATTTATATTAGCAGTTGGATTAATGAATTACATGCAACAGGCATGCATCAAGGATGCTTTTTCAAAGCAAATTGTGTATCTCATGCCTGTATCTTTAATGAATTATATTAGCAATTTGTGCATGGAATTCTGGAACAACTGTGATTAATGAATTCACAGCTGTGTATTTTGTATTATCTGATGCCTATAATTCTGGTATGCATCTTTAGGTGTTGTGAGTGAGTAATAGACATTCATATACTTCATGATTTTCTACTTCAATTTTATTTGTGGAGGACTGCTAGTTATAGCCCGGGATTGGACTCTGCAGGACAAATGGTACAGGTTATAAATACATAAAATATTAAAGTGTGGCAATTGATAGTTTGTTTTCTAGTTGGGGGATGGTTTGATGTGTCAAATAAAGTACATGCTAGCCTTAGAGAGATGGATGTAGGTGTTGCAGATTGCCTTGAGAGAATCGAGCATGCTGCACATTTCATTATGGGAATCTTGACCTGTGTTATTACTTTTTTCAGTGAATGCTTTGTCAGTGAATGCTTTTTTCATCATGCACACTTTCAACAGGTTTGTACATATTCCTGCAGATTTTTGAATTATGATAAAAGATTTGTTAAATTTTTTAAATCCATTTCACATCATTTTTAGCTAACAAAAAAATATTGTGTGCCAAACTTCTCTGTTTTGTTTAGCATTTTTGGTTGTGATTTTTTTCGTTTTTATCTTTTATTATTTTTTTATTTTCCATATTTGCAACAGAGCTGAAAATTTAAAAAAAGTTTGATATAATTTTGAAAAAAAGATCATTAAAGATTAATAATAAAAAAAAAAGACAACGGAAAAACTGGAGTTGCCCACACTACTGGAGTCCTGTAGATTTTTTTAATGATCATTACAGATAAATATTATTATATGTACTTATTTTTTTAAAATTACTGAAATGGTTAAAATTGTAAAATTTATTAGGAAACCCATTGTCGTGTTGATGACACATGTACACTTTCCTTTGATTCCCTATTTTTGCAGTTTAAAATTTTCCTTCTTGCCATTGTAGACGCGCCCGAACGTCCCAGAAAAATCCCGTTTTGTTCATTGGGCTCACTACAGTTCGGACTCAATGTCACGATTCTTAATCTGATCTTGCAAAGTGCAATGCGAGATTAATAAATCACCAAAGAGTCCAAATCTGGCAAATCGTTTTGAAAAACTGATTTTTAGAAAGAAGTGCCAAACATGGACTACTTTGCCAGATACAGAGTCGCTACCTAAATATTTCATTTTTGGGAAATTTAGGAAACCCTGACTCGTGCCTAAGGCCACGTGGTCGTCATCACCAAAGTTGCCTCGGCTCGGGAACTTGGGTACGAGAGGGGAAGGTCATGCAATGAGCACCCCCGCTCGCCCGATCAAAGATCGGCCTTTACTAACATGATATCCTGTTTTTGAAAACACATGTGCTCTTATTCCGGTTATTAACCTAGAATTACTATGTGATGCGCACAGCATACAAGTATAGATTGGATCGCCTAAGTTGGAACAAAACATCTCATGTTTGTTTTTGAAAGCGGTTTGCTAGTCGTAAGTAGGCTAAAATGCGGATTTTGCCACCCTCAAGTGGGCTTAGAAAACATGGTGATTTGCCACTCTCAAGTGGGCTTAAAACTTGCAATCAATGAATTGTTCCAATTCAAGTAATCCAACCTTCACCCACAGGCATTCAGGCAATTATATCACATAAGCAAATAGCCTCATGGCAAGCACGCTATCATAGCAGTCACTCACACACATGCAAGGATGCTAAAGCATAAACACTCACCGAGTACTCTAAGCCAAAACAGAAGATAGTTAGTAATCATGCATGATCCTAGCTATGTCAAGAATGCCTAATGCAACACATGCAAAATGTAACTAAGATAGGCTCGGCTATTCTAAAATGTCATGTGAAATGCAACTTGATACATGTATTCAAACAAGAATTGAAATACAATGCAGTTAGTATGATGCGTCGAGCCCGGTGCATGCAAGACAGATGAATGAATGCGAACATGCAAGCATAAGGATGCTAATTGAAACATGTCCCAAAACTAACCATCGTAAGCTAGTAAATAAAAGGGAGAAAGAAATGGGGGTTGGAAGACATGCATCACACACACGCACACTTATTTACAACATTGCCCTCTCGGAGGAGGATCCGAATAAATAATACAGAACCGACTAATTAACTAACTATTCTAGCCAATTAATTATTACAAAACAAGTTGAAACAAATAACTATTCTAAGTTAACAAAGCACTAAAATGGCCTCATGACGAGGGATGCATGCATGCTCGAGTCGCCTCGCTCGGAAATCCATTGCGATGCCCTAACTTGTCTCTGTTTACAACTGTTTTCAGAACACTTCACCAAGCTCCACAAAGCTTTAACTCCACCTAGGAGATCTCTAGGGATGCTGCCGACCAGTTGTTGGGGAGGGAGACCACCTGCCGACCACTTTTCTTGCTGAAAAACCAGAAAAAGTGGTCGGCCAGCTAGTAATACTGGTCGGTCGACTAGTTTTGCTGCACTTCTTCCAGTTTGCTGCAACAGAGAGCAAGAAAGGGCATGTCAATGTATTTGCAAGATATGTGTGCACAACCACCCTCCCTATCATTTCATGAGCTCAAGGGAGTATAGTTCTTGATCCTCGGGCCATCAATCATGCATCTCGATGCATGATGGCCGAGAGGCGAAGTTGCACAATTCAATATGGAAATGAATGCACAAGTAAACAAATAATGCCTAAAACTCTATCATGGGTAATCAAGAGCGTCGGTGACCGGGAATTAAGGTGCGTTTCATCACTTAAAGTATGAAACGTCCCTTGGTTCTCGTGTTTGGACTAACACCTATTCCAAACACAATGCAAGCAACATGGCAAACATGCAATGTAACTACATGGCATACACAATGCTATGGACAATATGGTATACTAAATGCAATATGATCATGGCATGCTCAATGCAAACAATAACATAACATGCCAACGCATTATGACATGGCATACACAATGCAACAATGGACTTAAACCAAGATGGATAGGTCTCAGCCATGTCCAACTCAGTGGCCATTGGGATGAAATGAAGGCACAAAATACAAAGCATGCATGCACAATGCATTGGCCAATACAAGAGGCCCAAGACTCTCAAGAGTGCTCAAAAAGTGACAAATGTGCAAGTGTAAAGACACTAAGTGCACTGAAATTAAGTAAGAAATGATGCCAAATCATTCAAACAAAGCAAGTAGAGCATGCAAGGGTCCTAAGGCATGAGAGCTATCAAAGAGGGCTACACATAAGGCATGTAATGCATGGCAAATATGCATGAACTAAGCATGGACAGAGTTGAAATAGGTCTTAACAAAGACCAAAATGTGCTAAGATGAGGGCCCAAAGTCCTAGGCATGCAAGCATACACACTAAGGCATGAACTAGGCAACAATGCATAACCATCAAAGGCATTCAAAACATGAACGAAGTGAGAACATGGCAAGTCTATATGTTCTGAAATGTGATGTTAAGTGATGCCAAATCAAGTACACAACACAAATAAATCATGCAATGGTGCTCAAAGCTTGAGGCAAGCAAAAGCATTTACACTACAAGTATACAAAACATGAAGCACGTGATTAAGGCAACCAAAAACAGTCCTAGTACATGTTAATATGAGACTAGAACATGCATGGATGGAAACCAAAATGTGCTAGCATGAGGGGCATGAGGCATAATGCATACAAGGCAAATAAGGTGGATTACACTACACCTATTAGGACCAAGCATGGGATGACTCAACCAACAAAAATCAAAGTTATATAATGGCAAAATAACCCCAAATAAGCACTGAAATGATGGCTCGCAAGCTGTTGACATCCTCGAACGTCCCGGGAGGGAATCCCTCCCGTTTTGTTCATTTGGGCTCACTACAGTTCAGGACTCAATGTCACGGTTTTGTATCTAATCTCGCAGAGTGCAATGCAAGACCGATGAATCATCAAAGAGTCCAAATCCGGCAAATCTTTTTTGAAAACAGATTTTTTTGAAAGAAGTGCCAAACATGGACTGCTTTGCCAGATACAGAGTCACCACCTAAATATTTATTTTTGGGGGAATTTAGGAAACCCTGACTCGTTGCCTAAGGCCACGTGTCCGTCATCACCAAAGTTGCCTCGGCTCAGGAACTTGGGTACGATTGGGGAAGGTCACTTCGTGAGCACCCTCGCTCGCCCGATCAAAGATCGGCCTCTACTAATCATGATATCGAGTTTTGAAAACATTATGTGCTCTTATTCCGATTATTAGCCTAGAATTACTATGTGATGTGCGCAGTATACAAGTATAGACTGGATCGCCTGAGTTGGAACAAAACATTTCATGTTTGTTTTTGAAAGCGGTTTGCTACTCGCAAGTAGGCTAAAATGTGGATTTACCACCCTCATGTGGGCTTAGAAAACATGATTTTGCCACTCTCAAGTGGGCTTAAAACTCGCAGTCGATGAATTGTTCCAATCCAAATAACCCAACCTTTACCCACAGACATTCAGGCAGTTAATCAACTAAGCAGTTAGCCTCATGGCAAGCATGCTTTCATGTTAACACTCACATACGTGCAAGATGCTAAAGCATAAACACTCACCGAGTACTCCGAGCCAAAACAGAAACTAGTTAGTAATCATATGCATGATCCTAGTTCATGTTTAAGATGGCTAATGCAACACATGCAAGAATGCAGCTAATATAGGCTCAGCTATTCTAAGATGGCATATGATGACGCTACAGCTAACACGTATTCAACTTGGAATTGAAATACAATGCAGGTAGTATGATGCGTCGAGCGCGGTGTATGCATTACGAATGAATGTATGCAAACATGCTATCATAAGTATGCTAATCAAAACATGCCCTAAACTAACCATCAAAAGCTAGTAAATGAAAGGGAAGAAAGACGTGGGGTTGGAAGACATACACACACTCACGCACACTTATTACACAATTGCCCTCACTCGGAGGGTCCGAATAAATATTACAAAACAAATAAATAATTGACTATTCTAGCTAATTAAGCATTAGAAAAACTTCTAGTTAATTAACAAATTAATTACAGAAAGAAGGTGGCCGTAGCCCTGCCTTGGAATACGTGAATGATGCATGCTTGACTCGTCTTGCTCGGAAACCTGTACCATGCCATTGTTGCTCGCATCGTAACAACCTCGTCGATTATCGATAAACTCTTCAATTAGCTCTTGGTTACCGTTATTAACCGAATCGATAATGACCGATAATTGGATTAATGGCATCTTGAATGGACCGATTGAAATCGAAACTGAAATCGAATAGGTTTATCTATTGAATTGCATATTGCATCTGTTTGATTGATTGACTATCTGTTTGAATTCATATGTTTAAACTGTTAATTGAAGGCCTTATCGGCGGCCGAATTAGGAATCGCTTCGTGTTTTGTAATCGGTATAATTTATGTGATTTTATGTTGAAATTATCTAAAATGTGATTAGGAATGATTAAATTAGATTTAAACGAATTAATCGTCAAGTTTGACTTAATTACCAAATTGCCATGTGAGTGGCCCCTTTGTTTATTATTATTGGAGCCTCATTACACTTGAAGCAAACCTCTTCCTCAGCCAAATTGAGAGCTCCACCGAAATTATAGAGAGAGAGAGACTTGGGGAATTGATTTCATATCATTGTTGCTTGTAAATTGCTTAGTAATTGGAGGAGTTGGAACATAGGTTGCAAATTTAGCTTCCACACCTAGAAATTGAAACTCTAGGTAAGAAATTTATCTTCTTATTGTTGTCCTTGAGCTTCATCTTGCATGTTCTAGGCTCCATTGTAGAATCAAGCCATGATTTAGTGCAAATAGGTTGATTTATGCTTGAATTGTTGCATGCATGGTTGAATTGTTGATTGAAGAGTTGAATTCATGCTAGAATTGGACATGCATGTTCATAACCATGTTTAAGTCCATGTTTTCACTTTGTTTTCCAACTATTGAGCTCATTAGAGCAAGATTTGAGGCTTGATTTTGGTTTAAAGTTCATGCATTGCATGTTTTGAAAGTGTTCTTGAAAATGGGTTTGAATTTTGGATTTAATTGACTCACCTTTGGGGCTTGAATTCATAAATTGGCTTTTGAAACTTGTTATACATAGTTTTGGGATGTGTTTTCCAGAATTTGGGCCCAAGAGGTCGAGAATTGAGTTGAGAATGCTTGGTTTGAGCTTGGGAGGCAAATCTGGAAATTCCAGATTTGGCTTCTTCGCTCGAGCGAAGGATTCCTCGCCGAGCGACCAACGCTTTCCTCGAGCCACGCCGAGCGAAGGATTGGTGGCTCGGCGTAAAAATCAAGCATCGATGCTTTTCTTGTTTCATCAGACCGCTCGCGCGAAGGATTGTTCGCTCGTGCGAAGCCTTTGATTTTGCAACCTTGCTCGAGCGAAGGAAGGCTCGCTCGAGCGAGACCCTGTTAAAGAACTTTTGAAAAATGCCTTCCAACTGTATTTTTGCATCCTCATCCCATCCTAGGCATTCTTAGGCCTAGTTTAAGGCATCTTAATGAGGATTTAGACATAGAACCACACCGAGGAAATTTAGGGATTTAATTATCATCCTTCCCGACTGTGAACTTAGTGTGTGTTCTATTTGTTAACTGTTTAGGTTAGCTCTCGGGGACACGCTCTAGCTGCTATTAGCCCAGAACTCTGTGAGTAACAATTGTGTAAAGATATGTTCAAAATGGTTATCTTTTGAATACTGAACTGAATTGTTTATTGAACTGATATGGTTTACTGAATGAATGTATGTCCTGTATTACGAAGGCGTATTGTGGCATCCTTAGCATTGGCTATTCTTTATTCTGAGCTCTGTCGGTTCCTTGTGGAACCATCTTTATTCTTGTTGATGGCCATCATTCTTGTTGGGCTGTTAAGACCGGTCCTTTTGGACCCTCTTGTTTATAGGCTAATGGGTGTACCACATATGGTGATTGATGAAAATCTTGAAAGATGAAATCTTGTTTAATGAACTGATTTCATTCTTTGAAGGACATTCATTCATAACCTCTTTACGCTTTATGTTATTCATCGGGCTTTAGCTCACTTTATATATATATATGTAGGTTCTCGTGACGGACGAGCTAGGAGTGTGGGTTGGTCCCCAGTTTTGTCAAGCCAGCCTATGTGCCTCACTGCGAGGTCCCGAGTTGCCATGCTATGGCTTGGGGTGTTTTTGTGTCCCCTATCGGTCTTCTTACTGTTTTATACTATTGTTTAGACTGTCTACTGTTTTACTGTACTGTTACCGAGGGATTAGGTCCCCGTACTGAATGATTGTATATGATTGTATAGATCAGATCGCTCAATCGTATGAATGCATGAAAAATGTTTTTGGCATCTGATTTTCACAGCTCAATGCACACTAGTTACTTACTGTATTGGCTTCCGCCAGCCATACTCTGTTTATACGTATTCTTGTTGAAAGCCTTGGTAATCTCGGATTCTTGGCGATTCTGATGCTAAACCCATAGGGCCGGGTTTGGGTCGTGACATTTACACTGCCTTGCTCCTTTGAAAATTATGAAAGTTTCCAAAATTGCTTTGAACTTCATCCTGAGTGTTTTGGAGTTCTACCGGCCAGAACAAAAGGCCACCTGCCATAGGAAAGGGGTTATCGACCAAATCTTGTGTCATCGGCAGGACACTGATGGCCGGTCAGCACTGTAAGTAGCCGGTCGGCCGTTTCTTCCTGCAAAGCCCTGTTTTGACAGCAGCAGAGGACAGATAGTGCAGGTATGGAATTTTCAAAGCAATGTGTGCATGGCCACTCTCCCAATCATGCTATAGACTCAAAGGAGTATGGCCCTCGGTACTCGGGCCGTCAATCACGTATTTCGATGCATGATGGCCAAAGACACCAAGTTTGCAACTCAATGTAAATGCATGCAACAAAACAAATGGGTGCTAACGCCCTATCATGTTGAGATCAAGGGCATCGGTGACCGAGGGTTGAGACATGTTTCGTCACTTTGAGTACGAACACTCCCTAACCCTCATGCTTGGTTTGACACCCCAAACTAAGCAAAATGCTATGCATGTGTGCTATATACAATGCAAAGTAATGCGGCTAATGCAATGTAATGTGAGCATGCTAACTTTATGCAATGCAATGCTACCTATTCATGCAAGCTAAACAAATGCAATATGAACATGTCAAGCATACAACAAGACCATGTAATGCAACTAGCTAAACAACATGCAAACATGCGAACATGATACAATGTAAGCATGCAACCAATGCAATGCAACATGTCAAACATGCAAAGTATGCAAAGATGGACTTATACTGAAATGAGAAGGCCTCAGCCCACCCCAAAATAGTGGCCAAAGTGCATGGAAGTGATGGACTAAACACCTTCAAATGTGTACATATAGAAGTCTAACACTTAGGCATGCAAGAAGTCAACTCTCAGGCGCATTAAGAAGAGACAAACATGGACAAATCACCAGCATAACGAGCTCTGAAAACATGTAAAAGACAATGCCAAATCCACTATGTTATGCAAGCAAGGCATGCAACAATGACTAAAACTTGAAGCCAACAAAAGGGTCCAAACCGTGGCTATGTCAACCAAACCCCAAAGGATCAAAATGACCTAGAACAGTCCTAGAGCACTCCAAAACAAGACTAAATCATGCATGGACTATGGTTAAAACATGCCAAAAAAAGGGCCCAAAACAAAGGGCATTCAAAGTCGCAAAATGGAGTATTACTCTACACCTACCCCAACCACTCATGGCATGGATTATGCAACCCAAAACAGAGTTTTAATGCATCAAAAGACACCCAAAAACCCTCTGATATGGCAGCCCAAATGACTTAAACAAAAGGCATGCACTATGACTCAAACATGGAGCACAAGGTCACATTTCTTCAAGGCATTGAAAGGATAACAAATGCAAGCATGTAAGCATACAACATGGACTGAAATGACATAATAAGTGATTCCAAATCACTGAAATAGCCAAGGTAATGCATGCTAATGACTCACACACCCGATGCCAACATGCTAGAATGCAAAGGGACTATACAAATCATGAAAGGTATGATCAAATCAACACCCAACAGACCTTAAGCATGATGAAACATGACAAAAAGCTTCACAAAGCTAGGCAAAAATATGCAAGCATGGTGGTCTAATGGCAAGATGCATTTCTAGGCAAAATGGAGGAATACAAGGCAAGTATATAATGCATGAAAGGGGCCATTAATCTGACCAAAAACAGAGGCATATTATGACCTAATAACACCCAAAAACCTCTGAAATGGAGCCAAAGACAACTAATCATGCATGCTACCCTTATGAGCCAAAAACATGAACAAAGGAGAGACAAAGAGAGGGGGGTGTCCCTCCCCTATGCAAGACCTCAAAACCTTTTCTTCACCACTAAAAATCCCCTGGATTTCAGTGGTGAGAAGGCCAATACACTAGGATTCCCGAAGCTCAACAAAGAAAGCACAAAAAGGGCCAAACAAGGCCTAAGAGGGGGAGGTCGACCCCCAGCACCAAAGTGACCTTAATGAAGCATTTTAAGCATGCAAATACAAGACTTTTTTCAGTTATACACAAAGTCTAAAACAGCATGAAAAGTGGGTTAAAAACTAGTGCAAGAATGGGAAATATAAAGCAAATAGTGTTACCCTTGAAGAACACTTGAAGAGCAGCAACCTCAACCCCCTCCTTATGATAAAAACCAGCTCAAAACTCCAAGAACAACCTCTCAATACCTCCACAACCGAAGTAAGGTGTGATACTAGGTGACTTAGTGCAAAACTAAGACCAAAACACACTTTTAGGCCCTCCAACACACACAAAATGAAGAGAGAGGGAGATATAGAGAGAGAAGGTGTATATAACAGAAATATGTGATATTAGGTCTGGTTTTACTGAACCCCCTCAAAGGAGGAGGGAGGCCTCCTTATATAGACAAACAAAAGTGCTAATCTTCCAAGAGAAGCTAATCAAAAGGGATCAAGGCTTCTTAAAGAAGCTAAGGCAAAGGGGCCAAGGCTTCCTGAGGAAGCTGAGACAGGGGTTCAAGCTTCTTGAGGAACCTAAGACAAAGGTCCAAGCTTCCTCAAGAAGCTAGGCCAAAAGGGTGCAAAGGGTGCAACTCCTCCATACACGTGTATGGAGGGCAAGTCCGTGCACTCCAGCTGGCACAGCTGGCATGCACTATGCCCGAAAAAGGCAAAAAGGAGGCATCGGCCAGAAAAGGAGTCCATCGGCCAAATATATGGTCGGCCGACCACACAAAGAGCTGACCGGCCATCACCAATGGCCGGTGGAAAGAAAACAAGGCCGGTGGCCCTAAGCCAAGGCTGGTGGGTACCAGGGATAGCTAACAAGCTATTCTTTACCCTCAGGTGCAAGAAACAAACAAGTGTTGGTCCAACCAAGCACAAGACAGTCGAGTTGAGAGATCCCGAGACAAGGCGCGTAGCCGAGACCTCTGAGAACTCAAAATGAACACAAACATGGATGATCACCAAGTGTTCAAACAGTGACATCCAAGTCTTGAGGATGGTCAAAAATGGGATGTCTACACAAGCAAAGGCATGAATGCATACACAATGGCTCATATTAAGGCATAAAGGGGGAACCCTCCAATGCATTGATTGAGTGACAAATGCAAGTGCATGGCCATGAAACATGGACTGAAATAGCATAACTAATGATGCCAAATCATTGAAATGAGCCAAGTAATGAATGCTAGTGAACCCGATACATAAAGCAAACAAGCTAGGTTGAACCAAAGCTATACAAAGCAAGTCATGGATGACCAAGACAACCAAAATCAGACCTTAAACATGGAAAAACATGAACAAAATCTTCTTGAAGTCTAGCCAAAAGCATGCTAAAAAGACATGTGCCAACATGATGCATATTAGGCTATTTCATGGGATTACATAGCAAGTGTATGGAGCATGCAAAGGCCAACCGAACCAAACCAAAACAGAGTCATGACATGGTAAAACATCACCAAAAACATGTTGAAATGGGAAGAAAACAAGCTAGAATGACATGTCAAGGCATGAAGCATATAAAGCTAGTTTAAGGGATTTATACTACAAGTGTATTAGGCATGCAAGAGCCAACCAAACCAACCTAAAACAGATCTAAGGCATGTTAAAACATCACCAAAAACCTACTGAGATGGCTTGAAATCAAGCTAGAAACACATGCTCAAACATGAGGCATACAAGACTAGATTGTGTGATTTACACTACAAGTGTATTAACCATGCAAGGGGTGACCAAACTAAGCAAAAACAGTGGTATGCCTCAGCAGAATAACCACAAATACAAGCTAAGACATGGCCAACACACACTTACCAAAGGCGCTCAAACATGAGGCAAATGAAGCATGTAAAGAGGACACAAAGGAGAAAGGGTGACCCTCTCCTTCTTAGGACCTTAAAACACCATCTCCACCACTAAAATCCCTCTAGATTTCATTGGTGAGAAGGCCAATACAAGGTGGTCCCGAAGCTCACAAAGATGGCACAAAAATGAGGCCAAACAAAGCCTAAGAGGGGGTAAACAATCCCAAACACTAAAGTGATCTTAAACAAAGATCAAAAGCATGCAAAAACACAACTTTTATCAGTTATAAGTTAAGCTCAAAATAGCATGCAAGATAGGCTAAAAGCTTAAGCAAGAAAGGGGGATTTAAGGTTCAAAAACTCACCCTTGATGAACTTCTTCAAAGCTGCAACTCCAGTAGGTTTTTTTTTTAGCTTAAACCAAACCAAAACTCCAGAAACAACCTCAAGATACCTCAGCAACAAAAGGGTGGTGCTTGGCTAGGAGGTTGTGTGCACAAGTGAAAAGACAAAGCACTTTAAGGCATAAAATATGGAGATATAGAGGGAGATATAAGCTCAAGCCTTAGGCAAAATTTAGAACCTCTGGAATGGAGAGGGAGGGCCTCTCTTATAGAAAAACAAAGGGTTCAAAGGGTTCAAGCTTCTTGGTGAAGCTAAAACTTGGATGCAATCCCTTCATACACGTGCATGGAGGATACAGTCTGTGCCCTCCAGCTGGCACAGCTGGCATCCATTCAGTCTACCAAAACAGAAGGAAAGCTGCCGACCAGAAAAGCTGGTCGGCCCGCTACTTTTTCTGGTCGGCCGACCACTTTTTCTGGTTTTTCAAAAAAAAAAAGTGGTCGGCCAGGGTAATTGGTGGCCTCCACACTGAAAGCAAGCCAATGGTGGGGTGGGAAACCAAAAAATGTGGCCCAAAGACCAAGAAAACCAATTTCTCGACCAGAAAATCGGCTGGCGGGGAGAAAAGTGGTTTTCAAGGAGAAAGCTGGTCTGCAGGGTGATTTGGTGGTCTCTACACTAAAAGAAAGCCAATGGTGGGTTGGGAAACCAGAAAATGTGGCCCAAAGACCAAGAAAACCAGTTTCCCGACCAGAAAATCGGCTGGCGGGGAGAAAAGTGATTTCCAAGGAGAAAGCTGGTCTCTCACCCTTGTACCACCTTCCAAACAAGGAAAATAAGGTTTGTACCCTAGACAAACCAAAACGGATGCAAGACGAGGGTTCGGGAGGCAAGACGCGCGGCCGAGAGCCTCGAAAATCGGCTGTTGAGCACAAAAAGTGGCGTATGACCACAAAAGTGGTCTCATGGACCTCAGTGTCCCTCTAGACAGAGGAAACAAGGTGTATTCAAAAAAACGTGCCAAACAGAGAATGTTAAGCGGTCCCGAACTGAGGCGTACGACCGACGGCTCCGAAAATCGGAAACTAGTCTCCAAACGGGAACAGTGACCTACGATCACGAAAAGTAGTCTACAACCACTGAGAGATGGTCTACAAGACCTCTCCCTCTCTCCGGGAAGAGAAAACAAGACTTAGTCCGCAGATCGAGTCAAAGTACAAAGAGTCCCGAGGTCCGGAGATGAGGCTCTCAGCCAAGAACTCCGAAACCTCGAAACGAGCACAACTTGCGCAATCACCGAGCGCTCAATTGATGACGTCTGAGTCTTAAGGTCGGTCAAAAATAGGGTGTCTACAGCCATAACCTTTGTTTTCAAGCATAACTTTGTTCCCAATTAGTGTTAATTTTTGATACAATTTTTGTTTTTACATTACCTTTGTCTTCTTGTTTTTGTAAATTCATGTCACGTGTGTCTACCAATTTAAAAACTTGACTATAAAATATGAACAAAAGGTAGATAACACAAAAATTACGCATGGGAACAAAATAGAATTTTCTGAACACTGTTTTTAAAAAAATATACCAAAACAAGGTCTTTTTTTTTTTTTTTTGGATGCACAACATACACTTTCTTGAACACAAATAAATTTTTTGGGTGAACCAAAAAAGAGGGAATCATAGACGTAGGCCCCTCCGTCCTTGTCCCAACTATCACAAGCAAGTGAACTTCTTCAAATGTAGGAAAGTGTACCCACCACCACCAAAGCTCATCTCTCCTTGTATCATGGATTTGTCTGTATAATCATATGTTGACAGTGTGGTTCCCTCGCACACTCCCTCTCCCTTAAACTCTTTCATTTTCCATAGTTTTTGCAGAAGCTGTCTGCTTACATTTGTATATAGCACCCATTTTATTTTTGCATATTTTGCGTTCCATTTTTTAGAAATGGAGGATGACATTGGTCCTAGTTACATCGTGCAAAGTATTACATCCCGGGAAGCTGTCGGTGAAATTGCGTGGGAAATGGTGGTCGAAATTGATCACAACTTGATAGAGGCGTGGAACAGTGCAGCTAGATATTATTACAACCATTATCACAAAGTCCCTCCAAATACATCAATACTTTCGGGACGTTTATGGATGTATGAGTTGTTTAACGGGCACCAAGGTCGGTTTGAAGATGTTGTCAGTATGTCCAAACTAGTGTTCTTGTTGTTATGCGACGCACTTCGTTGTTTTGGATTGACACTGCCACAACGGGAGCATGGCGTTCCGCTGGAAGAGAAGGTAGCCATTTTCAATTGTGCATTGCAGGGAATGGATTGGAAAGATTTGCAAGAACGATTCCAATACTTGAAGGAGACATTGTCACGCAATTTCCATGAGGTTTTGCAAGCTATGATACCGTTCACATCGGTTCATAGTAGGAGTCTTACGCCCGAGCAAGTGCAACAAGGGGGCCACCCACATTTACAATCGCAATGGCGGTACCGGCCATTCAAGGTGACACTTTCCATAAAATTTTAAATATCAAAGTGGCGACATATACCCTGAATTTTGTATTTATACTTTCTGAATAATGGTGCGTTGCGTAGGACTGCATCGGTGCACTAGACGGCACGTATGTGATGGCTCGTGTCTTGCAAGAGTACGCCACTTCGTACTATGGCCGGAAAGGCGTGCCAACACAGAATATACTGGTCGTATGCGACTTTGATTTGTGCTTCACCTTTGTGTCAGCCGGTTGGGACGGGAGCAAGCATGACAGCAGGGTGTACTACGTGACAACCGAGCCTAAACATTGCTTCCCGCACCCCGCACCTGATAAAAATTATTAAACATTTAACAAAGTAGTATAATTTTAAAATAATAGAAGACAAATTACGACATCATACTTGCTCTTGAACACAAAAATCTATCTAAATTACTATTTACAGTTGGTAATTGATTTTAAAAAAATATATATATTTTTAAAAAAATTGTGATAATGTGAACATGTCCACATGATACTGTGAACATACACAATATCATTTTAAAAAAAATTGTAAATAAACAAATTTATGAAATAAATTAATTTGAAAAATTTCTACATCGAAACAAAATATTTAAAACTACTATTTACAAAAAACAGAAATGTAATTCAAAACTGTTGTATTTGACAAGACAATGTATTGACAGAAAAAGTATTTCAAAACAAAATTGGAAAACAAAATAATTAGTAATACAATAATAGCAAATTTATTTTTTTGGAAAAAAAACAAAAAAAACAGAATGGCCACTTGTGTTTATTTCACCCAAAAAAATTATAGGTGGAAAATCAGTATATGAAAATCAAAATTAATTGAAAAACAATTACTTGCAAGAAAAATGATTTGAAACAAAAAACTGACTTGAAAAAAATATATTTGTTACTAACAATTTGAAATGTCAGTTTAAAAACAATATAAACTTCTAATTTGACACTACGGTTTTTCCTAAAATTATTGTAGGTGACAACCATTTATAAACCAAAAAAACTCTTTTCGAATGATGTCTTATTGGCAGTAATTTTGAGTTTTGTAGTTATAAACTGCAAAGTGACAACCAAATGGTCACCAACTAGGCAACAATGAATAACATCTCTGTGTTCGTTGTAGGAAAATACTAGTTGGTGGATAGCGGCTATAGCAACAAGACAGGGTACCTAGCCCCATACAAAGGGTATAGGCATCACCAAAATGCCCATCGGAATCGAACACCACAGAATGAGTTCGAACTGTTCAATAAGGCATATTCGTCATTGCGTAATTGTATCGAACGGACATTCGGTGCGTAGAAGTTGAGGTGGGGGGCATTGCGGAATATTCAGAAGTTGAGTTTCTCTAATCAAGTGCCCTTTGGATGTGCGTCGATGGTGTTACATAACTTCATACGCCAACACAGTGAAATTGATGAGGTCACGCTGGCTATCCCAAACAGCACCGAATATGTGGCCCCCGAAATGCCCGACCACGATGAATACACACGGGTTGCCGATGTGATTGAGGAAGGGGACTCCGACCCCGCAATGGCAGCTGTAAGAGCGAACAATACGTACCAACTAAGACGGCAACTGAACACGAATATTTGAAACATTAATGTTGGTTAAATTTATAATGTGTGTAACTGAGATTCAAATTTATATTATCATATCTTCTTAAAAAATGTTTGGTTCTAATATTCTGATGTGTTCGGTAAATTACATTGTGAACGAATTTTATTTGAACAGGAAGTATGTCCAATCATTAACATATAAAATACATGAAGGATGTATGTCCAATAATTGTGTATTCTTTTTGAAGATTTTTCACCAAATTTTACTTAGAAAGTGACTATATAATATAAATTTAACTTGATGTAGTGTGAGACGTATTTACAATAAATTTAATTTATATAAAAAATTCTAAATCGATAATATTATTTTTAATTTTAATCATTTAGAGTAAATAAATTTGGATGGTGGGTCACCACAGCCATTAAGGTGCTTGTGATAGCAATTCATTCACGTGGTTGATGGCAACCTCTTTGGCAACCTAACCACTGCAAAGTAAACAACCTAACCATTGAAAAAAAAAATAAAAAAAAAAACCCTAACCATTGATTTTTGTGAAATCAATATATTTAAATAAAAAATTTGTACACACTATTCATACAAATTTTTAATTGAGGATGTTTCTTACATGTATGGTTGCATTTTTATGTGAAGATTTATATATATATATGAAGAAATTTTTTTTTTTTTGTACATCTAACATTGCTTAAGATAGAAATTTAAAAAAATTATTATGAAAAAAGTGATGAATGATTCAAATTTAATATTTACATCATGAGATTCAAATCTAAAAGGAAAAGGAAAAGAAAAATTCTACATAAAAACAAAAAAGGAAAAGAATGAATAAAAACAATAATTTTTAAAAGGAAAAGAATAAAAAAAAAAATGACTACAAGGAAAAAAAAGGAAAAAAATAATAAAAAAGGAAAAAAATAATGTAGGGGAGGGGAGGGGATCAAGTTCGCGACGTTGCTGCTGCCAATCACGATCACGATCAAGTTCCTTCCATCTCAGCTTCCCGCCGTCTGGAGGGGAGGGAATTTTGAATTTTTTTTTTATTTTCTGAGTTTTATTTTGATCTCAGCTTCCCGTATATATATATATATATAGGGTAGGGTAGGGGAGGCATCAATTGAAAGCTTTGATAACAGAGGGAGGAGGGGCTTTGATATGAGAGGAGGAGGAGCTTTGATATGAGGAGAGGAGGAGGGAGCTTTCATAACAGAGGGAGGGGGAGAGAGCTTTCATAACAGAGGAGAGGGGAGGGGAGGAGAGGGGAGTTGGTCGTCCATCTCAGCTTCCTGCATATATATATATAGGCTCAGATTGATAACAGAGGGGAGCTTTCATAACGCCACCGCCAATACCTCCTCCACCACCACCTATACCACCACCTCCTCCAATAGTACCACCACTACCTACACCACCATCGATACCCCCGCCACAGGGCCGGCCCTGAGTTTGTTGGGGCCTAAGGCGAACTTCGAAAATGAGGGCCCTTTTGTATTGAAAAAAAAATTCATGAATAAAACGATAAGTTACAACTTTTTTATTTGCTTGTAGTCATAAAAAAATTTACTTACACATATAATCATTAAAATTAAAAACAAAACAATTTAATAAAACAAAATTAGAACAAAAAAATTAGGAAAAAATTATTCAATTAAAATTGATAAAGACCTAGGTAAAAAAATTTGAGCAAAATTATTTATTCCACTAAAATCTAATAGATAAAGAAGGTAAAAATAAAAAATAAAAAAATAGGGCCCATATATTGTATGTATTATTTTTCTTGAGCCCAAACACTTCTTTTTTTTTTTAATATATATTTTCATTTTAATAAATATGGACCAAACTACACTTATAAATAAATATGGAGTAAATCATACATGGACCCAAAAAAATATTTGGGGGCCCTTTAAATTGATCCTAAAACCAAAAAAAAAAAAAACATTGAGCCTATAATATTTTACCAAATTTAGAGGCCTTATATTTGGGCCAAATTTAGGGGCCCTATGTTATATATGTTTATATGTTTTACCAAACGGTTTTGATTTGTGATACTAAAAAGTTGGGTACTAATGCCCCTAATTTCCATATAAGGCAAAAAAAAAACAAAAAACAAAAACAAAATAGTTACCCAAAATGAAAATTAGGGGCATTAGTGCCCAACTTTTTAGTGCCACAAATCATTTTTGTTTACCAAATTTAGGGGCCATATTGTTTTTTTTATTATTATTTATATATTTTTATTTTAATAAATATAGGCCAAACACATTTATAAATAAATATGGGCTAAATTATACATGGCCCAATAAAACATTTGAGACCCTTTAAATTGATCTTAAAACCAAAAAAAAAAGAAGAAAAAGTTAGACCTATAACAATTTTTTAAATTTGGAGCCCTATTTTTGGGCCAAAATATGGGCATAAGGCACAAGCCTTACCTGCCTTAGGGCAGGGCCGGCCCTGCCCCGCCAGTACCTATACCACCACCAATGGCCTCCTCCAACACCACCACTACCACCTATGCCCCCACCAATACCACCACCGCCACCACTAATACCTCCTCCAATATCATTTGCCATAGAAGAAGATGACTTTGAAGAAGAGTCATCGGCTGCGATTTCTCAGCTCTTCCATGGCTTCCTTACCATTGGTACTCTTGGTTCAGACACAGTCATCGCTGACCCATCATCAACACCAACATTCGCCATCTCTGTTGAGAACATAAGCGAAAAAAGAAATGTACAGAGCATGATTTGAAGCTGATTAATGATGAGTTGGAGAAGGTGCTAGGAGTTGAAGGTAAAGAAGATGGTTGCAATGACTCATCTGGGAGAAACAGTCATGTTAGCACCATTACACTGAGTGGCAAGACATTGGAAGGCATAGAGACCAGTGGGAACAGAACAACAATGTGTCCACTCCAGGGCTATCTGCTTGGGTCAGCAATTGAGTTGCCAGAAACAAAGAAGGAACATAGAACATCACTTGGGGAGCTGTTTCAGAGGACAAAAATGATAGAGGAAAATTCTGTCGCTAAATGCGAGAGCGGAGAAAAGAAGGCAGTCAAGTAAACAAATAAATCTACTATACGTCTCATGAAAAAGATACTGAAGAAAAGAATGGTCCATGATTCCTCTCGGAGCTCCACCACAGTGACTGGGGGAAATGTTATCTCTGCTTCAATGGAGACGAAACTGCATAAGGTATGTCTACTTCTAGTACTGAATGATAGATCTTCTAGATGGGATATATGGAACACTGCAACTCCTGACATAGTTTTGTTGGGATCATTGTAACATCATCTGTGATTTGCTTGCAAAGAACATACTGTGAAGTGTGATGAAACCAATCAGATGATTTGCACCATCCAATCATTAACATTGCAAGATGGTTCCTCTATTTCTCTGGATACACTTCAAGTCCTAATATGTGCTTATAACTGAATATATCTAATCCTACGGTACTAGGAACATGAATTGTTCTGATACGAGAAATAGAAATGCGGTATCTAACATGCTCAGTACGATACTGATTGACTTGTTTTGATCACACTATTAGTATTAAAGGTACTCAAAATGCTATATTACAAGAACTCATGTACAGTTGTTGGCTTTTGAGCATGTGCTTAAGCTTCATATTTGTCTAATTCCCATGTCCAAGGACATGAGAGCATGGCAAAGTATTTCTAATTTTTAATAGATTCAATTATTGGGATTAGCTGGTAAAAATCTCAAAATTATATGGTGGACTTGGAGCAAATTTACTTTGTGCCTCTACTTGATTGTTATTGGTTAAAGTAGTGAAACCCATACTTTTTGTTTGAATTTTGGAAAACAATTTAACAAGTTTTAAGTGATAAATAGTATGTAATAGTACTCCAAGACTATCAAATAATCACTTAAAGGGTTTGTTTGGAAAGTGGGTTGATTTTTTGACTTTTTAACTTCTTGATTATTTTAGTCTGGGGCTAAAAAATCTCATTTGAGATAGACTTTTTGGTTTTTTTAATTTTTGTGAGAGAAAGAATATAATGATTATGGATTGGATGTGATGTTTTGTCTTATTAGATTAAAAAACATATTTTATCTTTTAGTGACTAAAATAATCCCCAACCCAACCCAACCCAACCCAACCCAAGTTGCCAAACGAAATGCTAAAGAATCTGTTTAAAAAAAAAATCAGTCAAACCATAATTTAACCAATCTGAACTAGTCCAAACCAGTTTTTTGAGGGACAATTGGTTCTGGTATCAAAAAATTAAGAACCGTCGATTACAGTTCAGTTTCTAGATTAAGTTTCAAAAGAATCGAATAAAACTAAACCGAACCATTCAATGTTTTTATTAATTTTACTATATACAGAATGTTCTACAAGGTAATTACTTTTCTTCTCTTTAACTTCTTCTAACCTAAATCTCATTCTAACCTCGATGATGTCTTCATTCATCCTATTAACAAAAACACTCAGTTTTTTTTCGCCATTATTTATATGATTTTTACCCTTATATAATTGAAAAATGCATTTTTATAGTAATTATTGAAGAATCTTTTTTTTTAACAAATATTAAAAGTTAGTTTGGAGAATATTTTAAAAAGTTGGAGTACGCTTATTAGGTAATTTTTGAAAAACTTGCATAGATAGAATCATTTTCTATTGAACTACATAGTTTAGATATATAGCGATGAATTTTCTAGCTTAGAATCGTGAAATCAAAACAGTTGAACACCCTTACCGTAGGAGTTCTCATTACCGAAGGAAAAGTTCCTAGCTTGTATTTGTTGGTTTGGTAAGAAGCTCCTTTCTCAGGCCTCACAAGTGAGATCCACAATGAAACATCCTTTGCCGGAACTCGAAAAGCCATTCGATCAACTTGCCATTGATCTTTGTGAGAACTTTTCGAATGCTGTTAGAGTAGAAGAAAGCAAACAGACATGCAAATTAATCAAAAAGGTGAACACCATAAGAATATGAAATAAATACCCATTGGGAGTAAACAAAATAGAACAAAATACTGAGACGACATTGACACTCCGCATCTCAAATGATATTGATATCAAATCAAATCAGCAACAATTATCACATATAAGGACAACGTCATTTACATAATTTTGACTACCTTTGCGACAAGATCGCTTGGAATGATATTGAAGGAAGCAGCTCTTCCACCCCTCCAATCCTTGCTTGATGGCCCATCAACAGTCTTCTGAGTGGCTAGGTGACAATTTACAAGAGAGAAAATTGAAAAAGATATCACAAATCATATCCCGAAGCAACAACCTAACCATGTAAGCACTCACCAGTGATGGAGTGAACAGTAGTCATAAGACCCTCAACAATGCCAAACCTATCATGAATAAACTGGAAAAATTGTTGAAATAGAAAATTTTAAGCGAAGCAATGTACCAATTTTAACTAAGCCAACAATTCTAGCCGATTCTAAATTGGTGTCAGTGTAACCTTGGCGAGGGGAGCAAGGCAGTTTGTAGTGCAGCTAGCATTGGAGACGATGTCAAGATCAGGCTTCTATTCCTTCTCATTAACACCCACAACAAACATAGGGGCCTTCTTACTTCTAGTGATGTGACAAGAAAAATATATATATATATATAGATACACACATCACATCACATGTGAGCCTCACTCCTTGCCACATTACTAAATAAACTTCCAAAATTAGAACTCTCAATCTTTATTCTAAAAAAAAAAAAAAAAAAAAACCTTTACTCTCTATAGAGCTCTTCCTCTAAAGCTCTCAAACATTTTCCATCGTAATATAATGAAGTTATTTTCAGCATTTTAATCACTTAAGAATCTTTCTTTATTCAATTTTAATTATACTTGTTCATATTTTCTATTTTTAATCGAAAAAGTGAAATAATATCTTTAACATCCCAAAGCAAAGTTTGCTATTCCAATAATTCATTCCCAATTTCTATGGTAATAGTAAAAGTGATCACAATGGGTTAAGAGTTGTCACATGAAGCACAACCTCGCATTGTAGACTGGCCTTCATGTAGATGATGGATGGAAGAACTTTAGGATAGGAGAGAAAAATGTAAAATAAAATTCCCTTGTATTTCATCATTTACATTTTCCTTCAAATTTTCTTTCCCTATATAAATTAATACACAAAGTCAAAGTCCAAACACATCCTAAAATGACAAACAATTCAGCAGGTCTTCATCCTAAAATTGTTTATAAGAAAAACCTCTAGAACTCTTTAGGAAATGCTAAAGATCCATTGAAAATCTTGTAGGCAATAGAAAGGACTCCTATTATCACCACTCACCACACTCACCTTCTGAGAATGCATCAGAAAGAAGAAACTAATCGCATTCAACAACAAAAGCATAACTGCAACTTATAATCCAGATTCTATTCAACAACAATCAGAAAATTTAACTGTCTGGTGTCAACATGTGAAAAAAAAAAATTAATAATCTCTTCAGCTAATCCATACCAATTGAATTAATCATCTATTGAAACACATCTAAAAGAATTTATCGAAAAGAAATGGACGCAAGAAATAACAAATTCTCACTTAAAGATACAAAAATGTCAAATGAATAGAACCCGAGAGCATAATCTAGCTTTACTTTCACATCAGTGCCACAAACTAAAGACAAGCTCAATAGTCAATTTGGCACTATGAGTTCAACAAGATGACTCCCTTTGTAATCCCCCTACCTTCCATAAGGATGATACTTCCTTCCTCCAGCAGTAGCACCACCATAACCTCCTCTACTTCCATAAAAGAAACCTTCACCGCCCCCTCCATAGCCACCGCCAAGACCAGTATCATTGCTTCCTCCATAGCCACCACCAGCACCTCTGGCACCTGTATTTTTACTAAACTCATGCCATTTCCAAAACTCTGAAGTAGTTTTGAACTTACTTTTCAAATCTATCTTGCTTTATTGTTTTGAGAACTCGTGTTTTGATAACATGAAAACACGACTTCAAACTCAGAGTCATGTTTTCGAATTGTGATCTACTGATTTAATCAACTTATTGTAAAAAATTTTGAAATCGTGTTTTCAAAACAAGATTTCAAACCAGAACTCAAAACACGACTTTTCAAAATGATTTGAATTTGGGAAGTATGTTCAAAATGTCTTGCTTTTGGAGCATAAATTTTGTTATAACTCAGGTTTGGTAAAAAAACACAAATAAGTTGATCTGATTAACAATCATTGAAGAGCATTTTCATGTATTTTTTATTACATATACACCAATCAAACTTTTTGTTATAAAAAACACAAATAAGTTGACCTGATTAACAATCATTTGAAGAGCATGTTCATGTATTTTTTATTACATATACACCAATCAAACTTTAGTCACAGATCATCGTATACAGAGAACAAAATCAAAAGAATCATACAATCCAACTGATGCATAAAAATCAATAAACAAAAAAGGTAATCAAAATTGAACCTTCAAGTGGGCAGCAACCTTTTCTTTGTCAGTGAACACTCCAGTGGACTCCACAACAAACTCGGCACCGGTTTCCCCCTAGGGGATTTCTTCAGGGTTCCTGAAAATTCATGCAAAATATGCTGAGAATGACCCTGATTTCATTCTGATTCAAATGCAGGAAAGTTAAGTGGTGCTAGAAATGACATAAATACCTGATGTCGAAAACAGTGACTGGTTTCTCCCCGAAAAGAAGGGTCTTTGAATCCTTAACCTTAACATCAGAATGCTTCCAGTGGCCATGAACACTGTCATACTTGAACATGTATGTCTGCACATATCACAATAACAAAATCGCACTTAGCAGTCATATATATATATTCTATTACATAAAGCCTACAAATCAATGAAGCTTTGTCACAATTTTTCATTGTCAAATTACCCTACAATTGCTTCACTTTTTATTTAAATTTCAATTTTTTTTTATAACTTCTTCAACTTTCTTTCTCTTTGTCTACAATAATTTTTTAGGTCAGTAAGTAAAATATGAACTGATTGATTTTCACTCACTTATCAGATATACACATCATCTAGTCTATTCTATTATATAAAATCTACCAACCAGTGACAACTTTTTTATTATCAAATTTCCCAGCAACTACGTTCCTTTTTTATTTAAATTGAAATTGTTTTAATTCATCTACTTTTTTTTTGGATAAGTTTTTTGCACCCTTATATTTTACGTCAAATCCCACTTTGTCACAAACCTTTTAATTGTCACAAATAACCCAAACAATTAGCAACCTTAAATGATTTTTACGACCTTATATTTTGCACCCTTATATTTTACGCCATTATTTATATGATTTTTACCCTTCTTATATAATTGAAAATTGCATTTTAATAGTAATTATTGAAGAATGCATCTCAAATGCTATTGAATACCCATTGGTATTGTTGCCTGTATTTGATTTGATATCAATATCATTTGAGATGTGGAGTGTCAATGTCGTACTGTATTTTGTTCTGTTTTGTTTACTCCCAATGGGTATTTATTTCATATTCTTATGGTGTTGAGCTTTTTGATTAATTTGCATGTCTGTTTGCTTTCTTCTACTCTAACAAAAATAAAAAGTTCTGCCAAAGATCAATAGCAAGTTGATCGAATGGCTTTCCGAAGTTCCGACAAGGATGTTTCAATTGTGGATCTCACCGTGAGGCTTGAGAAAGGAGCTTACCAAACCAACAAATACAAGTTGGGAACTTTTCCTCCCAGAATGTAACTCCACGGGTAAGGGTGTTCAACTGCTTCAGCCACGATTCTAAGCTAGAAAATTCATCGCTATATATCTAAACTATGTAGTTCAATAGAAAATGATTCTATCTATGCAAGTTTTTCAAAAATTACCTAATAAGCATACTCCAACTTTTTAAAATATTCTCCAAGCTAACTTTTAAAATTTGTTAAAAAAAACAGATTCTTCAATAATTACTATAAAAATGCAATTTTCAATTATATAAGAAGGGTAAAAATCATATAAATAATGGCGAAAAAAAACTGAGTGTTTTTGTTAATAGGATGAATGAAGGCATCATCGAGGTTAGAATGAGATTGAGGTTAGAAGAAGTCAATGAGAAGAAAAGTAATTACCTTGTAGAACATTCTGTATATAGTAAAATTAATAAAAACATTGAATGGTTCAGTTTAGTTTTATTTGATTCTTTTGAAACTTAATCTAGAAACTGAACTGTAATCGACGGTTCTTAATTTTTTGATACCAGAACCAATTGTCTCCTCAAAAAACTGGTTTGGACTAGTTCAGATTGGTTAAATTATGGTTTGATTGATTTTTTAACACCGACCTCTGTGCGAGTCCAATTCAAGAAGGGTCCTCCTGACGACCTCCTGAACATCAAGTTTCGCAATGGCATGTTCGAAATCCCACCAATAAAGATCCGGGGAAACTCTGAATCCCTTTTTCGCAACCTCATAGCCTACGAGCAGTGTGATCGCCAGTGCACCGACAAGTTTACATCCTATGCAGTGTTCTTGGACTGCCTAATCAACACAAGCAAAGATGCAGATTTGCTCTGTGATGAGAGAATTGTAGTGCTTGCTTTGAGCACTGAAGATGTGTCCATTCTCTTTAATGGACTCTACAGTGACATTCTTGTCTATGATTTTTACTATGGTGGTGTATCTATGGAGGTTAATCAATATTACAGGTCTCAGTGGCCTAGGTGGAGAGCAATTCTCAAAGGTGATGTCACGCCCCAAGCTCCGTGACAACGCCGCACACTCATATAAGTGAGCATGCAAGGCTAAGAATCCAATCACATAACCCACAGTATAAAATACTCAAATTAAATCCTTAATTGTCATAATGCTAAAATCCACAAAAATTGATTATTCTTATCGTATGAAATTATCCACCAAGTCCACTAACAAAATCCATTAACAAAACAATAATCCAAGTACTTAAATCATAGTTCTACTCTTGGCACATTATGACAATTTTCCACCAAGTCCACTATTAAAATCCATTAACAAAATAATAATCCAAGTACTTAATCCATAGCCCTACTCTCGACACTCCCATATGTAAAAATCCCACAGCCTCTACTCTTCTAATCTGAAAAAAAATAAGGGTAAGCTAGATAGCCCAGTAAATAACCAACCATCACTGCCAGCTGGATCAAGTATACAAAAATAAATAAATAAATAAATCGATAACCAGTAAATATAAATTTTTCTACAGTTCAATAAATGAACAATTGTTTGTAAGATGGTTTCATAGCTAAAATAAACAATGTACAATACATTTTAAATGAAAAGCCAACAAGATAATTCAAAGTAATTCGTTGTTCAAATCGATGGTTCGATATTCAGATGGTTCAATGATTCGATTCACAAAACCCAAGTCTTAATGACTACGGTCACTTAGCCCGTGACAAGGCCCAGAACCACACCTAGGCCGGTGGTAAAGCCCCAAAAGAAACTAGTTTCTGTGCCAATAAATAACCCCCATTGGCTAGGGTCCAAATCATAGTCAGACTAGAGTGATGTTCAAAATTCAAACAATACACAACTTTTAAGTAAAATATTCGATATTTTCAGAATAAACGTTTAGTACAATTTTCAGAATAGTTTCACCAAATATTCAAATAATTTTCATAATAATATTCGATGTTGTTTTATACTTGACCCATATTTTGTTTTAAGAAAACATGAAGGCTATAAATAAATATTTATAATTTTAAACGATTCGATAGGAATAAAAAATGAACTAACAGTGATAGAGGGTTACTTACACCAAACGCTTAGAAATAATCTTCTAACACTAACTCCAAACACCTAGCTCCACCACTTCAATTACACAAACCTAATAAATAAAACCTCAAATAAATTAATATTTTTACGTGTTACATACACCCACAAAAGTCCCACTATGTTAAATTAATTTGCTTTAATATCCAAGTGATTAAACCATTCAACCCAACTTTACAGCCAAACACACCCTTACCCATGATATAAAACTCCATTGTTTCTATTACCCATCCAAAGTTACACTTACACATTGCACCCAATTCTCAAAACCTAAGTAGGTACCTATAGGGCATCCAAATCCCCTTAATGCATTAATTGTTAAATTCCTCAACATAAATTTAATAATTAACAGTAAAGACAGATTTTACCTTAACCAATAGGTGTCCCAAAATCACCAACGTGCTGCCTCCAATCCCTATTGTAGCCTCACTTGAACCTCTCTTCTCTTTTTCTTTTCTTTTTTTTCTTTTACCTTCTCAAACCCTAGCCGCCTATGGAGCAATTCCCAGCCTTTGTTTTGTTTGTTTTCCAAGACTTAAAGCCACAACAAGTGGGCTTATTAACCTAATTTCTCAAAGTTACAAAATTACCCATCTAAGTAATAGAAAATATAATGCCATCTCATAACTAATTCTTTGATATTAATAAATGACCCATATAAATTAATTTAATTACTAATCTATCCAATAAAATAATCCTACACACAACTTGGGTTTTACAGGTGATTACTTTAACAATCCATGGTCAATTGCTTCTTTTATTGCAGCTATTGTAATGCTTGTTTTTACATTTTTACAGACCCTTTTTATCATTCTGTCTTGCCTGAAAAACATCTCTTACTAGCAGATCATTCTCATCAATATTGTTATTTTGCAATATATGTAATAATTGCAATGCTTGTTATTGTGTCATATTGTCCTTCCTTGTCATTGTGGTTGCAAGAAAAACTGGTAGAACCAATAGATAAGTGATTAATACTACACATTTTGTAATAAAGGTTAGGAAAATGAAGGTATTTATAGTGCCGCCCACCTTTTGTCAATTTTAAGTGTAAGACACATATGACACACCGTTATAAAATTTCCCATTGTCCAATAATCATAACGCACAAGAAAGTTATTATTATTATTATTATATGTGTTCTTATTTTTTTATCAGAAAATGTAGTGAAACCCCCTCTTACCGATCGATACAAATGTTTAACATTCTTTTTTGTGTAAATTATATTTTTCACAATGATTATTTGACTCTAATTTTACTTTAATATTCCTTATTGTTTGAATTTGAACAAATGGCCTAAACTTTAAGTGTCTAAATTTTCTACACGTATTCCTCATATTGGTAATACATGTTAAAAAAACATGAATTGTAACATCTGATTTGGACGAAATGACTAAACTAAAACTGGATCTAAAATTTAGAGTTAATATTGTTAAAATTGAAACAATAAGGACTAAAATAAAATTTAGATCAAATTATAGGGTGAAAAGCATGATTATCTCTTCTTTTTTTTTGATTCAACTGAAGATAAAAAACACAGATTACAGAACTAAAGTCATGGGATATTAGAATCCCTTCTTGATCCAACAGTGATCATGTCATTCACCAACAAAAAAGAGATGGAGCTAGGTGGGTCTTCCAGGAAGGAGAAGTGCTCCTGCTGATTAACACCTAGATTAGCCAATGCATCTGCAGTGTGATTTGCTTCCCTGGGTATTGTGGCAATGGTGCATTGGCATCGTCGGAGGATGAAGTTGGCATCTTCTGTGAGTGATCTCTTTTTTTTTTTATTGGTACATAAACGTTCCTACATTCTATAGAAAGAGTGGTCATCCTCAGAGGTCATCATATCCAAAACTCAAATTTCATTCACTCAGGGCCGGCCCTGCCCTAAGGCAGGTAAGGCTTGTGCCTTAGGCCCATATTTTGGCCCAAAAATAGGGCCCTCAAATTTAAAAAATTGTTATAGGTCTAGCTTTTTTTTGGTTTTAAGATCAATTTAAAGGGTCCCAAATGTTTTATTGGGCCATGTATAATTTAGCCCATATTTATTTATAAATGTGTTTGGCCCATATTTATTAAAATAAAAATATATAAATAATAAAAAAAAAAACAATAGGGCCCCTAAATTTGGTAAAACATATAAACATATATAACATAGGGCCTCTAAATTTGGCCCAAATATAGGGCCCCTAAATTTGGTAAAATATTATAGGCTCAATGTTTTTTTTTTTTTTTGGTTTTAGGATCAATTTAAAGGGCCCCAAAATATTTTTCAGGTCCATGCATGATTTACTCCATATTTATTTATAAGTGTAGTTTGGTTCATATTTATTAAAATGAAAATATATATTAAAAAAAAAGAAGTATTTGGGCTCAAGAAAAATAATACATACAATATATGGGCCCTATTTTTTTATTTTTTATTTTTACCTTCTTTATCTATTAGATTTTAGTGAAATAAATAATTTTGCTCAAATTTTTGTACCTAGGTCTTTATCAATTCTAATTGAATAATTTTTTCCTAATTTTTTTGTTCTAATTTTGTTTTATTAAATTGTTTTATTTTTAATTTTAATAATTATATGTGTAAGTAAATTTTTTTATGACTACAAGCAAATAAAAAAGTTGTAACTTATCGTTTTATTCATGAATTTTTTTTTCAATACAAAAGGGCCCTCATTTTCGAAGTTCGCCTTAGGCCCCGACGAACTCAGGGCTGGCCCTGCATTCACTTGTCTGAAAATTTTCTTTCACCAACACAGGTAAGTCCTAATGAGAAGCTTCTCTCAAACTCCATTATGTGTTTAAACTTGTGTAACTCATCTCTATTATCTAAATCTTTGATTGCTTATTCTGAAAAAAAAAAGCTTGTACTTTCAGCCACTTCCGCTCTAACAGTTGGATTTGGTTCTTCTGGTAATCTTTCTCTTTCATAGATGAATTGGGATAAAGTTCAGGTGTATGTCAACCCTAAGGGTTAGCTGAATGGCAAGTTCAGTTGTGATAAGCATCGTAGAAACTATGTCATGAGTTTGAATCTCATGAATCTTGATCCCCTTCAGCCACTTCCTAGGCTTGTACAGAGTATTTGTATGGAACAGAACAACGTGTATCCTAGAACTAGTTGAGTGAAGTCTAGCAGCTGCAATAAAGGCTGCTAGATATGTATAGCGCAGGAAAACTGCAACAATTCTAGCAGTTGCAAAAAAAAAAAAAAAAGTTCACCTCGCCGTGCCCATGCCGTACGCACGACGTACCTAAATGTATTTGCTATACTCAACACATATTCGGTGTACCGGTACACGTATCCGTATCCGGTAAGTATCTGGTACTTGTACTACACCATTTTTGAAGTACTCATGCTTCATAGCCTATGGCTTGTTCTCGATATGTATAGTGCAGGAAAGCTGCAAATCTGATGACTAGTTAGGACAAAGTTAAAAATAAAGTATAGGACCGTAGAGAAAGTTTTTCATCAACTAATTGGGACTATTTCAGTTGGCCAAAATCCTTAAACTTGAGATAAAAGAGTTCAAATCTTATCATACGCAAAACTGCCCCTCCCTGGACCTCCAATGTACAACATAAAAAATAAAACAAAAAAACTTTCATCAATATATGACCAATAATTGGGAATATCCTCAATAAATTTTGAAAAGCTAAGGGTACTGTAAGTCCTCCACAAGGCAGATTTAAGGTGAAGAAAAGTTTCTTCACCAATTTGTTGGTTACTAATTTATCCAGTCTCGTTACGAAGTTTCTTCAACCAAATAGGGCTAGCTCGACAACCAATTGGGACTAGTTAAATTGACTAAAATCCTTACACTTCACAAGACGGTCAAGAGTTCAAGTCTTACCATAAGCAAGACCTCCCTAATTTGACCTCCAATGTACCAAAAAAAATAAAAAGAAAGAGATTTTCATCAATATGACTAATGATTGGGAATATCAACAATAAATTTGGGAAAACTTTGGGGCATTTTAAGACCATAAAGGGGTAATTTGGGAACTTGCTAAAAAATAAGCTTTTTAACTTTTTTAGACAAAAAAGTCAGTTTTTTTTATCAACTTCTCAAAACACCACAAAGTTAGAGTTGAGGTGAAGGACAATTTTTTCACCAATTTGTTGGTTACCAATTTTTTCAGTCTGAAGATTGGACATTTTTGCAAGTTTCGTTAACTTTCTTGTGTCCTTCTATCTCTTACTTATGTTTCATCACCCAAATTTGAATCTCTCTTATACACATTACACTCTTTCTTTCTTTTCTCAAACAGGCAAGTATTGGCAACTCCAAGGACTAGTTTGGCATGGAAAAAACTGATTCTAGCAAGGAAGTTTCAATAAAAATTGACAAGTTGAACAAACTATTAGCCTGTTCCCTCAAAAACAAACTGCTCCACGAATCTCCATCCCTCTCTGAGAATTTCATCTTCAGAGTCCCTAGAACACTCAGACAACACAATGAGTGTCACGCCCCAAGCTCCGTGACAACGCCGCACACTCATATAAGTGAGCATGCAAGGCTAAAAATCCAATCACATAACCCACAATGTAAAATACTCAAATTAAATCCTTAATTGTCATAATGCCAAAATCCATAAAAATAAATAGTTCTTATATGAAAAAGTCCACCAAGTCCACTAATTTAATCCACTAACAAAACAATAATCTAAGTACTTAAATCACAGTCCTACTCTCAGCACTTTCACATGTAAAAATCCCACGCAGCTCTACTCTCTTGAGAATCGAAAAAAAAAATAAGGGTAAGCTAGAAAGCCCAGTAAATAACCAACCATCACTGCTAGCTGGATCAAGTATACAAAAATAAATAAAGAAATCGATAACTAATAAATATAATTTTTCTACAGTTCAATAAATGAACAATTATTTGTAAAATGGTTTCAAAGCTAAAAATAAACAATGTACAATACATTTTAAATAAAAAGCCAATGTGATAATTCAAAGTAATTCGTTGTTCAAATCGATGGTTCGATATTCAGATAGTTCAATGATTCGGTTCACAAAACCCAAGTCTTAATGACTATGGTCACTTAGCCCGTGACAAGGCCCAGAACCACACATAGGCCGGTAGTAAAGCCCCAAAAGAAACTAGTTTCTGTGCCAATAAATAACCCCCATTGGCTAGGGTCCAAATCATAGTCAGACTAGAGTGATGTTCAAAATTCAAACAATACACAACTTTTAAATAAAATATTCGATATTTTCGGAATAAACACTGGGTACAATTTTCAGAATAATTTTACAAAATATTCAAATAACTTTCATAATAATATTCGATGTTGTTTTATACTTGACCCATATTTTATTTTGAGAGAACAGGAAAGCTATGAATAAATATTTATGATTTTAAACGGTTCGATAGGAATAAAAATAAACCAACAGTGATAGAGGGTTACTTACCTCGAAAGCTTAGAAATAACACTCTAACACCAACTCCACCACTTCAATCACACAAACCTAATAAATACAACCTGAAATAAATTAATATTTTTTTTACATGTTACATACACCCACAAAAGCCCCACTATATTAGATTAATGTATTGCTTTAATATCCAAGAGATCAAACCATTCAACCCAACTTTAAAGCCAAACACACCCTTACCCATGATACAAAACTCCATTGTTTCTATTACCCACCCAAAGTTACATTTACACATTGCACCCAATTCTCAAAACCTAAGTAGGCACCTATAGATCTTCCAAATCCCTTTAATGCATTGATTGTTAAATTTCTCAACATAAACTTAATAATTAACAGTAAAGACAGATTTTACCTTAACCAATGAGTGTCCCAAAATCACCAACGTGCTGCCTTCAATCCCTATTGTAGCCTCACTTGAACCTCTCTTCTCTTTTTCTTTTACCTTCTCAAACCCTAGCCGCCTATGGAGCAATTCACAGCCTCTGTTTTGTTTATTTTCCAAGACTTAAAGCCACAATAGGTGGGCTTATTAACCTAATTTCTCAAAGTTACAAAATTACCCATTTAAGTAATAGGAAATATAATGCCATCTCATAACTAATTCTTTGATATTAATAAATGACCCATATAAATTAATTTAATTACTAATCTATCCAACAAAATAATCCTACACACAACTTGGGTTTTACAATGAGAGCATTTACGAGCCCAAAATAGTCTCCATTGGCCCTTATCACCATGGCAAAGACAGACTTGCACTGATGGAGAACATAAAACTATGGTACTTGGACACCCTCCTAGCCCGGTCACCCCTTCCTCCAGGAGAAACCTTGCAACAATTAATAGAATGCATTCGCAAACTAGTGAAAAGAACAATCAACTGTTATGCAGAAAGGGTTGACATGAGCGAAGATGAGCTCGTGGAAATGATGATTGTCGATGGATGCTTTTTACTAGAGCTTTTTAGAAGAGACACGTGGTTAGTCCCTCGAGACAATGATGATCCTGTATTCAACACATCCTGGATGCATGAAAATCTCTACCACAACTTTTTTTTGCTCAAAAATCAGATTCCTTGGTTTGTTTTGCACTGTTTGTTTCATCTAACCGTGTCAATTCAAGAACAAGAAACAAGTTTCCTAAGCTTGTCCTAAAATTCTTTAAAACAATGATGCTGATGACAGTTCCAGCAGAGTTCAAATCAAGAGGCCACGAGATCAAGCATATTTTGGACTTAATCCGGGGTAGTTTGCTGCCATTGTCTGAAAATACCAAACCAACAAATACAAGCTGGGAACTTTTCCCTCCGGTAACAGAACTCCTACGGGTAAGGGTATTCAGCTCTGGTTCAGTTTCACGATTCTAAGCTAGAAAATTTATCGCTATATATCTAAACTACATAGTTCAATAGAAAATGATTCTATCTATGCATGTTTTTCAAAAATTACCTAATAAGCATACTTCAACTTTTTAAAATATTCTCCAAACTAACTCTTAAAATTTGTTACAATGAAACAGATTCTTCAATAATTACTATAAAAAATGCAATTATAAGAAGGGTAAAAATCATATAAATAATGGCGAAAAAAAAAAACTAAGTGCTTTTGTTAATAGGATGAATGAAGGCATCATCTACGTTAGAATGAGATTGAGGTTAGAAGAAGTCAATGAGAAGAAAAGTAAGTACCTTGTAGAACATTCTGTACATAATAAAATTAATAAAAACATCGAATGGTTTGGTTTAGTTTTATTCCATTCTTTTGAAACTTAATCTAGAAATTGAACTGCAATTGATGGTTCTTAATTTTTTGATACCAGAACCAATTGTGCCCTCAAAAAACTGGTTTGAACTAGTTCAGATTGGTTAAATTATGGTTTGACCAGTTTTGTTAACACCCCTGACCTACAGGCCGGAGTCCAATTCAAGAATGGTCCTCCTGACGACCTCCTGAACATCAAGTTTTGCAATGGCATGTTTGAAATCCCACCAATAAAGATCCGGTGAAACTCTGAATCCCTTTTTCGCAACCTCATAGCGTACGAGCAGTGTAATCGCCAGTGCACTGACAAATTCACATCCTATGCAGTGTTCTTGGACTGCCTAATCAACACAAGCAAAGATGCAGATTTGCTCTGTGACAAGAGAATTGTAGTGCTTGCTTTGAGCACTGAAGACGTGTCCACTCTCTTCAATGGACTCTACAATGACACTCTTGTCTATGATTTTTACTATGGTGGTGTGTCTATGGAGGTGAATCAATATTACAGGTCTCGATGGCCTAGGTGGAGGGCAATTCTCAAACATGATTACTTTAACAATCCATGGTCTATTGTTTCTTTTATTGCTGCTATTGTAATGCTTGTTTTTACATTTTTACAGACCCTTTTTACCATTCTGTAAAAACATCTCTTACTAAGAGATCATGCTCATCAATATTGTGATTTTGCAATATATGTAACAATTGCAATGCTTGTTATTTCCTTGTCATTATGGTTGCAAGAAAAACTGGTAGAACCAATAGATAAGTGATTAATACTACACATTTTGCAATAAAGGTAATAGTGCCGCCCCACCTTCTGTCAATTTTTAGTGTAAGATGTTTATGGTACACATCGTTATAAAATTTCTCATGGTCCAATGATCATAACATGCAAGAAAGTTATTTTTATTATTATATATGTGTCCTTATTTGTTTCTCAGAAAATATTGTGACACCCCCCTCTACTGATCGATACAAATGTTTGACATTCTTTTTGTGTAAATTATATTTTTTACAGCGATTATTTGACTCTAATTTTACTTTAATATTCCTTATTGTTTTAATTTGAACAAATGGCCTAAACTTTTAAGTATCTAAATTTTCTACACGTATTCCTCGTATGACCATGACGTGTGAAAAAATCAAGAATTGTAACATCTAATTTGGACGAAATGACTAAACTAAAACTGGATAGTTAATATTGTTGAAATTGATATAATAAGTACTAAAATAAAATTTTGGTCAAATTATAGGGTGAAAAGTATAATTATCTCTTTTTTTATTTGTACATAAATGTTCCTATATTCTATACAAAGAGTGGTCATCCTCAGAGGTCATCATATCCAAAACTCAAATTTCATTCACTTGTCTGAAAATTCACTTTCACCAACAAAGGTAAGTCCTAATGAGAAGCCTCTCTCAAACTCCATTATGTGTTTAAACTTGTGTAACTCATCTCTGTTATCTAAATCTTTGATTGCTTATTCTGAAAAAAAAACTTGTACTTTTAGCCACTTCTGCTCTAATAATTGGATTTGGTTCTTCTGGTAATCTTCCTCTTTAAATCCTCTATTTTGAAGTTACATTTTAAAGTTGTTTTTCATTTTCTCATAGATGAATTGGGAAAGTTCAGGTGTATGTCAACCCTAAGGGTTAGCTGAATGGCAAGTTTAGTCGTGATAAGCATCGTAGAAACAATATCATGAGTTTGAATCTCATGAATCTTGATCCCCTTCAGCCACTTCCTAGGCATGTACGGAGTATGTGTATGGAACAGAACAGCATGTATCCTAGAACTAGTTGAGTGAAGTCTCGAATACCTTTTGATGCAGGAGGATTAGGGACAGGCTGTGAGTACGGTAAAACAGACTTTCTGTGGCTTTTTATTGGGTTTTTATTGTTGCTTAAAGCTGAAAATCAGTAAGAATTTTAGGAATTCAAGAAATGAATGGAATGAAACCGGGTGAAAGAGATCAAAACAGGGGCTGTTCTGGGTGTGTGAACAGTACCCGTGAACAGTAATTAGGCTGTGGAAGTGCTGAAATTTAAGGAAGAATAAAAGAAAATAAGAATATAGGTCTAGACATCACACCTAGAGTCCATAGACATCGCACTTAGGGTTTGATTTCATCACACAATCCATAAAGAAGCTTCAAAGCTCTTTAACTTTTATAAAATATCAACCATATTGAATTATAAGCATTACACGACTTTATATAGGATTAAGAGACTTTCTAAACAAACTAGAACTAAAATAGGAAACTACCAAAATATCTTTAACTTTCAAAACTAATTTAAGACTAAATAAGAAACAAAAATAAAGACTAATTAAATAATTTGACTCACAAGACGACTCATGGGCGACTCCTACAGCTCATGTAGGCAAATATAAAATTACCAAAATACCCCTCGCCTAAAAATCCTACAAACATAAAAATAATCATGAAATAAAACTATAATAATATTAGAAACGTGATTATGTATGGCACCTATCGATTTCTCTTTGAAACCATTTCAATTTCTAAATATCGTCACTTTTTTAAATTTACTCTTCTTTGAGGTTCTTATATTCCGCAACACCTTTGTTACCCAAAAAATAAGGTATACAGCCATTGTGAGAATCTTCATTAATCAAGTGGGGTTAGTTCAGTTGCTAAAATCATTACACCTCACTAGAAGTTCAATCTTAATAGATTAGCTGAGTGACAAGTTGAGTAGTGATAAGTGCTTCAAAAAACTAGATTACAAGTTCAATTGTCATGAAGCACTTGACTCCTTTGTGACCATCGTATGACTTGTTCTCGATATGTATAGAACAGGAAAATTGCAAATCTGACAACTAGTTAGGACAAAGTTTTGACTACCCTTGTAACTAAAAATAAAGTATAGGACCATAGTGCAAGTTTTCATCAACTAATTGGGACTATTTCAGTTGGCCAAAATCCTTAAACTTGAGATTTAAGAGTTTAAATCTTACCATATGCAAAACTGCCCCTCCCTGGACCTCCAATGTACAACATAAAAAATAAAACAAAAAAACTTTCATCAATATATGACCAATAATTGAGAATATCCTCAATAAATTTTGAAAAGCTAAGAGTCCTGTAAGTCCTCCATAAGGCAGATTTGAGGTGAAGAAAAGTTTCTTCACCAATTTGTTGGTTACAAATTTATCCGGTCTGCAGATTGGACATTTCTGCAAGTCTAGTCAACTCCTTTTTCTTTTCTTTTTTTTTAATATATATATCTTGTGTTCATCCCCCAAATTTGAGTCCCTCTTATACACATTGCACTCTTTCTTCTTTCCTGAAATGCGCAAATATCGGCAATTCTAGGGACTAGTTTGGCATGGAAGAAACTGATTCAAATAAGCAAGTTTCAATAGAAATCGAGTTGAACAAACATCTAGCCTGTTCCTCAGAGACAAGCTGTGCAATGAATCTCCATCCCTCTCCGAGAATTGCATCTTCAAAGTCCCAAGGACACTCAGAAGGCGCAATGAGAGCATTTACAAGCCTAAAATAGTCTCCATAGGCCCTTTTCACTATGGAAAGGAAAGACTTGCACCGATGGAGAAAATAAAACTGTGGTACTTGCATAGCCTCCTGGCCCGTCTACCGCCCCTTGCTCAAGAAGAAACTTTGCAGCACTTCATAGTGAGCATTAGGGAGGTAGCGAAATACACTAGCAACTGTTATGCAGGAAGGCTCGATCAGAGCGAAGATGAGCTGGTGGAAATGGTGATCCTCGATGGATGCTTCCTACTAGAGCTTTTCAGAAGAGAAGCATGGTTAGTCCCTCGACACAACGATGATCCTATATTCAACACGTCCTGGATGCGTGAAAATCTCTATCATGACTTGATTCTGCTTGAAAACCAGATTCCTTGGCTTGTTCTCTGCCGCTTGTTTGATCTAACCATGTCTACTAATGAACAAGAAACCAATTTCCTAGTCAATCTTGTCCTCAAATTCTTTGAAACCATGATGCTGGTGACAGTACCATCTGACAACGAATCAATATGTCGTGAAAATTTCAAGCACATTCTGGACTTAATCCACCGAACTTTGCTGTCCTCATCATCCGAAAATACCAAACCAACAAACACAAACTGGGAACTTTTTCCCTCAGTGACGGATCTCTTACGGGCCGGTGTCAGGTTCGAGAAGGGTCCTCCTGACGACATCACGAACATCAAGTTTCGCAAAGGCGTGTTAATCCCACCAATAAAGATCCGAGGAAACTCAGAATCGTTGTTTCGCAATCTCATAGCGTATGAGCAATGCGATTGCCAGTGCACCGACAAGTTCACATCCTATGCAGTGTTCTTGGACTGCCTCATCAACACAAGCACGGATGCAGATTTCCTCCGTGATAAGAGAATTGTTATGCCTGCTTTGAGCACTGAAGATGTGTCCATTCTTTTCAATGGCCTTTACAATGACACTCTTGTTTATGATTTTTACTATGGTGATGTGTCTAGGGAGGTGAATCAATATTACAGATCTCAGTGGCCTAGGTGGAGAGCAATTCTCAAACGTGACTACTTTAACAATCCATGGTCTATTGCTTCCTTTATTGCCGCTATTGTAATACTAGTTCTTACCTTTTTACAGACCTTGTTTACCATCCTCTCTTGCTAAGTCTAAGAGATCCTACCCATCAATATGTAATATGTAATGTAATAATTGCAATGCTTGTTATTGTTATTGTTCCACCTTGTCAGTGTGATTCGATAAATTTTATAGAACCCATGAAGTCTTATGTGAATCCATCCTTGATACAAAACTGAAAAACTTATCCTCCAACTTGTTGGATTTGTGGTGTCTGATTAGTACTATACATCTCACCATGTGCAATCACGGGTCCAACTGGTGATGTAAATCCTAGCATATATTTTGTTGTTTCTTTTCAATATAGTGAAAGTGTGAGATGTGGATGTAGACAATCTTATAGAATCATGAATATCTTTGTGTTCTGCTTTTCTTATTTGTGATTGATTCTACTTGCTATTGTGTGTGTGGTTTATTTCAAAACACAACCAACAAAACTGAAAGGTTCGGTTCAGTGTAAAATTTTCTCTCAAGATGTGATGGCATCTTGAAGAAGAGAGAATTTTTCAGATGGAAAGATCAATTCAGGTGATAAAAATTTGCCATTAACTTGGAGTTTCTGCATCTTTATTGACATATTTGGAGGGAATTGTAATCGATGGCTCACTAATTTGGGACCAACTATAATGTTTTCATGTTTTTGAGAAGTTTCAATGCAGTTTTAGATGTTAAAACCTTCAATGCAGAATACATGTAGCATCTAATTCCCGACCTTGCAGTATTTGTTTTATCAGGAATGTTTGTGCTTTGTTATTGTTGCCACTGTTGTGATTGTTTTGAGCGTTTTTTCTTTTCTTTTTTTTTTTTTTTTTCTTTTCCTCCTTGATGCTTTGTGCAAACATCAACAATGATATATATAGCCCCATAGGTATTTCTTATGAGAGTCAATAAAAGATAGAACCTACAGAACTCAAAACACATGGGAAACAACCATAAATCAAAACACATGTAAAAAACATCTGTTTTAGCAAGGCAAATCCAACCATGAACAATCCTACATAGTAGAATTCACAAGAAAATGATCAAAACATCAAAATCCATGTAAAAAAACATCAGTCTATGAACACTCCAACTATGAACAATCCAACAGAGAAGAATAAAAGCCCATATCAAAAACATCAGTCTATGACGACAAGTTTGCTGTACTCTCCACCAGCTATAGCTAATTCCATGGTGCTTTCAGGGCTCAAAACCCCACCTTCCTCCAAAAACATCTTCAGCAAGTTCTTCGAAAACCCGCTGACAAGCGCCACGCCTTTCTGACAACTTGGCACTGGAGTAGCATCTGAGTTTCGAAGGTTCCAAAATTTCCGGTACTGATTTGTATCCACTCTCATCAAATTTTCTACATATTGCTTCATAGTCGGTCTCCCAAGGATTTGCAGAAGCTTGATCAAACTCCATATCACTGAACACAGCCTCTTTATCATCTGTTCTTCACTGAGCTTTCCTTTATTTGCTACTTCCAAAATTTTATCAAACACCTTTTGAAAATCCGTGTTCATCGACCAATTCATTCGTTCTATGGATTGAACCTTAGACAAAAGAGTGTCTCCTTCAATCACATGGAGTTGTGGATCATGGCTGAAAGTGATTAGCTTCCCTTTCCATGGCTCTTCACTTAACTCTGAAACTAGCAATCTGAGCGCAACAGAGACTTCAAGCGGTACACCATACATGCTTCCCGAGACATCACAGATGGTGAGGCAGTTTTTCAGCTTCCCAATCATTGATAAATCATTGACTATTCTTTGCCATTGTAACTCTACAACTTGGCCAGATTCTCCAGAATCCAACGAGGCTATGATCTCATGGGGAAGCAATGCTCCGGCTGCAATTTTCTTCTTTCCATGCTTCACATTGTCAAGATACTCTTGGAATCGCTTCTTGTCATGCTCTAAAAATAACTCTTTGTAGTTTCTCATCGCGATTGAGGTGACTCGGGTATAAGGAAGCACATTCCATTGATTAGCACTCATGTAAATCTCCGGTGACTTGAGGACTTTACGGAGTGGTACTAAAACTTCTTTGCGTAGACGGTCTCTGACTCTATATGCATAATGAGCTTCATCAATTCCTTCATATTCTGGATGTGAATCTCACAGAAATAGCCTCTTTGCTATGCTTTCACATAAGAGAGTCGAACGATCCAAAAACGAATAAAGAGAAGGACACCATTTAGCAGCAAAGCTAATATTTTTCAAGTTAACTAGCATTCACATTGTCTAAATCAGCTGTGAGAGCATCAGCAAAGACTTGGGCCACTTGATTGTGTAAAAACTGGTAAATTGGATCGTTGTAGTACCTTTCGACGCCTTTTTTGGCTGCATTGATTCTGTCCTTTTCGCTTGTGTGTTTTATTCTCCCTAAATACCAAGTACTTCCCTTTGTGGCCTTTCTTTCTTTTATCTCTGCCTTCTCATGTTTTCGAACATCAGGGCCTTCAAGCAGGCGATAAAGTATTTCAAGCAAGTCCTTGAAGTACCCGAATTCTGCAAATGATGTGACATTGCAAGCTAGTGTTTTCGGGTGATTTTGGTGTATCCACAAGGCTGATGCATAAAACCCCTCTCTATCCCCCTTTCCGGTCCCTCTAATACCTCTCAATTGACAAACAAGTTTTAGAGCTGTCAATGGGTTTTGATCCCAAGCCAATTTTAAGCGTCGCGTTACTTGATCTGCCGGTGTATCAGGGACTACATGGAAGAAAAAAATCAACACACGGGTTTCCACTGGAAAGGTACGTAGGAGAGTGGTTTTCGGTGAAACCCATAAACGGTTTTGGTGGAGGAAAGAGGTGGACAGTGTTATTGTAGTTTGAGACCATCAAATTCATGGAAGGGTCAGTGATAGTTTCTGGGCTTTGATTAGTAGGAGTAGATTCTGACTTTGATTCACATTTGAATTTTCTGTTTACTCTCTTGGTGAGTAAGTTGGAATTCAGAGAAGGCGCGGTGACGTAGATTTCTGGTGGGCCAAGGAGTGGAAATGGAGGAGGATCGGTTTCTGATCTTTCCATGGTAAGATGGGAGACACCGCAGTTTATGAGTTGTCGATGAAAATTCATAATACAAATTCCCTTTAAATTGCTAGTCCACCTGAGAGTTAAGGGGCTCATTTTTTTGGTATCTGAAAGAGAAAAGGATCATATTAGCACAAAAATATATATACATTTTTAAAAATCATGTGCATTGCTTGAACTGAAACAAAACAATTTGGAAGCTAATTGTCTTTGGCATGGAATGAAAAGTCTGAAACAGAGCATAATATCATCCCTAACATAAAAGTTTTATACTTTCAAATGTACAACAAGAAGTACATATACATGACAAAGAAAAAAAGTTTACCCAAAAATTCAATACATTAGATGAGTATCTATTATGTGGAATGTTCCTTTTTCTTACTTCGTAATTGTAACCATACTTATTGCTTGTTCATTCATGGCATACAATTTAAGACTACGTACATCTGATTTTAATTAAATATGTATTAGCAAGAGTCTCGTGCATTAGGACTTTCTTTTATTCTCTTTCAAAAAATTTTTGTAATGTTATCAAAATGAATAATAGATGACACAATTCAGACATTAAGAACCAACCCTACAGTGTTAAATTATAATTGATTTAATTTAATCACCATAAAATAGTGTACAACAATGAATATATACACAGTATCTGTTTAGCAACAACATCATATGAAGGCAAAAGCAAAGAAGATCCAAGGAGTCCAAAAACTAGGATTAGAAAATTGCCATAAATTTTGGGCTTCAGCCTAATTTATAAATTAAAAAAAAAAAAAAGGACATATAATACTAAAAGAAATGGAATTGGAACACCTAGATAAGGAAAATTACAAAAGAAATATATAAATATGGGCCAAAACCATAAATGTGACATCTTTTGGGAATATACAAGATTGGAAAATGATACAGAATTATGAATTATTATAGTAGGGGTTTTGATTTAAAATGAAATGCCAGACACGATGATATTATTATGTATAAAAATTTTGCAAAAATATTTTGTTTATATATCATTTCTCAAACCCATTAACTTGCAATTCCAATTCGTTAACTAAACAGATCTGAATACCTAGCCCAAAGTAAAATTACAATACAAAACAAACGATATTTTAATGACAAAAGAAAATAAAATTATGATAAAATGGTAAGAAGATGAAGGAGAATAGAATTACAGAAGATTAGAGTTGGAGAATCAAAGCCTTCTAGTAGTTATTTACTGGAGGTGAAAATTTAAAAATTGAATTATAGTTTTGAAAAAAAGTGTGAACAATTAAATTTTTTATGGGTATACTTGAAAGCAAAAAAATGTACACTTTATGGAACAACTGACCTTAAAGAAAATTGAGAAAACTTTATCTAGTGTGAATGTCCTGGAGAGAGAGAGAGAGAGAGTGGGGTTGGAAAGGAATTGTTAGGAGGTTTAAGAAGTGTTTAACAAGAGAGAGAGGGAGAGAGAAGGAATTTTGTAGAGGTTTAAGGTTTTGGTAATTATCGAAGAGAGAGAGTTTTGTGAAAGAAAAAATTGGTTGCGTGGCTTTCAAGTAATTAATTTCCATAAAATGACATGCATTTTTGGTTTTAGTTAATTTAAAAAAAATTATGCTATTTTTTTTTTTTTTTGGAAACATTTTTTTGCCTACACACTACATCACTTTGTTTCCAAAAAAAAAAAAAAAAAAAGAGAGAGAGAGAGAGAAGAAAATTATTTAAAACAAAAGCAAGCCAAATTTTATCAAAGCCTATTAAAATTAGTTTATGCTTGTTTTTTCAATTTTTTATTTTATTTTTAATTTTTAGGATCCTTTAATCTAGATAGATTTAAAAAATAATATACTTTGATTCAAAATTGAAAAGTATTCATTAAAGACAAAAATAAACTTAAAAAATATTAGAACTTAAAATTGTATCCAAGAAATCCTTAATCTTACTTGAAAAAAAAAAAGAGAAAATTTTATTTTTACTCCTATACTTAGTCACGATTTTCAATTACACCCCAGACTTCTATTATTTTCAATTTTACCCTCCTACTATGTAAATTCCAATCAATTTTACCCCTGTTGTCTATTTCCGTTAAGGAAGTGGACGGAATGGGTGACGTGACCCTCTATACTTTTGGATAGAGGGAATATACAATGGTTTGGCTGACCACAATCAATTAGATAGATTAGGGTTGCTTAGAACTTCCCAAATGGTAATTAGGGTCACTATAAGAATTTTCGCGTTTGACAACTAAATTTTTAGTCACCAAAAATTAATTTTTAGTCACCGAAGTGTTTCAGTAACTAAATTATTTGGTTGCAAAAGTAGTCATCAAAGAATTGTCAGTAAAGGTAATTAGCGACTAAAATTATTTTAGTCGCCAAATGTATTCAATTTCTGACTAAATTTTTAGTCGCCAAAAGGTTGGACATTAAATTAAATTAATACATTTTCGGCGACCAAACTTTTAGTCGCCTAAAGTCCCATATTTTTGGCTACAAAAATTTTAGTCGGCAAAGAGTTCTTGTTTTGGCTACTAAATATTTGGTCACCTAAAGTCCCACATTTTTTGCTACTAAATTTTTAGTCAGAAAATTGTTTTTATTCTTTAGCTTTTGTTTTTAGCTACAAAATATTTTAGTCGCCAAATGTTTGATTTTTTTTTAGTTACAAAACTTTTAGTCACCAAATGTCTTTTTTTTTTTTTTGCTACAAAACTTTTAACCGCCCAAAGTATTTTCCCAATTTCTTTTTATCTACTAATTGTTTAGTTCCTAAAAACATGATAATATGTTTTATCGCAAAATTATAATTTCTCCACAATCTGTCTATATTCCATGCAACCTGTAATATGTATATAAACAAAATGATACATACTATCAATCATTCCACAATCTGCATCCATATACAAAAAATAAATAATTTTAAATGTCAAAGTCTATACAAACCAACTATTGTCCAAACTAAAATAATAATTCCATACAAATATATCATACAAAAATCAAAACCCTCCGTATACAAAAAATACATTTACTATCAAGCAAAATTACTATTTGGCATGGTACAAATTACCACCGTAATCTGTACCATGACAAAAGGTGATATATGTACCACGACAAAAATTTTCTATAGACCATGACAAAAGGTCATATATGTACATCGACAAATGGTCATATATATGTACCATGACAGAAAGCAATCTATGTAACCACGACAAAAGTTTTTCTATAGACCATGACAAAAAGTCATATATGTACGACGACAAATGGTCATATATGTACCACAACAGAAGGTGATCTATGTATCACGACAGTCATTATCTGTTGATTGCCAAAAGTTTTTTGTATCAATAATAGTGAACCACACAAAAGCAGAGGACGACAAAAGTATTATATTAGTTCTATACAAAAGTGAAAATTCTTCTCCATACACCAAAATGGATTATCCACAAGTCCACGCAACAAAGCCATCTACAAAAAAAAACAAAAAAAAAACAAAAAAACAAAAACAAAAACAAAAACAAAAACAAAAACAAAACAAAACATTAGAATTAGTTACAAAATATCAATTCAATTAGCCATAGGAAACATGTTCTAACATGCATTAAAGGTAGAACAATCGAGAAATGTCTTCTTGGAAATAAAAGAAAGTATATATATATATATATGTATCATGTAATATGTATTCCTACCAACTGCACAAAAAATCTAGTGTGTAATTTCTTCATCCTATAAATATATAAAAGCAATTTTTAAAATATGTAGATGTTGTTTTCATAAATTGTCGCTCTTTAAACTAAGTGTTATGAGTTTTTCGATTAAGTGTAAGGTGTTTTCGGCTCAAACTCCAAGCCTACGGGTCCTAATTACATTCCATCAGTGGTCACAGGTCGTAATTGTCATGGGGAAGCAGCTCGTGAGAGCCACACGGTGGTTCGGGAGCTGTTTTGAATTTTTGCCCCCGAAAGGCCCTTTTTCGAGTAAGTTTAAAGCGTATTCGGCTCTAACTTCCAACCTACGGGTCTGGATTACATTCCGTCAGTTGTTACAAGTTCCATTTGTCATGGGAAAACTGTCCGTGAGAGCCACATGTGGTTCGGGGGCTATTATGGATTTTCGCCATCGAAACGCCCTTTTTCGAGTAAGTTTAGGCCGTATTCGGCTCTAACTCTCAACCTACGGGTCCAAATTACATTCCGTCAGTTGTCACAAGTCTTATTTGTCATAGGGAAGTTGTCCGTGAGAGTCACACGGTGGTTCGGGGGCTGTTATGGATTTTCGCCCTTGGAACGCCCTTTTCAAGTAAGTTCAAGGCGTATTCGGCTCTAACTCCCAATCTACGGGTCCAAATTACATTTCATCAGTTGTCACAAGTCCTATTTTTTATAGGGAAGCTGTCCATGAGAGCCACACGGTGGTTCAGAGGCTGTTATGGATTTTTTCCCTCGAAACACCATTTTTCGAGTAAGTTTAGGGCGTATTCTGCGCTAACTCCTAACTTACGGGTCCGAATTACATTCCGTTAGTTGTCACAAGTCCTATTTGTCTTGGGGAAGCTGTTCATGAGAATCACATGGTGGTTCGGAGGCTGTTTTGAATTTTCGCCCCCGAAACGCCCTTTTTCGAGTAAATTTAAGGCGTATTTGGCTCTAACTCCCAACCTACGAGTCTGGATTACATTCCGTCAGTTGTCACAAGTCCTATTTGTCATGGGAAAACTGTCTGTGAGAGCTACATGATGGTTCGGGGGCTGTTTTGAATTTTCGCTCCCGAAACGCCCTTTTCTAAGCAAATTTAAGGTGTATTCGGTTCTAATTCCCAACCTACGGGTGTGGACTCGACTTTCTTCACGTGCCCCCCTTTCGGAGTGGTGCGAATTGGTCTTACAATTTGGATCCCTGTCACAGTTCTGAATCTAATCTCACAAAGTACAATGTGAGACTGATAAACACCAAAGAGTCTAATCTGGCAAATTATTTTGGAAAATCAGATTTTTAAATCAAATAATGCCAAACTAGACTACTATGCTAGATTACAGAGTCGCCACCTAAATATTTTATTTTGAAAAATTTAGGAAACCCTAACTTGTGCCAAAGGCCACGTGTCTGTCATCACCAAAGTTGCCTCGGCTCGGGAACTTGGGTACGAGAGGGGAAGGTCCTGAAATGAGCACCCTCACTCGCCCGATCAAAGATCGGCCTTTACTAAGCATGATATGTTGTTTTATAAATACATGTGTTCTTATTCCGGTTATTAGCTAACTTATTATGTGATGCGCACAGCATACAAGTATAGACTAAAATCGCAAGAATTGGGACAAAACAACTCATGTTTGTTTTTCGAAAATGATTTGAAAGTGCCACCCTCAAGTGTGCTAAAACGCGGATTTTCCATCAAACATGATGGGCTTGAAACATGATTTTGCCACTTCGCAAAGTGGGCTTAAAACTCACATTTGATGAATTGTTTCAATTCAAGCAACAAAGCCTTCATCTACAAGCATTCATGAAGTTAAGCATTTGAGTAAGTAGCCTCATGGCAAGCATGCGAATCATGGCAATATGGCAGTCGCACTCATGCAATATGTTAAAGCGTAAAACTTACAGTGTACTCTGAGCCAAAACGAAATCTAGTTAGAAATATGCATGATCCTAACTATGTTAAGATGCCTAATGCAACACATGCAATAATGCAATTAATAGGCTCTGCTACTAATATGACATATGATTTGCAACACTTTGATAACATGCTTTGAAACACGTATTCAAGGAAGTGTATTGAAATTGTGATGCAGTTTGAATGATGCGCCGAGCCTCGATGCATGCAAGACAAATGAATGATGCAAACATGTAAGCATAAGGTATGCTACGTGAAAATGATCCCTAATCTAACCGTCGAAAGTGGATAAATAAAGGGGAGAAAGACGTGGGGTTGGAAGACATGCACACACACACGCACATTTATTACAACATTGCACCCTCTCGAAGGAGGGTCCGAATAAAATAAGCTAGCTAAGCTAAGCTATTACAAACCAAGAATTAATTAACTACACTAGTTAACTAATTATTACAACTCAATTGAATAACTAACTATGCTAGGCTAATTAAAATATTACAAAACGAATTGATTAACTAGTTACACAAACTAATCATAAGCAATGAAATGACCTCGCGGGAGAGGGAGACATGCATGCTCGGTTGGCGTCATCCCGAAAATCCATTGCCTTGCCTTTGGCTGCCTCTGTTTGCACTCGCCTTGATTTTTGAAAATTGTTCCAATCTCCAGACTGCCTTTGCTTCAAAACAGGAACCCACTTGCATAAAAATGAACTGGTGGCCTGTCGGCCACCCTAACTGGTCGGTCGGCTAGTTTAGGTGGCCGGTCGGCTACCTCAAGTGGCCGGTCAGCCATTTACTTTTCCAAAATGCTGTTTTTGCTGTAATAGAGAACAATAGAGGCAAAACAAGGCATTTTGCAGGAAATGTATGTACTGCCACTCTTCTCATCATTTCTCAAGCTCAAAGGAGTGTGGCGCTTGGCTCTCAAGCCACCAATCAAGCATTTCAATGCATGATGGCGAAAGGACCAAGCTTGTACAAGCTTCATGAATGCACACATAAGACTCAAATGGCCACCACCCTATCATGCATGGTCAAGGGTGATGGCGACCAAGAAATGTGACACGTTTCATCACTTTGAGTATGAAATGTCTCGCATTTCTTGTGTTTGGATTAACGTCCGATCCAAACACATGCAATGCAACACAAATGCTTATCTTGTTCATGTTTTACTTGGTTCATTTTGTTTACACATTTTAAATTACCGATTAATCCTTTAACCGATTAAGTCCAATGTGAGTGTCCTCTAATGAGAGAGGGGTCAACCAAAGGATGGTTTAAGACATGAGAGAGCTCATGTCTTTGGCTAGGAGGAACCCTCAAAAGAGAGTTAAAGCCATTGAGCACAAGCTCTATCTCAAGCTTAAACACAATCATAAGGTTAACCAACCCTCAAAACAAATGGAAAAATGAAGAAATGAGGGAGGTTGCGGACTTTTTAGTGTTGAAATGGCATGCTCAAGACACTAAATCATGCAAGCAACACATGCACAACATGTTAAAAGCCAAGAGTATTAAACTAGTGAAGAACATTACACTAGAGGCATGCAATATCAAACTTAAATGGCCAAACCAGCTCAAAATAGAGCTTAAACATGCTAAAACAGTGGCCTAAACATACTGAGATTGAAGCACAAAAGACTAGAAAAACATGCGCACATGTTAGCCCACAAACAAGGCACAATACACAACCCTCAAAAGTAATGAAAGAATGAAATATGTGAGAGTATGACAGAGGTATATGCACTGAAATCACATGTTAAATGATGCTATATCATGCAATCATCTCATGCAAAGCATATTGGAGGCCTTGAAATACAAAGCTAGTGAAGCCAACTACACTATAGCCATGCAAGGCAAAGCACATATGACCAAGACCACCCAAAACAGAGCTAAAGCATGCTAAATCAGTAGCTAAAACACGCTGGAATCAAACTAACACAAGCCAGAATAATAGGCTAAATCATCAAATATGTTAGGCTAGTAAGCATGATTGCACTACAAAAACAAAAAGCAATCAAACAAAAACAGAGTTGAAGCATTTCAAAACAAAGCCAAAAACATGCTTGAACTAAGCTACAAAAAGGTAGAAAAACATGCTCACATATTAGACCATCTACACATGCAAACAAGATACAAGAAGGGGAGGCCACCCCCTCCTATTTTGGACCTCAAAACCAACTTTTTACCACTGATATTCCCCTGGAATTCAGTGGTTAAAAGGCCAAGAAAAGGGTGTCTTAAAAGCTTTAAAAGATGGCACAACACTTAGCAAACAAACTACAAAGGAGGGTGGACCACCCCTAACTCCAAAAAGGCCTTAAACCACCATTTTTAAACCTTAAAAAGAGAGGTTTTTGTAGCTGAAAACCAGGCCAAAGACAACATGCAAAGGTAGCCAAACTAGTGTGCAAAAATAAGCTTAAAAGGGGTGAGCTTTATACCTTTGAAGCACAGCAACAAACAACCACTTTTCTGAGCTAAAACCAGCTTTGAGAGCTCAAATAAGACCTCCAAGAACCTCAGCTCCAAGATGAAGGTGTTTGGCTAAGGGTCTTAGTGCAGAAGTGTAGAGAATTCTCACTTTCAAGCACAAAATAGGGGGAGAGAGAGAGAGAGGAAAATTTGCTCACAAATTTTGTAACCCTCAAAATGGGGGAGAGACCTCCCCTTTTATAGGAATACAAGCCAAAGGCTTGCTTCTATACCCCTCCATACACGTGTATGGAGGATGCATTCAATGATCAATAGCTGGCACATAAAATATCTGAAAAATGAGAAAAATGGCAGTCGGCCACTCACCTCCCCTAGCCGACCGGCTACTTCAAGTGGCCGACAATAGCCAAAAGTAGCCGACAAGGCCCTTTCCCCCTCCAGGCAGGAGGCAGCAAGGTCTGGCCCAAAAACAAGGCCAAAACACGAAGAGTTTAGAGGCTCAAAGACAAGGCGTTCTACCGAGAGCTTCAGGCACTCAAAACGAGCACAAACATGTACAATCATTGAGTGCGCAAACGATGACATCTGAGTCTTGAGGTTGGTCAAAAATGGGGTGTCTACAACGAGTATGAATTACATTCTATCAGTTGTCACAAGTTCTATTTTTCATGGGGAAGCTGTCCGTGAGAGCCACAAGGTGGTTCGGGGGCTATCTTGAATTTTCGTCCCTGAAACGCCTTTTTTGGACTAAGTTTAAGGCGTATTCGGCTCTAACTCTCAACCTACAGGTCCGGATTACGTTCTGTGAGTTTTCACAAGTCCTATTTGTTATGGGGAAGCTGTCCGTGAGAGCCACAAGGTGGTTCGGGGGTTGTTTTGAATTTTCGCCACCGAAACACCCTTTTTTGAGTAGGTTTAAGGCGTATTTAGCTCTAACTCCCTACCTACGGGTCCGAATTACATTATGTCAGTTGTCACAAGTCCTATTTGTCATGGGGAAACTGTTCGTGAGAGCCACATGGTTCTTTGGGGGCTATTATGGATTTTCGACCCTGGAATGCCTTTTTTTAAGTCAGTTTAGGGCGAATTCGGCTCTAAATCCCAACCTATGGGTCCAAATTACATTCTGTCAATTGTCACAACTCCTATTTTTCTTGGGAAATTTGTCCGTGTCTGTGAGAGTCACACGGTGGTTCGGGGGCTGTTTGAATTTTTGCCCATTGAAACGCCCTTTTCGAGTAAGTTTAAGGCGTATTCAGCTCTAATTCCCAACCTATAGGTCCGAATTACATTCCATCAGTTGTCCCAAGTCCTATTTGTCATAGAGAAGCTGTCTGTGAGAGCCACAAGGTGGTTTGGGGGCTGTTTTGATTTTTTGCCCTTGAAACACCCTTTTTTTAGTAAGTTTAGGGCGTATTCGGCTCTAACTCCCAACCTACGGGTTTGGATTATATTCTGTTAGTTTTCATAAGTCCTATTTGTTATAGGGAAGCTGTTCCTATTTGTCAAGGGCTGTTTTAAATTTTCACCCCCGAAACGCCATTTTTCGAGTACGTTTAAGGCGTATTCGGCTCTAACTCCAAACCTACAGGTCTAGATTACATGCTGTCAATTGTCACAAGTCCTATTTAGTATGGGGAAGTTATCTGTAAGAGCCACAAGGTGGTTCAAGGATTTTTTTTGAATTTTCGCCCCCGAAATGCCTTTTTTCGAGTAGGTTTAAGGCGTATTCAGCTCTAACTCCCTACTTATGGGTCCGAATTACATTCCGTCAGTTGTCACAAGTCCTATTTGTAATGAGGAAGCGTCATGAGAGCCACAGATTGTTCGAAATTATGGATTTTCGACTTAACGCCCTTTTTCGAGTCAGTTTAGGGCGTATTACTCCCAACCTATGGGTCCAAATTACATTCCGTCAGTTGTCACAACTCGTTTTTGTCTTGAGGAAGCTATCCGTGAGAGTCACACAGTGGTTCAGGTGCTATTTTGAAATTTTGCCCCTGAAATGCTCTTTTTCGAGTAAGTTTAAGGCATATTCGGCTCTAAATCCCAACCTACGGGTCCGAATTCCATTCCGTCAGTTGTCCCAAGTCCTATTTGTCATGGGAAAGCTGTCCATGAGAGCCACAAGGTGGTTCGGGGGCTATTTTGATTTTTCGCCCCCGGAACACCCTTTTTTTAGTAAGTTTAAGGCGTATTCGGCTCTAACTCCCAACCTACGGGTTCGGATTAAATTCCATCAGTTGTCACAAGTCCTATTTGTCATGGGAAAGCTGTCTTTGAGAGCCACAAGGTGGTTTAGGGGATGTTTTGAATTTTCGCCCCCGAAACGCCCTTTTTTGAGTAAGTTTAAGGTGTATTCGGCTCTAAGTCCCAACCTACGGGTCCGGATTACACTCCGTTAGTTGTCATAAGTCCTATTTGTCATGGGAAAACTGTCTGTGAGAGCCACATGGTGGTTCGGGGGCTATTTTGAATTTTTGTCTCCAAAATGCCATTTTTCGGGTAAGTTTAAGGCATATTCGGCTCTAATTCCCAACCTATAGATCGGAATTACATTCCGTCAATTGTCATAAGTCCTATTTGTCATGGGGGAACTATCTGTGAGAGTCACAAGGTGGTTCGAGGTCTGTTTTGATTTTTAAGCCTCACGCCTTTTTTTCGAGTAAGTTTAAGGCGTATTTGACTCTAACTCCCATCCTACAGGTCTGGATTACATTTTGTCAGTTGTCACAAGGCTTGTTTTTCATGGGAAAGCTTTCCGTGAGAGCCACAAGGTGGTTCGGGAGCTGTTTTAAATTTTCGCCATCGAAACGCCTTTTTCCGAGTAAGTTTAAGGCGTATTCGACTCTAACTCCCAACCTACGGATCCCAATTGCATTCTATCAGTTGTCACAAGACCTATTTGTCATGGGGAAGCTGTCCGTAAGAGACACAATGTGGTTCAGGGGCTATTTTGACTTTTGGCCTCCAAAAACCCCTTTTTCGAGTAAGTTTAAGGCATATTTGGCTCTAACTCCCAACCTACAGGTCCAGATTACATTCCGTCAGTTGTTACAAGTCCTATTTGTCATGGAAAAGCTGTTTGTGAGAGCCACAAGGTGGTTCGAGGGCTGTTTTGAATTTTCGCCCTCGAAATGCCTTTTTCCGAGTAAGTTTAAGGCGTATTCAGCTCTAACTCCCAACTCTTGGTCCGAATTACATTCCGTCTGTTGGCACAAGTCCTATTTGTCATGGGGAAGCTGTCCGTGACAGCCACAAGGTTGTTTGGGGGCTGTTACGAATTTTTGCTCCCGGAAAGCTCTTTTCCGAGTAAGTTTAAAGCATATTCGGCTTTAACTCTCTACCTACGGGTCCGAATTACATTCTGTCAGTTGTTACAAGTCTTATTTGTCATGGGAAAAATGTCTGTTTGAGTCACACGGTGGTTCGGGGGCTATTTTGAATTTTTTCCCCCGAAACGCCCTTTTTCGACTAAGTTTAGGACGTTTTAAACAAGTTTCTCAAATTAAAAGCACACTACTGCTCCTTGAAGATACTGAGTACACATATTTTAATTCTTTAATTGCATGATCTTAGCTTGTCTTCATGCGTAACGATAAAGAGATAGTATTGTTTAGTGAATATGTAAATCGAAGTTTGTATAAGTTTTAGTATGATATGAATAAAATTTTTCTTACCAAGCACGATGATGATCGTCTGAACCCTCAAATAGTGTTGAGAGTTGTAAAACACAGAGTTCAAATGATTAAGTTGTTCTTGTTGCACCTCCCTTGCTTTTTTTCCTTCTTCTACTTCTTTCTTCAACTTCTCTCTCTCCTTCATCGTCTCTTCACGATCTCTTTGGCACTCTTCTTTCTCCTTCATCAAATCTTCATGAAGAACCTCCATTTCAGATCTCATTGCCTCCATTTGTTTGTCACGAGATCATGTCGCACTATTAGATGGCGAATAAGGTCATGGGCCAATCCCAAATCCACGCAAATAATTCTTTCTCTGTCCAAGCACTTGCTCTGAGAGTTCCTCCTGTGTCAATGGAATCCCCGCATCCGTGGTTGTCGCTTGTAGATTCACCATCGCATGTTGTCATTACCAAAAAAAATAGACTATTCAACATAGGCACAAAGAATGACATGCAATTTTGTGCTAAGATAGGAATTAATATTAAATACAATTGGAAAAAAAAGTTTACTTTTTACATATAGCTCACCACATTTGGGATCAATCCATTTGTTTGTTTTCTTCGATTTGTGTGATTTGGAATAAAATTCTGAAAAATCCAACTCCCCATTTTCATCTACCTGTTACTTTCAAATAACAAAATTAATTCATCACAATAGTAACCATGACTTTTGGTTACATATATAAGTGATGAGAAATATGTTCCAAATGCATCTAGCTTACCATGAGCGACATTGCTATTGGAAAGGAGTGAGATCCACTAATGTGATTGTATGATAGCAAACTCCTGTTTCCTTTACCAGCTTTAGAGCGTTTCTATAAAAAAAAAAGAATTATTCAAGAATTAGTACATATCAATGCATAATACACAAATAAAGCAATAGAGTCATTTATATTTGTTTGTTACCAAATGAGATGCATCCTTCCAAGCCACATCAATCATATGTTTCCAATCATCCAAGCAAACTCCTGTAGGCGGATGACTATATGGGTCATCAACACCCTTTTCTACAAGTTTTTCGAAGTGTTGCTTCAGGGTGTACCTCCAATCCTTGTATAAGAGATACGCCTTTGTATCAACGATCTCTTGAGCTTGTTGATCAGTAAGAAAATCCTTACCAATTTCAAACTTGTCCTGCAAGCATAAGTATGTGACGTATTACAGAAATTGAATGCAGCAATTGCAACTTTATATAATGAAGACATTTAGTTTAGGGTCAGAAATTACTAGCACAGCTTGTTCAACAACATCTTTGATACTTTGATCAATTTTCTTCCATTACTTCACTCTCTTGAGAGGGCACAATTGCCTTATCTGCAATCCCAACTCATTTGTTGTAGGGGTGGTATTCCCTCCAGTGAGTGCATTTAGCATGCGATTGAAATAAACATGTAGTTTCTCATCTTTTTTACTCGCAATCCTTTTTTGCACTCCTTTTCCGAGTGTAGGACCACGTACACGAGTTGACGTACTTTTCCCTGGTCAAGAAGGGGCAACAAGTGTGTGGCCTTCAAATTGTAAATAATGTCCCAAACATATAATCGACAATAATTAATATTAAATTTTAAATTTTATCAGCAAATTTTCTTGGGGATTATAATTTTTTTATACATGCAAGAAATTTTCTTTATGACCAAACCACGTAAATGTTGTTATGTGTTTATTATGTTTTCATTGTTGTCATATGTAACAATCATATTTTACCACAATAATAATCAATCAAATGCCCAATTCTTCCAACCATACCAAACCACTAACCAACATAGATATAGATGAAAAATTATGGTTAGAAATATTCAAGAAGTATAAATAATGATGGAAACAAAATTGAGGGAAGCATACAAAATTTAATTAAAAAAAAATTATATCCATTACATTCATGAGAATCTAAAGCAAACAGAATGTGCCTCACCAACTCAACAATCCATTAGTAAAAGCAAAATCAAAAACTTTGAATACAACTAAATCTAAATATTACACTACTCATAGCGATATGATTCAAATTTGTTTCATGCCTAAATGTTTTGAAAACATACCTTGCAGTAACTTGGCATAACCGCGTTACAAATTAGTATGGCAACATAAATCGAACCTAAATTGTTTCTTTCAAATAATTTCTCAAATAAGGGCAATAATTTCCCAAACTAGAAACCAGCAGAGGATAAACTATGTATATTTATACTTGGCCCAATACAAACAATGCAGAAAATGATAAGAGAGATAGAAAATATTTTCAGAATACATTCCATGTTGGGCTAGCATAATTTTTCTTTATGGCATAAATATGAAAATTAGGTACACGAACTGATAAGAGACAAGCTACAGTAATCTAGTGAACATGGGATCTTAGAATGACACATAACTTGAGAAGTATATTTGGCAATTGCAATAATTGTCAGTTATTCTTGAGGAAGCTAAGCTTGTGGCCATTTGCTCAATTTACCCGTATGTGGTTTACATTGAATATTTTAGCTAATTTCCATATTATTTCATGCATCTCAGATTTGTTTTAAGACGGCATATCAGTTTTATCATCCATCACTTCCTTATGGGAACTCTCTTCTTTTTTAATATTTTATTTTTTATAATTATATTTAATTTTTACTTCCTGTATATCACCAATCAACTTCCTATTTCTAAACTTTCTATATTGGAAAGTAATTCTTGAATACTCAGGTTGTCCTTTGGAAAACTTAAGTTTTGAGAATGTACATGTACGCTTAAATTGATGGTGCTCCTTTTGTTGTTTTCGATTTTATAATTTATGCTTCTAGTGTTTCTTTTATCACTAGTGTTCAGTAGCGAGATTCTATATTCAAGAGGTAAAAACAAACATCTCTATGAACTAGGACTAGGACCAGAGTAGGTTTCTAAGCATATCTCATCAAACTAGCTTCCCTAGTGAAGCACAAAAAGGGTTTGATTTTGCACAATGTTCAATCACAATTAGTTTCAAGGTGTTGATTTAGAAATTCATCGAACAACAATAACTATTATTAAAACACAATAATACCCATTTCATAAAAAATTTTAGGACACAAACTCGGTACCTTATATAGTGTAGGTTGAATGCTCCAGCTGCTGTTAAGTGACAATATAGTGATTGAATCACCTGCATATGTAGACAGAGCATTATATATAATGAGTTTGGTTGCTGAGAAAATTGAGCAAAATAAAGGACAGATTCTTCAAAATCATTTTGTCTCATTGGTTCTAGAAAATATAAGGATAAAAATAAAATTCACCCATATCTGTAGGAAATTACTAGAAAGTAGCATGTAATGCTGGATTTGTTTAGTGTTTTTCCATTTTTCCCCTTAGTTTTCTTGGTAGCCAAACGGAATCTAAAACGAAATTCACCCATATTTGTAGGAAATAACTAGATAATATGCATGTAATGCTGGATTTTTAGTTTCTTTCCATATTTTCACTTAATTTTCTTAGTAACCCAACAGAGTCTATTTCTGTTTATATGAGTAACGGATTCCAAAGAATGTGGAAGTAATGATTTGGTGTTTTGTTAATTTTTTTGGTTTTGAGTTGGAGTTGTTTATGCTCAAATAATTTTTTTTTTATTATTATTTGTTAGGACTTGAGTAGACAAAATGATTGGATCATTTCTTACCAGAGGACTTGTGTATGTTGCTCATTAATTTAGGGCCACATACATTATATATTAAACATCTGTATGTATTAAACATCTGCATATATCCACACAGCATTATATATACATACACATTCACCTACATATATTACATATCATGTTTGAAATTTATCATAAATTACAGCCCCAAACATTAAATTTTGAATAAACCCTAAAGCAACAATGTGAGAAAAGGGGAAACAGAGCAAGTGGGAGAGAGAGAGAGAGAGAGAAACATACAGACAGAGAGACAGTTGCAATACGTATACAAAGCATTATATATACACACATACACACATATATTAAACATCATCTTTCAAATTTTTAATAAATTAGATGCACATATATTCAAATTTGAATAAACCCTAAACCAACAATGTTAGAAGAGGGGGAAGCAGAGTAAAGAAGAGAGAGAGACAGAGAGAGACTGTGTGAGAGAGCTCAAGTGACAGAGAAAGAGATGCACGAACAGATTGTGAGCGAAAGCGAAAGTGCGACAGAGAGAAAGAGAGAGAACTTGCGATGTGCGGCTATAACGGTGGTGAATTGTGACGGTGGTGATTTGTGCAGGGGGCAGTGGCCGTAATAATGTCAACCGTACGGTAGGCTACAGTGAGGGGGAAGGTTTTTGTGAGGTTTGGTGAAGGACGGTGTGTGTGTGTTACAAAGTGTGATGTTGTATAACAGAGAGAGGGGTGCGCACGGAAATAAAGGAATTGGCGGGTTGAAAATTAAACCTTTAGTGACTAATTTCTGTATTTGTCGGCAACAAAATAGATCTGTCGATTAAATTTTTTTGTAACCAAAAGGTTACTAAACAACAACGAAAATATTAGTCGCCAAAAGTACTATTTGGCGACTAATTTTAATTTTAGTCAAGGAAAACCAATATTGCTGATTAATTTATTTTTTGGGCCTAAAATGTGGACTAATAATGACCAATCAAATTTTTAGTCGCTGAAAGTGGAGTTTTTACCGACTAAATTTAAATTTAGTCGCCAATAAGTAATATTTATTGATTGAAATATTTTAGTAGCGATATCTTGAACCAACGCCGACAAATTTAAATTTTAGTCGCCAAAAAATGTACGTTCGGCGACCAAAATTTGTCTAGTCACCCAAAATGGTCACCAAAGGTGCGATTTCTTGTAGTGGGTTTTCAATTTGCTATCAAAATTCTGAAATTAAAGTTGAGAGTCAACAACGATTACGAAATCACATTGAAATCAAAGGTTGAATGATGGGTTGGGTGCTAAGAGAGAAGAATAATGGTAGAGAAAGATGAACACTTGTATATGGTATGTATTTTTTAATATTTGTACATTTTTTTTGAAGTTTTTTTATTTTTATTTTTTTATTCTAGTTGGAAATCACATGTGTTGAAGTTAATATTATTTTAAAATGGTAAAATCTTGTTTGTTTCTATGTGACATGGATTTTTTGAATGAAATTTGTTTATGTTTTTTTCAGTTTCAAAAGTTTTACTTTAAGAAAATCTTTGTTTATGTTTGTTTCGGTTTGAAATTGATGAACACATATTAAATCTTTATTTTTATTTTTTTGTTGTTTCTATTTCACATGGATGACTACTTGTTTATTATTTGTTTATCTCTAGTGTAATTTAATAGTATTTTATCATTGTGAGTTCCATTGAACAGTAATAATTTGTATTTTGTAAATTGGGGTTAATCAAATTCTATCTTATATTGATAAATAAATATAAGGTTGATGTTATTATTAAGTAATAATTAGCCTTGATTGTTGCTTAGAATGTTATGTTATCTCATGCATGCACTTTGTTTCCTATTTTAGTCTCTCTGAGAATCATTGACATCCAATCATTGGACTATAATGTAATAGTGTTTTATCATTGTGAGTTCCATTGAATAGTAGTTTTAATGACAAATTCCTATTGATAAATGCAAAGGAAGGATCTGGGTACTTTACAATCAAAATGCATCATGGAGGTGTGGATAGATATATTCCATAGAGGGTTTATAGTGGTGGTACAGTAAGTCATTTTGACTTTTGTCATTCAGCTCAAATTTTCATTACAGAGTTGTGTTGTATGGCTAAGGAATTAGGATATAGGCCTAGTAATAACTATTATAGTGGTTATGGTGGGATAAAGTTGCTAAAATCTGATGTTGATCTATGTAGATGAACACAGAGTGACAAATGTTTACATAGGACACAATTTGGATGATTATGTAAGTACACAAATGAGTCAAGTAGCCTCAAGTGTAGAAAGAAGTAAAGGTAAGGGGTAGTTGTTGATGTTCAAGTGGAGGAAGATGAAGATAGTGATGCCTACGATCTTGATCAGTCAGACTCATTCTCTGATGAGTCTAAAAAATACAATGACAGTGACTATGAGCAAGGTGATGATGATGCTTTATATGATAAACATGTTAATAAAGGTGTGGAATTTGGTGGTTTAGGAAGTAGTAAGGATGTTGTGGGTGATGTGGATGACACTGATGACCTACAAAGCATGGACAGCTCATCTGATAGCTAAGAAGCCTTCATAACTCCTCTAATGAAGATAGTCATTGCACGAGGATTACATACCCTATTTTTAGTGAGATTGATATGCATAATCCTACATTCCAACTTGGTATGGAGTTCAAAACAAATGTGTTGTTTAGGGATACTGTAAAGGAATATACTATTAAGTGGGGCACACAAATCACATTTAGTAAGAGTAACAAACAAAGGGTTCGGGTAGAATGCAAACCTGGTTGTCCTTGGGTTACCTATGCTTCTTTTGTGAAAAGTGAAGGGGTGTATAGGATCAAAACTCTTGTTGATGAACACACATACAATAGAACATTTGATGTGCCACATGTGAGTAGTAGATGGATTGTGAAAAGGTATTAGGAAAGGATTAGGTTAAACTTGACCTGGCCAATTACAACAGAGCACAATGTCAAAGTTGACATGCAGAAAGTGAGGAGGGCAAAAAAGAAAGTTTTGACAATGATTGAGGGTATTGCAACTGAACAATTTGCAATGCTTTAGAGTTATAGAGAAGAGATTAGAAGTACTAATCCTGAAACAACAATATGCATAAAGGTGAAAGAAGTTCCAAAAGTTCGTGAAGGGGATAATCAAATGTCCAAGTTTAAGAGATTGAATTTGTGTTGAGGTCCATTGAAGAAGAGTTTCTAGAATGTTTGTAGAACAGTCATCGGAGTGGATGGTTGTCATTTGAAGAGACCATATGGTCAAGTGTTGTTGACTATAGTGGGGATAGATACAAGTAATTGTATATTCCCATTTGTCTATGCCATTGTTGAGTAGGAGAAGAAGAAAACATGGTTGTGGTTTTTGAATTTGTTGGGACAAGATTTGAACATTGTGAATTTCCATTGTTACATTTTCATGAGTGATAAGCAAAATGGCTTAATTAATGCAATGGCTGAGCTCTTTCCAAATGCCTCACACAGGTTCTGTGTAAGGCATTTGTACGACAATTTCAAGGGTGAACATAAGGGTAGGGTATTGAAGGATTTGTTATGGAAGGCTGCCAGGGCAAGCACTGTTGTTGCATTCACCAAAGTCATGGAAGAAATAAAAGGAGTTGATGAACAAGCATGCAATTGGTTAGCCGAAAGACCACCAATCCATTGAAGTATGAGCCACTTCCACAGTTTTCCCAATTGTGACATTTTGTTGAGTAATCTTTATGAGTCTTTCAATTCAAGCATATTGCAAGCTAGGGATAAACCCGTGGTCGCCATGTTGGAGAAGATAAGAGTTTTGTTAATGGAAATAGTTCAAAAAATAAATGATGTAATGAAAAGGTACAACAAATGTGATATATGTCCTAAGATTTAGAATATTTTGGAGAAGGTAAAGGTGAATGCAGCTAGCTAGATTCCTAGATGGAATGGGGGTTTTCAATTTGAAGTTGTTGGCCCATGTGGTGAGCAATATAAGGTGGACTTGAAAGAGTGGACTTGTGGATGTGGGAAATGGGATCTGTCAGGCCTTTCTTGTGCCCATGTTATGGCTAGTGCAAACTATATGAGTGAAGAACTAGAACAGTATGTGCATGATTACTATAAAATTGAAACCTACCTGAAGATTTATGAGAACATGTTGAGTCCAATCAATGGTAGACAAATGTGGCCAATAACTAAATATACTAAAGTGCTACCATCTAATGTGAAAAAGAGAGCTAGGAGGCCAAGACTGAATAAGAGAAAGAACACATATGTATCAATTGATGCAACTTATTCAAGTAAGCTGGGAAGAAGGGGAATTCAGATGACATGCAAGAATTGTGGCAAGTTAGGACATAACAAGAGGACATACAAAGTCAAAGGCCAATTCACTTACTTGAAAAATCCTATGAGTTCCACTTAAGTAATTCATATTTTTAATGCATTTTGTTAACTTACACATTGCTAACTTTTGTTTTTTTGTTTTTGCATACCTAGTCCATGGGAAGCCAAGGTCAGACCTAGCTTTTAGGAAGCCAAGGTCAGACCTAGCTTTTAGGAAGCCAAGCTCAAAGTTAGCCTCAAGCAAGACAAGGTCAGAGTCAGCTTGAAGCAATATATTGTCAAAGACAACCTGAAGGAAGCTTGGTTGAGAGTCAAGTTACACAAGCAACTCAAGTTAGGAAGAAGAAGTTGGTTGTAAGTTTTCAAAATATATTTGTTCATTAAAATAAATGTCTTCCTTGCATATGTCCTAACAATGGTGATGGTTATTGCAGGTTAAAAGGCGAATGGTTGTGAGAACAAGTGACTCAACTCCATTGTATGCAAGCCAGGATGTGAAGGGGTCTCCAGTAAGTTCCAATACCAACACTCCTTTGCAAGGTCAAATGAGATGGAGAGGAAGAGTGGTGTACGATGCTAGTGCTGTCAAATCTCCACTAGGTGAAAGTAAAAATACAGTTGAAACAGAGTAGGGGAAAATGAATGACAAGGGTTGTTTTTGTTTTTGTTTAACATGGAATACAATGTAATGGATGTGAAGGTTTTTGCTATTTTTTTTTTCGTGGTATATCATCAAATAGAATTTCAAATTCCATAACCTTTATAGTGGTAGGGGCTTTATGTACATTTGAAACTTGGTTTTTGTATTGTCTGCCTCTTTGTTAGTGTATGTTTTGCACAACATGAATGAATAAAAATTGTATCATTGGTGATGCCAAATGAATGACAAGTGTGTGAACTAATCTATGTGAATGATAATTTATTGCCTTGCCTGTTACAGTGACAATTTATGTCTTGACTGGTGATGGACTACTATGTATGTGTGTCGGTGCTTGTTTTTTTTTCTAGTTTTCAGTTCAAGGATGGACATGATGTTCAAGCAAGAATGTCAATTTTGGTGATTTTACTAGATTGTTATCACCAATTTGAATTTGGAGTGACAATTGTGGTGATAAATTTTGTGTGTGAGTCACAATCCTTCCCCAACTTTTGTGTCTTGATTGGTGATGGATTGCTATGTGTGTGTGTGTGTGTGTGTGTGTGTTGATGCTTGTTTTTTTTCAGTTTTCAATTAAGGGATGGACACACAATGAAAGCAAGAATGTAAACTTTGGTGCCTTTACTATATTGTTTTGCCCAAATTGAATTTGGAGTGACAAATGTGGTGGCAAATTGTGTGTGTGTGACTCACAATCCTTTCCCAACTTCTGTGTGTTACCTTTGTCTATGTGTGAGTCACCAAATACAAAATAAAAGACAAAAATAATAGGTCACCAAAAACAAAATAATAGACACAAAAAAACATAATTTTCATCTCAAAATCATTTTTTTTTCCACTCACAATAGTTCACCCGTTATATATGATTCATAAACAGGATACAAACTCCATTTATTCTTACATTATCATACAAGTTGTAACTTTACATTACAAGCCATATTCCTACAACCAACCATGATAGAACCAAGCAAATCCATAATTTCTTCTATCTTCCAATTATTCTCTTCAGCTGTGCTTCATGTTGGAAATGGTTATAAAATTCTGGGTAAAACCAGAATTTTTTCTCCTAAGTTTGGTCTAATTTTTAGGTGGCCCCGGTGCATCGATTTACACGGGTCAAAGTGATAACGCGTTCTATGCCGTGTTGTGATTCACGTGGTATATTTGGTTGTTCAAAACCATTACCGAGTGAATGGCAAATTGAAGCCAAAGTATGCTCTATGGAAATGGAGTTTTGGTGAAAATTCCTTAAAGGTTTGAATAAGGCTTGTCCCATATTGATTTGGTGGGAGGTTTTGAGAGGGTTTATAAGGCATGGGTTTGGTACTTGGGGTGTGCCCCAAGGGGTACCCAAGTGTTTTAGAGGGAGAAGTTATGGGCAAAATGGGCTAGACCCATTGGACCCAAAAATCACCACGCGCGCGCCGCCGCCGCCGTCCGTCCGATCGGGTACGGGTGTGAGGTTGGGTTGGGCTTGTTCGGCCCAATACTAATCTTTTTGGGCCAAAAACATTTGAAATAAACTGGTTTGGATTTACTGTTCATCCAAACAGAGCCCTTCCCGTTTTCAAACAGAATTAAACTAATTTGAATTTATTGTTCATTCAAACAGGGCCCTTCCCCTTTTTGAATCCAACAGCTTTAAATCTGTTTGAATTTCAAACCAAACAGTGCCTAAACAGTTTGTATCTGTTTAATTCAAATTGAACAGGTACAGTACCTGTTCAATTCAAAACCAAGACCCACCTTTACATCTATAAATAGACTAAGCCTCCCATTTGGATTTTTCACTCCAATTTTCGTATTCCATCATCTGCTTTAAATCTCTACATTTTGCTGCATTTTATTTCTAAAAGAAAGAGTGTAAACACTTAGTGTGTTCGACGAACGATTAAATTGTAGTGCTACTTTTATTCATTGATAAGATCATTTTATCCTGAGAGATAGACGTCCAAATTCTGAAAGCACCGTGGAGAGGACAAATCTGTCTTAAGGACACAGTGTTAAACACTGGACTTGATTAGAAAAGTTATTCAAAGAAATTAACCAAGTAAGTTGTTTAATTTTATTCTGCTTTTATTTGTTTATTTAATCAGATTTTAATTTTGTTTTTGTAACAAAATAAAATTTGTTATTTATTTATTTATTTATTATTTCGAGTTTGATTTTTGTAATCAAACAAATTCTCTCATTTTCTTTATTTCTTTAAATTCTAGTTGTTGTTTTGTACACAATAGAATTAAATCTTTTAAATACAGTGAAGATTGTCTAACAATCTTAAGACAGATTAATTTTTTGGTATCTTCATTGTATTTAATTTTCTGTTTTCATAAAGACATATTCTGGTTGAAAAAACAAATAGTGTTTATGCTATTTGACAGATAGTAGTAATATACTGTCTCTTTTCTTTGACAACTAGTAGTAATATCTTGGTGTCATTAATAATTGAGAATATTAATTGTGTTAGAGATGTAAAATTATTGTACTATTTTATTTTTCTAGTTTTAGTAACAAGAAAAATAAAATTATTTTGTGTTATAATTTATTTTCTAGTTTTAGTAACTAGAAAATTAATTTGTGTTTTAATTTTTCTGATTTTTGTAATCAGAGATTATGGCTACTACAACTGAAACTGCATTTGGCAGTGGTACTCCTATTGTTACACCAACATCGGTCCCTATCCAGAACCATGTTCATGTACCTATTAATCATGGAGAAAAACTAGAAAAATCTAACGATACCGAGTTTAAGAGATGGCGGCAGAAGATGCTGTTTTATCTTACAACTCTTAATTTGGCCCGGTCTCCAGCACTTAAAGAGGGTAAAAGTGATCGGCAAGTTGTTGCCGCTGTAGATGCTTGGAAACATTCAGATTTCCTGTGCAGAAACTACATCCTCAATGGCCTTGACAACATGCTGTATAATGTATACAGTCCTCTGAAGTCAGCAAAAGAATTATGGGATTCTTTGGAGAAGAAATACAAGACAGAAGATGTCGGCACGAAGAAATTTATCGTCGGTAAATTTCTGGATTTTGTTATGGTAGACTCCCAAACGGTAATATCTCAAGTTCAAAGTTTTCAAATAATTTTGCATGATATTCATTCAGAAGGTATGTCTCTTAGCGAATCTTTCCAAGTCGCTGCTTTGGTGGAAAAGTTACCACCGGCTTGGAAAGATTTCAAAAATTATTTAAAACATAAACGCAAAGAGATGACTATGGATGAGTTGATTGTAAGATTAAGAATTGAGGAAGATAACCGAAAGGCTGAAAAGAGGAATGGAAAAAATCCCATTGAGTCCAAGGCTAATGTGGTTGAACAAGTTCAAAAACCACATAACAAAAAGAGGAAGTTTACTGGAGATGGTCCTAAACAAGGCAACAACAATGGCAACAAGAAGTTCAAAGGAAAATGCTATAACTGTGGCAAGACTGGACATCGAGCTTCTGACTGCCGCCGCCCTAAGAAGGATCATGGAAGTACAAGTAAGAAGACCACCAATCAAGCCAATGTGACAGAATTGGATTACATCTCTGACGGGGTGAATGACATCAACCTCTCTGCTGTGGTGTCTGAGGCTAACTTGGTTGGAAATCCCAAAGAATGGTGGGTTAACACTGGAGCAACTCGTCATATATGTGCGGACAAGAAGATGTTCACTACCTACAAAGAGGCTGCAAATAGTGAACAACTTTTTATAGGAAATTCTTCTACTTCTACTGTGGCTAGACAAGGAAAAGTGATCTTGAAGATGACATCAGGAAAAGAACTGACCCTCAACAACGTACTGCATGTACCTGACATTCGAAAGAATTTAGTTTCTGGTTCTTTGTTAAGTAAAAATGGTTTTAGGCTTGTCTTTGAGTCTGATAAATTTGTATTAACAAAAAGTGGTATGTATGTTGGTAAGGGATACATGAGTAATGGTCTCTTTAAACTAAATGTAATGACAGTTGTACCAAAAGTTGCTATGAATGAGAATAACACATCTTTTGCTTATATTCTTGAGTTGAATTTATGGCATGGTAGATTAGGTCATGTAAATTATGATGCTTTGCGTAGATTAATTGGTTTGGATTATATACCAAAGGTTGAAATTAATCCTAATCATAAATGTGAAGTTTGTGTAGAAGCAAAACTAACTAAGGCTCCATTTAAATCAGTTGAAAGGAAAATTGAACCTCTAGAATTAATTCATACTGATGTATGTGATCTAAAATTTATTCAAACTAGAGGAGGCAAAAAGTATTTCATAACATTTATCGATGATTGCACAAGATATTGTTATGTTTATTTACTTAGAAGTAAAGATGAAGCCTTAGAAATGTTTAAACTCTACAAAACAGAAGTTGAAAATCAACTTGGTAAAACCATTAAAATGGTTAGAAGTGATAGGGGTGGTGAATATGATGCACCATTAAATGAATTTTGTGCACAACATGACATTATTCACCAAACTACGACCCTTATTCTCCTGACAAAATGGAATTCTTTGAAGAAAGAATAGAACCCTAAAAGAAATGATAAATGCCATGTTACTAAGTTCAGGTTTACCACAGAACTTGTGGGGGGAAGCAATATTGTCTGCTAATTATGTTCTTAATAGAATACCCCACAAGAAAACCAACAGCACTCCTTATGAATTATGGAAAAATCGACCACCTTCCTACAAATACTTAAAAGTGTGGGGGTGTTTGGCAAAAGTGGAAGTTCCTGTTCCTTAAAAGACTAAGATTGGACCAAAAACAGTAGATTGTGTGTTTATTGGTTATGCTCAGAATAGTAGTGCATATCGGTTTCTGACTTATAAATCAGCAATACCTGATATAAATGTGAACACTATTATAGAGTCAAGGAATGCTGTGTTTTTTGAACATGTCTTTCCTTACAAGAAAGGACAGGAATTAAGTTCACAGAAAAGAACTCATGATTGTACACAAAGTCAAGAGACTAATGACAATCAAACACAAGAGACTAGTAATGGTCTCAACCAACAGAATTTAACTGATGATGAACCAAGAAGAAGTAAGAGAGCGAGAACATCAAAATCCTTCGGTCCAGATTTTCTGACATACTTGTTAGAAAATGAACCTCAAAGCTTTAAGGCAACAATGACAGGTCCTGAAGCACCTTTGTGGAAAGAGGCTGTTAATAATGAAATTGAATCCATTATGCAAAATCATACTTGGAAATTGGTGGATCTTCCACCAGGTTCTAAACCTCTTGGATATAAATGGATATTCAAGAGAAAAATGAAAGCAAATGGTTCAATTGACAAGTATAAAGCGAAACTTGTAGTTAAAGGTTACAGACAAAAGGAAGGTCTGGACTATTTTGACACATATTCCCCTGTGACAAGAATAATATCCATTCGCATGCTTATTTCTATAGCAGCGTTGTTTAATTTAGAAATACATCAAATGGATGTTAAGACAGCTTTCTTAAACGGTGATCTAAATGAAGAGATCTATATGGAGCAACCCGAAGGGTTTGTAGTATCAGGGCAAGAAAAGAAAGTTTGTCGACTTGTAAAATCCCTTTATGGATTAAAACAAGCACCTAAGTAATGGCATGAAAAATTTGATCATGCAATGCTTACTAATGGGTTTAAGATAAACGAATGTGACAAATGCGTTTATGTTAAAAACACTGACCAAGGATATGTCATAGTTTGTCTTTATGTGGATGACATGCTTATCATTGGAAGCAGTCAAAACATGATCAAATCAACTAAGCAAATACTTAACAAAAGATTTGATGTGAAAGATATGGGGGTCGTAGAGGTTATATTAGGAATGAAAATTACTAAAACATCTGACGGATATGCATTATCTCAATCTCACTATATTGAGAAAATTCTTGATAAATTTATCAAGGATGATTTGAATTTAGCAAGAACACCTGTCGACATCAGTCTTTATTTATCGAAAAATAAAGGTGATGCAGTGTCTCAGTTAAAATACTCCCAAATCATTAGAAGCCTAATGTACCTAATGAATTGTACTAAATCTGATATAGCTTATGCTATCGATGAAATTGAGTAGGTACACTAGTAACCTGAGAAGACCATTAAGCGATCATTCGGGTTCTTAGATATCTAAAATTTACTCATGATCATGGTTTGAACTTTACTCGATATCGGCGGTATCGAAGGTTATTGTGATGCCAATTGGATATCGGATACTAAAGATTCAAAATCCACTAGTGGATATGTCTTTACTCTAGGAGGCTTCTTTGTTTCTTGAAGTCCACGAAACAAACTTGCATCGTCACGATCCACAATGGAATTCGAGTTCATTGCTTTAGATAAAGCGGTGAAGAAGCGAGAATAAGCCGTCACTTCTTAGAAGACATTCAATGTGGCCAAAACCTATGCGACTATTTGCATTCATTGTGATAGTCAATCGCAATAAGCAAAGCACGAATCACATGTATATGATGAAGTCACGACATATTAAGTTGCCGACATAATACCGTAAGGCAATTGTTGTCAAACGGAATAATCTCAATAAATTATATAAAATCTAAAGAGAATATTGCGGATCCATTAACAAAAGGTTTGACAAAAGAGCTAGTGTATAGTTCATTGAAGGGGATGGGATTAAAGCCTATTACATAAGAGTCGTCATAATGGTAACCCTACTTATATGGCTGGAGATCCCAAGAACTAAGTTCAAAGGGACAACTAAGTTATGTATGGCTCGCCAGAAATCACCAAGGGATTACAATTCCCTACCCATTCCTATGGTGAGAGTGATATCTGCAACATATGTTGTCTGCAGGGGCATAAGGATAAGCTTTGATTTTAATGATTACCTATATCTTGATTAAGGCATAAAATCAAGACGAGTATAAGAAGATACTCACAATAAGAATCACCTATATGAGTGTTGAACTGGGGCCGGTTCTATGAGAATGAAAGAGGCTACTAGAAACACTCATGAAAATCAGGAGCGTTCAAGGCCAAAATGAACACAACAGTGAGAACCACGATGTGTTAGAAGATATTTTGTATGAAATCTATTGTCTTGGCTTACACAAACGGCTGAACAATTCAAGGCATCGCGTCCATTGGTTAGCCAGTAAGTCCGATAGGTTATCACTAGGGAAAGGTCAAAAACTACCTATCCTGATGCAAGATATTTTCGACTTATACTCTTTTGATATGTCTGCATATTGTTGCATTTCCGTTGTCATCAAATTCCATTCATATGGGGGATTGTTGGAAATGGTTATAAAATTCTGGGTAAAACCAGAATTTTTTCCTAAGTTTGGTCTAATTTTTAGGTGGGCCCTGTGCATCGATTTGCACGGGTCAAAGTGGTAACGCATTTTATGCCGCGTTATGATTCACGTGGTATATTTGGTTGTTCAAAACCATTACCGAGTGAATGGGAAATTGAAGCCAAAGTATGCTCCATGGAAATGGAGTTTTGGTGGAAATTCCTTAAAGGTTTGAATAAGGCTTGTCCCACATTGATTTGGTAGGAGGTTTTGAGAGGGTTTATAAGGCATGGGTTTGGTATTTGGGGTGTGCCCCAAGGGGTACCCAAGTGTTTTAAAAGGAGAAGTTATGGGCAAAATGGGCTAGACCCATTGGACCCAAAACCACTACATCTGGCCGCCGCTATTGCCGTCCGTCGATTCGGGCTTGTGAGATTACTGGGCTTGTTCGGCCAAATACTAATCTTTTTGGGCTAAAAACATTTGAAATAAACTGATTTGGATTTACTGTTCATCCAAACAGGGCCCTTCCCGTTTTCAAACAGAATTAAACTAATTTGGATTTATTGTTCATCCAAACAGGGCTCTTCCCCTTTTTGAATCCAACAGCTTTAAATCTGTTTGAATTTCAAACCAAACAGTGCCTAAACAGTTTGTATCTGTTTAACTCAAATTAAACAGGTACAGTACCTGTTCAATTCAAAACCAAGAGCCACCTTTACATCTATAAATAAACTAAGCCTCCCATTTGGATTTTTCACTCCAATTTTCGTATTCCATCATTTGCTTTAAATCTCTACATTTTGCTGCATTTTATTTCTAAAAGAAAGAGTGTAAACACTTATTGTGTTCGACGAACGATTAAATTGTAGCGCTGCTTTTATTCGTTGATAAGATCATTTTATCCTGGGAGATAGACGTCCAAATTCTGAAAGCACCGTGGAGAGGACGAATCTGTCTTAAGGACACAGTGTTAAACACTGGACTTGATCAGAAAAGTTATTCAAAGAAATTAACCAAGTAAGTTGTTTAATTTTATTCTGTTTTTATTTGTTTATTTAATCAGATTTTAATTTTGTTTTTGTAACAAAATAAAATCTGTTATTTATTTATTTATTTATTATTTCGAGTTTGATTTTTGTAATCAAACAAATTCTCTCATTTTCTTTATTTCTTTAAATTCTAGTTGTTGTTTTGTACACAATAGAATTAAATTTTTTAAATACAATGAAGATTGTCCAACACTTCCATCTTATTCAACTTCTTCAATAGATTAGGAATGATCAGCATTGCTCGATCGCACATGGATGGGTCTAACCAGGTAAAGTGATTACAACCATTATTAGGGCAACTCAGAAATCTCCTCCTAGGATTTGCATTGGTCCATGCTGTGTGTATCAACCTTCTTCTTCCACAAACATTGCAAAACATCTCGTCCACGCCATTTGTGTTCCATCTCCCTTGATTTCTTGAGTTTCGATTGTTTCTCATTTTTTCTCACACTGCTTTCGTTCATGCTCTGGTTTTTTTCTTCTTTATCCCTGTTTTTGTAGGTTAAAGGGAAGAGAATGGAATGTTAGGTTTTGGCAAAAAAATGCCTAATTTTCTCTCCATCCAAAAGTATAGAAGGCCACGTCACCCAATCCGTCCACTTCCTTAACGGAAATAGACGGCAAGGGGTAAAATTGATAGGAATTTACATAGTATGGGGGTAAAATTGAAAATAATAAAATTTTAGGGTAAAATTGAAAATCATGACAAAGTACAAGGGTAAAAATGACATTTTCTCTAGGAGAAAAACAAAAACAAACAAACAAACTTCATGATATGCTCTTAGGGCACAAGGAAATGAAGATTAATCATTATCATTCAATTTGAATTTTAAATTTAAATTTGTTAAGAAATTTGTAAAATATATATATATATCTTTTTTCCTTCACTTTTTTTTTTTTCCCCTCTGCAAATCATTTTCTCTGATTCATAATCCAAATACAAACTAATACCAAACTTGAAAGAACCTTACTTAGGAGTTGTTTGGGATATCCTAAATAAGTGTACTTTTTGACTTTTTAGACTAAAAAGTTAAAGAAAAAAAATATGGTTATTTGAGTTAATTTTTTAACTTTTTACGAAAAAATGTGTATTAAAAAATTGTATAAATTAGTGTATGGGAGAAGATAAGGACAGTAGGTCGTACTGTCTGGGATAGTGAATTGATGATAAGAAATGGTTGCCTACTTTGCAAGCATTACATTGGACGGTGATGTTCGGTCCGTCGCAAGTCCCGTTTTGATAATTTGAATCGCTAAATGTGTAAAACTCGTCGAGTAATATATATACATGTAAAAAATCACATTGATCGGATATTGATAGCTATCTAATCGGATTAGTTTTTTTTTCAACCATTAACTATAACATCATTCATTTTTTCATACAAAATTGATTTAATCATGTAGTTAGCGATATCCAATCAACATGATTTTTTACAGACACATAGTACTCGACGAGTTCTACATATTGCACGGTTCAGATTATCAAAACGGGACCCATGATGCGCTCCCACGGGTTAAACAACATAGTATTGTTTGTGCACCCCACCTGTGCAATTTTTCCAAATCATTTCAGCAACTCAACAACAGTCTGTGGGACGGTTCAGACTATGTTATAATAATTTGTGTGTAAAATTTTTTATTTTATTTTTATTTCTATTTTTTTTGTGAATAGTGATACTTTTTAAACTTTTTTAGTAATTTTTTGACTTTTTAAATTTTTTTTGGTATCTCAAACCAGCCCTTATTCACAAACACCAAAAAAATAGTTTTACATCGATTTTAATTAGAAAATTACAAAAATGAAACCAATGGTTTTGAACAACTATATTTACAAACAGTGGATGGATTGGAAGGGAATAATATATAGTTTAGTAAGACAGGTAAATTAAGTGAAGATATATTAACCCTTACGAAATTACGGAATGAATTGGCACTATTGATGAAGTTCGGTTAGAGGACTAAATAGAAATATTATGAGCTAAATTGACAAAATTAGCTGTGTTTATTTTGTTTTTGGAATTATGATTCTAAAGAAAAAAAAAATTAAGTCACTTTTCAAAATTCATAACTAAATACATAATTCAAAATTACTCAAAACTCAATTCAAAAATTCATTTCAAAACTCATAACCACATACATAACTCAAAACTCAATTCAAAACTCTTTTGATGATATAGTGTTGAAAATGATTAGTGGTGAGATTGTTAAATTATTTTTATACAAAATCTAAAAAAAATAATTTCTATAAATATCTAAAACAAATATATATATATATATATATATTTCAAATAGCAGGTTGCAATTGTAAAAATAAATAATTAAAAAAAATTTGCCTTTGTTACATCCTAGCTAGGACGTCCGAGAAGATGTCCGGGCAGACAACCGGATAAACCCAATCCGCTCTTTTTAAAATTTAAAATTCAAAAATTCATTTCAAAACTCATAACCAAATAAATTTTCTCTTTTTAAAACTCAACTCACAATTCTACACTCAAATCACAACTCTAAAAAGAAAATCGCAATTCTAAAGCTAAACCAAATGCAACCTTAAATATTAAAATTCAAACTGACACAAATCTCTTACTTTAAGTATCAAAAGGATCAAAAATGTAATTAACCCTAATTATCGTGTTATGTTTTCTAGTTTAGAAACTAAATGTATTTTTTGGCCCAACATGACATGGAATATTTTTGGGCCCACAGACCCTCGCTTCTGTCCTCAAGCTAAGAATGAATAGGGTTTGGGCCTACTTAAGGAATATTGGGCTTGGGGCCTAGGCTAAGCTGGATTGCAAATATCTAAATATACCCAAATCATCGATGTTTTTTAGGATTTTTTCAAGGTTTTAACAGCACTCTTTTTTTATCCATTGCAGGAAACTGTAAATCAGAAAAACTCAGGAAAAAGAAAAACCAAATATACTGATATATAACTGTATTACAAATCCAAGGAAACATTCAGCTATTACTTCTTCATACATGAGCAAAGAAATTTAGATCAAGATATGCTCATATATCATCACAATCAATTTCCAGTGCAAACATCACTTCATCTTTTCTTGAACCTGCCACCCCAAAAAGGATTTGATTAGGATGCAATGCTAATTTCACAGAGTACAGATTAGTATGTGTGACCACTTTCTTCATCAGGCTATTATGATTTTTCTAAAATGCCCACAACAATTGATGAATTTGAAAACTGCTATGTGAAAAATCAAACTGATTTGAATTTTTAGATCTCCACACAACCATGGATGGTTTCTATTTATCTTATTCATTCATAAGACATAGATATTTGCACATATATGTGTGCACTCACTGCTAGTTTGTGTATATGTGCAAACTTGAAATTATCTAATTATTGTTAATACTTCTGACAAATTATAGAATGATAAAAACCAAATGCAGATAAATGCCACAAATTGAATCCCACTCATTGACACATAGCACAATTAAAAGTATGATGCTTCATGATGTTTAAGAAATGGTAATGCCTAAACTCTAAACCAAGTGGACCATAAAAGCCTCGGCCTCAAAGTCATACCATTTGCCCATGCTCACCTTTGAGGTACATGGATTAGAATCCATAGCACCATGTCAAGTTGAAATTCTAGGTCAAGAAAACCAATATGGTGTCTTGGCATGGTTTGGATTTTGGATACTTGAAATGAACCCAAAATTCTCCTTACCCCCATGGTAAACACAAACATGTATGATCATAAAATGATTAATGTACACCAGGAGAGAGAGAGAGATAGATGCAGTCGCACGTGAAAGCATAAATAAAAGAAAGGTGGGGATCTTACAACTTTGACAGTGGAGCGCCAGAAGGGTCTGCAATGCATCATAGTGTCCATAACCATGATAGAGAACACGAATTGGGTTTTCCTTGCCATACTCTTGACCATATTCCGCTACAATCTTATGACGACCAGACTTTTTATCACACATGAAAACCGTGATAGGAACCCTGTAAACAGAGAAATGTCGAAAAGGATTTGCATTGTGCGACTAAAACAGAACAATCATTTCCTAGACCATCAGTTTAGGAAGTTTCAACCTTTGAATTGGTCTAAATGACTGTCGAGGCAGTTCAACCAGAACCAAATACAATATCTACATAATCAATGAAATTCATATATATTGAAGTTCTTATAGTAAAGATTTCAAGCAGTAGTCCATTTATACAATTACATTACTGAACCCCATGATTTGGTCCAACTTTTTAGTTGAGGAAATAAATTTATGATATAAAAGACCTACTGTAGGACATGTGAGGACATGAGCAGCTCAGGTTCCCCTCCCCAAATGTGGGGTTGTCGCATCTGCGTGACATATGTGTCAAAATCACCTTCAATGAACCTGCAGCAAATGCATAGATTTTCAATTTCTTGATGCAGAATAAATCTCAATGTTTGACTTAATAATAGGTGCTTAAAGTATACATTCAGGCTACATATGAAAAAGCAGTAGATTACGCAATGTGGTAATATATGTAACCACTTCTAAACTATAAAATGTTAAGACAATCCTAAGTTGTATAAGAATGATTTAAAGGATTATCTACAATTCGGAACCTTAGACAAACAAGCATGATGAAGAACATTTCTTTCTATACAAAATATTTCTCTTCAACAACCTATAACTACTGAGTTTTCTAAGTTCTTCAATTGAATCGTTAAACCAAAAAAAAAAGAAAAAAAGAAAAAGAAAAAAGCAAAATAAATGCATAATATGAATCTATATGAATCCTCGAAAACATCTTACCATTCAGTGTCCGTCCGCCTCTTGATGAACTCATCAGCAACCTATCAAAACCAATTGATGTTTTCAAAACAGAATTAACTGAGGCAACTGAGAAAATAAAATCAAAAGAAAGTTGGTGGCAGTAAGCTATGTTACATGGACTCGGGTACGGGTGTCGGGTGCGGGTATGTATCTAGAGGTCGGACTCATTAAATCTTAAATTTAAGGGTACGCGGACTCGGCAAAAAAATATCATATTTTTATATTTTTAATCTAATATGTGAGATAAAATGGTACTATATGTAACTTACAGTGTCAAAATGACATTTATAGTAATTAAACAATAATATGCACATATGATAATTGTGTTATATACAATTATATAAGAAGTATCCGTTGAAAAGTATCCGACACATATCCCATACCCTTGTCCGAGTGTCGGGTGTCCGACACGGGTATTTGATCTATTTTGAAGAGTCCATGTAACATAGGCAGTAAGTCATTTACAATGCCATCAAAAATGAAGGAAAGAACAGAAAAATATATAGATACGATTGTGTTCTCTAAAACTTTATTTCTTGGAATTGTGGAGATATGAAGAACCAAAAAATGAAAGCATGAAATTATGCTTGGCGCTTGGTACAAATTAACTACTCATTCAGTATCAATTGCATAATAATAATCGAGATATGTATACAAGATCAGCGAAGCATTAGACCCCTCAAGAAATCAAGGAAAATTAATGAGATAAGTGTGTACCTTATCTCGGAGCTCATCAGCAAGTTCTTTTTGAAGGCTCTCACTAGGGGATGGCTTTCCTGATCTCAGATAAGCACCATGAGCCACGGACCGGAACAAGCAGCTTCCATCTCCTGGTATGCCTGCAGCAAATGAATTTTTATATTTAAAAATTCATCCAATGTACGAAACCAAACATAAAACCATAAGGACACATATTATACTGTTGAAGTAATACAATTGTAGACAACAGTGGAAGTGCAATCATAACTACAGAGTTGTTATCAAACAACCCCATCTATATAGAGCATAAAAATGAACAGAACCATACTTTATGATTAAAAAGATCCCTTTTAGCCTTCATTTAGATTCAAAGCTTTAAAAATCCAAAATCAAAGTGTTTGCGAAGACTTACTCTTTTAAAAAAAAACACACATAAAATACAACAGTATGTTAAATTCCAAATCGATTTGTCACAACAGACGAGAGGTGATGTTTTAAGAATATCAATAACACTAGGATTTAGAAATGTAAATCTGAAATACTTACTCGAATATACGAATGATATAACACTACAATCCGAAAAAAAGAATATTCAAAGGAACAACAAATTGTACAACACTACAATCAGTAACTTAACAATGTTCAGTCATGTGAATGGCACGGGCAAATAAATTTAAATCACGATGAAACACTTAAATTTATAACCTACCTTTTTCCTCAAGAACATCATTTCAGCAAAATTACCAATGTCCGATTAAAGCCAAGGACTCTTGGTTACGAGAAAAAATTTAAAGTTTGATACTTCTTCAGTAAAAGGTTCATTCTTCTCCCTCAGAAGTTGCAAAAAATTAAATCCCATAAAAATTGAAAAATTAAACCCCTGTATTTAATCATAATGCTGCTGTTCTCAGCCTAAAACCAGAAATATTAATTTTGAATTTAACATACAAAATATTTTTTAAAAAAAACTTGAAACCAAAAGAACAGAAGAGAAAAGAGGTGAAAAACACAAACCTGAATCCCAATCCATTCTAATTACCAGAACTTTCAAATGAGAGAAAATTATCTTTGGATTCGACAACTAAAAAGGGCAAACATGAAGAGCAATCACAAGAAAAGCTCAAAATGCAAGAAAAGAAATAAGAAGCCCAACGAAGTATATGAAGAAAAGCATCAATTTCATAGCAACCAAGAAAGCAAGCCAATTTTCATTTTTCATTTTTCGTTTTTTTTTTTTGGAAAAATGAAGAAATATATGTATTTAGTCAGTTCTTCAGCTTTTCTCCCATTTTTTTTCCCTAGAAAATCAGTGGGAAATAATCTACATCAGAAAACTGATCCAATAGCAACAACACATGCGAATTGTTTGAAAATCGTTATAGAAATTTAGCCAATTCTTCCCCTTTGCTCCCATTTTCCCGAGAAAATCAGAAGGAAATAATTTACATCAGAAAATTTCTCCAATAGCAACAACACATACGATTGTTCGAAATCGTTATAGAGCTAAAGATTAACAAAATTTGTATATATATATATATTTATGTAGTCAATTCTACAGTTTTTCTCTCATTTTCTCGAGAAAATCAGAAGGATATAATTAACATCAGAAAATTGCTCCAACGGCAACAACACATACGAATTGTTCGAAGATTGTTACCGAGAGAAAGATCTGGTTTCGACATGGTTTTCGAAATTACGATAAGCAAAACAACATATCGATCAGTACCATCACGTTCATCGAATTGATACGACTTGTAATCAATGTTACCATTTTGATTCGAGATGGTGAAGATTACCTGCTCATCATGATAACGAATCTCAAATCCCAATTGCGGTGTACATGCGACGATCACAGAATCGAATTCGATGCTCTTCCATTTCTCTCTCTCTCTCTCTCTCTCTCACTCATACAAAGATGCGAGCTAGGGCATGGAGAGACGAGGACTGGCGACTCAGAACATGACTCGCTCGTTTTCCGAGTCGTGACTCGGAGCACGAGTTAATTACACTTTTCACCCTATACTTTAAACAATTTCACATTACAATTTTAATTTGAACAATTTTATCTTGGGTAAATTGCACTGACACCCTTGAAGTTTATATTTATTATAGATTTCCCTTCACCTTTTGAAAATTACATCATCCTCCCTAAGGTTTAAAATTTCATTACAGATTCTCCCTCAGTAATTTAATTTTTTTAAATATCAATTTTGCCCTCACTGGATAAATTACATTGACACCCCTCACATTTTAACAATTACAATCCCCTCCCTAAGATTTAAAGAAGCATTACCAATTGCCCCCTCAGTTAATATTAGTTGGAAAAAAATTTAATTGAAAAAAAAAATTAATTGGGAAAAAAATTATTTGAAAAAAAAATTAATTGAAAAAAAAATTTGTTAGTAAAATTTTTAAATTTCTGTTTAAAAACCAACATAAACTCATTTTTTTAATTTATGTTTTTTCCTCAAATTTACAAACTGAGACAATTATTTATAAACAAAAAAAAACTATCAAACAAATTTTATGACAATTTTTAAAATTTTTGTAAATATAAATTGAAAACTCAGATGGTAAAAATGTCGTAAAATTAACAAATAATTAAATAAGTTACCAATGTAAGAAATGACTTATAAAAAGATTCTTAAGATATGTATGGTTTGATTTTTAGAATTTTTTTAAAAAAATTAAAAATTAATTTGGTTAAGGAATAAAAAATAAAAAATAATTTTTATTTTTATATAATTTTTTATCTTTCGAGTAGATAGAAATAATTTTTTACAAATAAATTGAAGCAGTCATACGTATGTATATAACCTGCTCAAAAGTTAAAATGATAATTATTTTTCACATTTAAATAATAATTATTTTTTATTTTTTATTTCTTAACCAAATTAATTTTTAATTTTTAAAAAAAATTTCTAAAAATCAAACCATACATAGCCTAAGAATCTTTTGATAAGTCATTTCTTACGTTAGTAACTTATTTAATTATTTGTTAATTTTACGACATTTTTATCATATGAGGTCTGTTTGGTAACTATTTCGTTTTCAGTTTTTAATTTATATTTACAAAAATTTTAAAAACTGTCATAAAAAATTGTTTGATAATTTTTTTGGTTTATATAAATTGTTGTCTCAGTTTGTAAATTTGAGAAAAAAACGTAAATTCAAAAAATGAGTTTACGTTGGTTTTTAATTAGAAATTTAAAAATTTTACTAACAAAAAATTTTTCCAATTAATTTTTTTTTTCAATGAATTTTTTTTCCAACTAATACTGACCGAGGGGGCAATTGGTAATGTTACTTTAAACCTTAGGGAGGGGATTGTAATTTCTAAAATATAAGGGGTGTCAATGTAATTTACCCAATGAGGACAAAATTGGTATTTAAAAAAATTAAATTGCTGAGGGGGGAATCTGTAATGAAACTTTAACTCTCAAGGAGGGAGATGTAATTTCCAAAATGTGAGGAGGAACTGCAATAAACATAAACCTCAGGGGTCTCAGTGTAATTTACCTTTTTATCTTTATATTTTAAGTCAAATTTTAATTTTGTCTTTCCTATAAAATTTTGTTAATTTTGTCCGTGTGAAAATGTTATATAATTAACAAGTGTTTTAAAATTATTAATTTTAACCTCTAGTTAAAATTGATGAATCAAATTGAAACTTTAGAAAATTAAAAAGTATCTCAAAATTGTTAACTTTAATCTCCAATTTAGATAGAAGAATCAAATTGAAAAAATAAAAAAAATTATAAATATATCCCTTGAAATTTGCTTAAAATACAATTTATCCTATATAATTTTGAAAATTACATCTATCTCCTCTGAAAGTTTCTAATTTCATAACAAATGACATATTTTATTAATAAATTATCGAGTCATTTAAAAGTTTTAAATAATATTAAAATTTTATTTAAATTAATAATTCAAGTAATTTTATTATTGTATTGAAAAGCAGTTAGCAATTTTATTTTTTCAAGTAATTCTGTTAAATAAAAATATTTGATAATGGGAGTATTTATAATATTCCAAACCATAGGAAGCAATTTATATTTTAAACAAACCTTAGAAATGCGTTTGTAATTTATCTAAAAATTTAAAATATAGAGAGCAAATTGTTCAATTGAAATTATAAGGATTAGAATGAAATTTGAATCAAATTATAAAGTTAAAAAGTGTAATTACTGCCTTGGAACATTGTTGTTTACGTGTCCAACTCTGGACCCAGGATTGTGAAGGACCGGAAAACGATAGCGAGTAGAGAATCAGATCCACTAAAATTGCTTAAAAAACGGCCATATAACCAGATTTTTAAACTCTTTAGAAGCACCACATATAAACAAACAAACCATACAACGATATTAACGGTCAATTTTCCTATTTTCGGGCCACATGAAACAATACCCACAACTGTCTCTATCTTGTCTCTATGCTCTCTTCTCCAAACTGTACCCAATAAAAAAATGTTTACGTTATATGATTTTTTTTGTTTTTCAAACCAAAATTTTTGTTTCTGAACCAATCTTTATCTCTCTATGAAGTTAATCAGATAAAGTTTTTAATTTCTGAGCAAGAAGGTTTGTTGTGAAAATTATGGATTCCTGGTCGTCTTCCCTGCCAGTGGTATGAGCTACTAACTCGAATTTGAATTCTAATTTATGAGTTACCTTCAATATTACAGTTTCTTGAATACATGTAATTTTATTTATAGCTTCTCTGTACATCTAACAATGTTGTGATTATGATTTTTTTTTCTTTATTTGGCACAAGAGAAGCAAAATAATAATAATAATAAAGATTAATTTCATTTTTATTCTTCAAACTATTAGTTATTGATTTCACTTACTTAGGCATTAGAGTTTTGATTTCAACTCTTGTGGTTCAATTGGAGACATATGTCCAAATTAATAATCGTTGAAGTTTAATTTCTTGGGCAAAATCTCATTTCAGAATTTGAACAACTTAAGCAAGGGCGGGGAAAGGGAGTTGGTATCCAAACAATTGATTTTGTTATGAAGTTGATGTCTAAACATTTGATTTTTCGTTCAAAAGTTCAAATGGTGTATATTGAGATAAAGTGGTGTGGAAATAGAATTCTTGAGGATGAAGGAGGGAGGGGGAGGAGGATGAAAAAACAGATGAATATTTGGTTATAGGATGTAAGTTTTCTAGTTTAGTGTAAGTAAGAAGATGGATGTTTAGTTATATGATTTAGATTATTCAAATTGTAAAATTACTTTTTTGCCAATTAGATTGATTGAAATCAGAAATTCTTGAAACATAGATAAAATTGATAGTTTAAAGATGAAGTAAAAAAATGACTATAGATTATAAGATAAAAGTGAAATTAACAAAAAAAATTATTAAACATGAGATGCTGAGCTATAAAACCACGAAGAGAATCAAGAAAACGATAGTAGATTGAATCATAACTTGCAGAGTACAGAAATGTATGCAGCAATAGTTATGCAAATTACTGCATATCCTCACTTACTGTTTTTTAGACTGAATTTTCCTAGGAATCAAAAGCAGCCACCACAAAGATGTCGAGGAGACGATTTAAAACCATTGCACACTTGTGGAGTTTTACTCTCTACACTCGCATGCAAAGCCTACACAAAAGCTCGAGATATCAATGGACCAATAGGATCAATGACGAAAAAGATTATCACAATGGCCACACCAACAATACCATTTGCCCATGCCTTGCAATATCAATGGCTAGCAGTTCTCTCCTTCGCCGATGACCACATCCTAGTCGTTGAACACATAATTGAGACCCTTTTCCCACCATCAACGCGGTTATTTGACAAAATAGACAAGCTTGTCCACTCCGCAGAAGCTCTACCTGGAAAATTTGACAATGCAGTGATCAAATTCCCTTCGATTATACACCAAATTCCATTTCTAGATTGGGGGTTGGTCTTTCTGATATCGTGGTTGAAGTTTTTTATATCTAAGTTGACTCACTGCGGATCAATCAGTGCAAAGGAGAAGGAAATTAAGGTTGATGTAAACTACAATGATAACAATAAAGAATCAAAAAAGCCATCTGTATTTGCTTCTTCACAAGATGAGTCTACAATGGTTACTCAGAGTGAGAATGTAGGGAGATTATCTCCCACATCAGATTTAGAAAATGAGAGTATGACCGGTCACACGACAGACAAGTCCGATGGCTTGAAGTGCAGTTACAAGGAAATACTAGAGAAGGGTAAAAAGGGAAATGCAGAAAAGAAAGAAGATGGGTCTGAGGAGGCTAATCCTACAGCCAACACTAGCGAGACAGGAGATGTGGAGAACAGCAAGAATGATGAAAATGAAAACACCAGAAAGGAGGATCCAATTTTACAACTATTTGAGGCAAGCTGGCACATGAAACTGGGGAAAGGAAGTAAACCCATGATGCAACGTTCCCTTTCGTACACATGACAAAGGAAAGAATACAAGCATCATTATGGCGTATCATAATTGAATGTTAGAGCAGTTTCCGATGTTTTTGTGATGTGGGTGTGCCAATGTTTTTTACAACTAGCAGCTGCCTGTTTTGTGGGTCAGTGTATAGTCTCTGGGATTAAGCTTGTCCATTGAGAACCTACTATTAAACCAATAATGTGTACTTATCAAAGTGCATGTCAAAACTATGTACTTAAGCCATGGAAAATATTAGATGAGCTTTTAAAGGAAGCTTAATGTAAGATTGATTTCCCTGTGTGTGTTTTTTTCTTTTTTTCTTTTTAAACTAAGAGATGCACCGATTTTCACTAAGCAAATGCCTGAGAATTGTTTCTGTCATTCAATGCCGAGCAGCACAAATTGCGGAGAAAGTTAGAAAGGTTGCCACGATCATAGATATAACTTGGGCAATTTGTCGAGCATTTTAAATACAGACTAGGATGCATATATCAATCAACAATTACAAGAGTTGTTCAGAGCATAGGGATTGGCACAAAGATATAACATGGGCAAGCAATTCATATGCAGACAAAGACATACATAATTCAGCCCAATTGCCACCATCATGCATATGACTTGGGCATTTTGTAAAGCAATTGATATGCAAACAAAGATCATATTTCAGCCAAACAAATACCAATCAACAATACCAGTGCATAGAACCCATAGCAGAGACTGCCCATCGTAATAACTTGGGCATTTTGTCAAACACTTCATATGAAGCTAATTCAGCCCATCAACAACACCTACTTTGCATTAGAAAAATATTCTGTATTTTCTAGTGTTTGGTATGAAGAAAAACAAAAGTCATAAAAAGCAAACCTAGGAATACGCCCCAACCAAACCTAAGAAAACAATTCCTACAAAAATGTTTATAGAAAACATTTTCCGTTAGAAATTAATTTCTACCAAAACAAAATCTAATGAAAATTGAAACTATGTTTTGGAGAGGAGCCTCGCGAACGTAGGCACCGACTAACACAAATTATGATGTAGACTCTGCCACTTAAGCAGATCTTAGGCGGGCACCCCTCCTAAGTGCAATGAAGGTCACCAACCTAGGCCATAGACCTTGTTGATCATCCGTTAGACACCGTCCAGGTAAGTATGTTGTAATTGTTGAAACAATATTATGTGTAAAATAAATAACTTGACACCATCAAATCAAACAAATAAAAATAAATTACTTACAAAATTTATTTATCGAAATGAAAAAGTACAAAATTGATCAAGTCGAGTGTGTGACACTCTGCCCTTAAGACAGATTCGCCCCGCTTCAGTGCTTATGGATAAATAACGTCTATCTCCCAAGATACAATGATCTACACAGATTGTAGTAACACTCCAAATAATCTGTACGACGAACTAGAACCTGTGTTCTATACTCTCAGAATTTTTTTATAAAAAACTAGTATAAAGAATATATGCATGCAAAATAGAAGAAAATAAGAAAATTTCGGATGCTCAAACTGCTGGAAAAGTTGTAGTATTTATAAGCTAAATGGTGACCTTTAGGAAAGGTCGAACAGGTGTAGATTTGAAATGAACAGATGCAATTCAAATTGAATAGATGCAGAAATTCAAATCTGTTTGAAACAGATTTGAATCTGTCTGGGAAGAAATAAAACTGTCTGGCGCAAATCTGTTTAAACCGGGTTGAAAATTTGGTTTGAAGAATGGACTAGAAGAGGCACTGTTTGGATAGAAAAATTAAATGCAAATTTGGTGCAAAATTTGAATTAATTTCGTTCAGAAAAAATAATTTTCCCGCAAGAATTTTTAGAAAAAATTCAAATAAATTTCGTCCAAAAAATTAATATTATGGCCGACCCGACCCACAACTCGGCTTGGTCGGGCGGCGACAGTGCGTGTGGTGGTTTGAGCCAAAGCTCACTTTGTCCATAACTCTTCCTTTCTACAAACTTGGACCCCATCCCAAGTTTGTCCACCTAGAGCTTATATACACACAAAAACGACGTCAACTTCCCATTCATCATGGTTTTGACGAACCGTTTGCCATGCGATAAGGAATTCGTCATCTCTTTAAATCCATCCCAAAAGACATTTGGAACCCACTCAAATTTGGGCTCAAATTTGGCTAATAATAAACCTATAAAAACCATAATTTCCAATAATAATGTGGGTTGTTTTGGTGTATTTGTAGCCTCACTCTAACACATAATACTTTTTCTACTTCCTGATGTGGGATTTCATTTTCATCATATTAACATGGCAATTAAGTGTAAATCCTATTCTAAACTGGTTTAAGTTCTCCAAACGGGTTTGAGACAACTGTGGTGTTGCCAATTCTAACCTTCTCGACATAATAAAGAATTAATTATCTAAAAATTCTATTTATAAATGTTATAGTAGTTCAGATCGTATTTAAGATTTTTTGAATCAATCAATCCTATTTAGTAAAACTGAGAATATTATTAATTTTTTCTATTTTTTAAAATCAAGAATATTATCAATTTTGTATAATAATATTTTAGATAATTGTTTTATTAACTAATAAAAAAACAGAATATGAGGTTAAACGATTTTGCCTTTCTATTTATTGGTTTGATTCAACTATCCAATAAAACTGAGAATATTAACAGCTTTTTCTAATTTTAAAATTAAGAATATTATCAGTTTTTAAAGTTTTTTAATTTTTTTTTTTTTCAATTTTGAATATCAATGTTCCATCATCATGCTCCTTTATAGACACAAAATTTTCAGTGTTGCACAAAAAAAATAATTCAGTTTTTCAATTTTTTCAATAAAAAAATTGTGTCTTGTTTTTTTGCACATATATTTTTTTTTTAATTTTTTCAATTCGAAAGTTGATGTTTTGAAAATCAAAATAAATATCAAATCATTATGTTCTTTTATAGATAATCATAAATGATAAACAATCATTGTTTGAAAGGCAATTCTAATTATTAAAAATTTAATAAGATTTGAAATTTTAAAAAACCTTATAATAGAATATAAATTCATAAATTAAGACTTAAATGTAAATGTCCATTAATAACTAGATAAATGGAGAGCAAGTTCACCACTCTGGCTAAAATCGACCGAAGTGGTTGGCTCGATTGATCCATCTTTGCAGCCCACGCATACGGAGACCACTTATAACCAGCCACCGAGCACATATGGAGACCACTTATAACCAACCACCTCGGTGGCTTTCTCTTGGTGATCGGCTTAATCATTAACTTTGAATAATTATTTTTAGTGCCATGTAGAAAAGTATCACAGGATATAGAAAGGTCAGGCACTCAATTAAGACAGCTTAATCAGCTAGGATTTATTTTTATATAATTTCCTCATGGTAGAGGAACTTTTATGTGGTGCACATGACATATCATTTTTAAATTCCTCCAACTATTTGATTCGGCATAAAAAAGAAAATTTAGCCATTGATTGGTAATGTGTAAAATCATATGCAAAACACGACTTTTGACTTGCCAAATATGTAGGCCTCACCCTGTTAAGATTTTTACTTAGCACTTTACATGGAATTTTTTATTATTTGAGAAAAGAGATCCAAGGGGAAATAAAAACCAAAAGTAAAATTAAAATACGATAAAAAAAATAAACAATAAAAGTGGAGGGAAAAATTTTAAAGGAAAATTTATCTATAAATTTCATTTAGAGAAATGGTAATCTATTTAGCCTTAAAGAATTTTTTATAGAACAATTAGTCCCATTAATTTTAAAAAAATAGATTTAATATATTATTTGAAAATTAAATTTATAGATATACTTTTATTTCTATTATATTTTCTTCTCTTTTTTCCTTTGTGCTAGAAATGTAAAGGTACCCAATCTATGGGAATTAAATTTGGAATAAATTTTTATGCAGGAATCTTTTTTATTTAGAAAACATTTCAAAAGTAATACAAAAATTACTTGAAATATGAGATTTTTTAAACATTCCAAAAGGATGTGTAATTCTTTAAACATTTCAAAAGAAGTACAAAAACTTTGTAGGGTTCGTTTGGGAAATGGGTTGGGTTTTTGGTTTTTTTGACTATTTTAATCTGGGGTTAGAAAGCCTAGTTTGGGAAAGGCTTTTGGCGCTTTTGGCTTTTTTGACTTTTTTGTGAGAGAAAAAATATAATGATTATGGGTTGGATGTGATGTTTTGTCTTATTGGGCTAAAAAGCCCAATTTTGTTTTTTGTAATTATTTTAGCCAAAAAAGCCTGAAAACTAACTTCCCAAGCAGAGGCTTAGTAAATTTTGGACAAATATATAATTTTAAAATATAACACTCCAATGCAACACTCAAAATGTAGCACTCAAAAAAATTATTAGTGTACTTTTTCCAAACGTAAAACTCCAATATAATACTCTTGGAGGGGGGATTGATAAGGAGGGGGTAGAGATGGTATTAGAAAAATAGTGAGGGGATTAGAATTTTTTTTATTTTTTATATATTGGAATTTTTTTTTAAATATAACGTTTAATTTTTTATATTTTTTTATTTGTTTTATTATTTTATATAAAAATAATTTAACAATTCCTCACTATTAATCCCCTCACTATCAATCCCCTCACTACTAATCCCCTCACTATCAATCCCCTCTATTCTATCTCCCAAAACAAACGGGGCCTAAAAAAACTCTTTAACACTCAAAACGTAACATTCAAAAAAAAAAAAAAATATTAGTGTATTTTTTCTAAACGTAAAACTCCAATATAACACTCTTAAAAAACTCCTTAGTGTAACACTCCAATGTAATATAAAAAAAATAAAAATTACTTAATGTATTTTTTTCAAACGTAACATTCCAATGTAACACTCTAAAAAATGATATGGGAATTTTCAAATCATTCCAAAAAGATGTGAGATTCTTTAAATCATTCCAAAAATAGTACAAAAATTTCTTAGTAACTTTTGGATAAATGTATAATTTCAAACTATGAGTGTTACATTTAAAAAAAATACATCAAAAGTTTTTTAGTGTTTTTGTATGTGTTACATTGGAGTATATTACATTTGAGTATTACGGTTGGGATTACATTGATTGGAGTATTATGTTTGGAAAAAGTATATCAATGAGTTTTTTTGGAGTGTTACATTTAGAAAAAGTATACTAAAGATTTTTTTTTTGGAATATTATGTTATTACGTTTAGGAAAAATATATCAAAGAATTTTTTAGTGTGTTACATTAGAGTGTTACGTTATTGGAGTGTTATATTTTTGTTCGTAATGTGAGATTTGCTTTAGAATGAGAAAAAAATTCAAAACCTCTAGTGTAGATTGTCCAAATATGTAATTTTACATTTAAAGAAATCCATTTGTATCCCTAAAAAATTAAATTCAAATATGTAAGTAATTACCATTTTGTGTAATTTCTACTTTAATGAGACCTTTTGGTTTATAAGAAAAAAGAAAAAATTAAATAGTTCACAAGATTTTGAATTTTTTGATGTTTCACCCAATTCAAAATCATTTTTAAAACATGAGTAAAATTTTCCAAACTCTCAAGCATCATTTGGCATGTGAGAGTTTTAATCTATCACCCCGTTTGTTTGGAGAGTTAGAGGGGGGATTAAGATTGGTAGTGAGGTGGGAGCTACTAATATTATGTTTGTTTTGAGAGATGTGGAGGGGATTGATAGTGAGCTCCGGATTAGGATGAGCCTCCCCAAAGGGATTCAAATGGGCCTCCAAGACTTGGTATTAGAAAAATAGTCCGGCAGACTAAAAATTTGTTTATTTTATTTTATTTTTTACAAGTCGGGCATTTTTTTTTTTGAACATTAATGTTTAATCTTTTGTATTTTTTGTTAAGTAAAAATCATTATTTTATTTGTTTTATTTTTTTCTGAAATTGTTTATTTTATTAAATTTTTTTACATGTTTGGCATTTTTTTTAGGGATTTTTGGTGAAAAGCCCCTCCCATTGGGCCTATTTTGTGTGAAGCCCACGGAATTAAACAATGACACCAAAAGCCCCTCAATTAAAAAAATGTCATGAATTGACTGAAATGTCCTTCCATGTAAGTGGGGAAATATGAAACAATTAACAGAAAAAACTTACTATCAATCAAAGTAAAATTTTACTGACACCACAAGTCCAAAAGTCAATTTGTGTTGATAAAATTTTACTGTGGTTTAGTGTAACATTCTACTATATTTTAGAGTTAATTTTTACTATTAGGTTTGCCAAAGATTGACAACTCATATAGTGTGTCACCAACACAACTTGAGACATGAATGTAAAAGTAAAATTTTACTCTAAAATAAGAATAAAATGTTACACTCTAAATCTAAGAGTAAAATGTTACACCCTAAATTTAAAAGTAAAATTTTACTCTGAATAATAGTAAAATATTACACTCTAAAACTAAAAGTAAAATTTTACTCTGTATAAAAGTAAAATATTACACTCTGAAACTAAAAGTAAAATTTTACTCTGTATAAAAGTAAAATTTTACTCTGAAAAACTAGCAAAATGTTAGATTCTGCATAAAAATAAAATTTTATTCTGTATAAAAGTAAAATTTTACTCTAAAAACGAGTAAAATGTAAGACTCTGAATCTAAAAGTAAAATGTTACTCTACACAAAAGTAAAAAAGCGAAGGCAGTGTTTGTGGCAGCTGAAGTGTTTGGCAATGACTACTTCTTGACAGTAAAATTTTACTGTCATTCTAACACCAAAGTAAAATTTTACTTTAATTCTCTTAAACAAAAAACAGAGCAATAGAATCAGAGTAAAATTTTACTCTCATTATCTAAAACAAAAAACAGAGTAATTTACTCTGGTTCTGTCAAATGAAATCAGATCAAAAACAACAAAAATAAATCCAAAAAAAAAAAAAAAAAAACAAAAACAAAACAAATTAATCAACAAATCAACATATCTAATTAAGAAGAAAAACTTCTAAAACTCGATCAACAATCACAAATCTCAATGAAACTCTCGTTTAATTGAGAGTGTTGATTGTCGGCGGCGAGATCGTCTATCGTTGACCAAGTGAGAGATCTTTAGCTGTGAGATCTTTAGATTTGGAGATCGTCTTCATCGATTTCGTTCCTGATTTCGTTCATGCAAGATCTTCAGTTCAGATTTCAAATATTTCAAATGTATGTTACGCATATATAGAAGGGCAATATTGTGATAAAAAAAATAGAAATTATAAAATGTCCTTATTAAGGTAGGCATTTCTTACTCAGGGGCTTTTTGAAAGAAAATTGATTGTGAAAAATCTAGAAATCCCCTAGATGTTTATTTGTGATTATGTATCAATTTTAAGCAGTTTAAGCAGTATATAACAATCCCAATCAAACAATCAAGACAAATCGACACAATGATTTTAACGTGGAAAAACCACAATTGGACACCTCCAACTGTGATTAAAAAACCACGGGCAACCGCCACAAAAAATCCACTAAGAAGATTTAAAGGAATTACACAGGTATACTCTCAATTACCTAGCGAATCCACGCCTAATTGAACCAACCTCTATGTGCCTCTTCCAACCCCGTCTTCACCTCGAAATTGTCTTTACGATGAGCCACTCCAGAATCCACCGAAGCTTCAGGCTCGAATTCTTCAGAATCCACCAAAGAACAACTCTCTCTCTCTCTCTCTCTCTCTCTCTCTCTCTCTCTCTCTTGTGTATAACAAACAAAACCTTTGATGTACTCTCTTTAAACCATGAGTTGAATACTCAGTAAAACATCAAAGAAAACTAACAAAATATCCCTAGATATAAACCTTAAGAACCAAAAAGAAGATCTGGAGGAATTAATTTAGTTTTGGGAGAAAACCAACTACTTATAGAAAACAAAAGTAATCCTAGTTTTGAAAGAAAGCCAACTCCTATAGAAATCCGGATTTTGAAGCTCGCTCGAGCGAGGAGCTTAACTTTCGTGATTTCTACTAGAGCCTTGGCTCGAGCGACGAATCCTTGGCTCGAGCGAGAAATCAACTCTTTCAGGTTTTTGTATGGACACAATCTGTCGCTCGAGCGAGAACTCCTTGGCTCAAGCGAGCAAGCCGTAGCTCGAGCGAGCATTCCTTGGCTCGAGCGAACAAGGGCGGACATGCAATTTTGAATGCAATTTTGCATTTTGCTTCGGCCACGAGCTCGACCCCCGTAATAATAAGTGAAGTGGCAATCTTGAAAGTATTGACATCACAAACTTTTCTGCAAAGCACAATTCGGGTTGGATTCGCCTCTAACAACTCATAGCCTCATTGAAATAAAAATGCGAATAAAATTACAACTCAAAGGAGTTTTGTCAAACGGGATTGCCAAGAATAAAAACCTAACAGATTGGGCTATCCTTTACCCTAATAAAAAGGCCCAAAAGGGAGGTTTCACCAAAAATCCGTATTTAATTCAAAAACTTACAACTCATAACCAAACACATAACCCAAAATCCTATTCAAAGCTCATAAAAAAATTAAAAAATTCTAGAAATATTTTTTATTTAAAATATAAAAATAACAAGTGCAAAAAAAAAAAAAAAAAAAATCGAACACTATTCCGATCAATCGGCTAGACATCCGAGTTAGCCAAAATTTTCCACCTAGAAAGGAGTTTTCAAAAGTGGGTGTGGAATTTATAATTTGAAAACTCAAAACAAATACCATACTGAAATCAATGGGTGAAAATGTGTTTAGAGAGCTTCTCCAGACACAGCCAATTTTTTTGTCAAATTAAGGATGAACCAAATCTTTCATTAATTGTTTGGGAAGAACTATATAAGTGCACTTTTTGGCTTTTTGGATAAAAAAGTAGAGAAAAAAATATGGTTGTTTGAGATAACTTTTTGATTTTTTACGAAAAAATGTGTATTAAAATATTATATAAAATAGAAAAATTACCGTAATACCCCTATGCCCTATGCGTACTGACATTGATGCTCTAAGGAACAAGTATGGATTGCTTTGAAATGAGATGGTGCCTTCAGAAGATATATATATATATATAGGATGAGGCTTCCCTATATATATATTCATTGAACTGGAGGGTACTCACGGGTCTTGTTTCGATAATTCGAACCGGTGAATGTGTAGAACTCGTCGAGTACTATATGGCTGTAAAAAATCACGTTGATCAGATATCGATAGCTATGTGATCAAATCAGTTTTATAAAAAATAGACGATAAAAAATAAACGGCTGACAAAAATCTAATTTGATCATATAGCTATCGATATCCGATCAACGTGATTTTTTACAGACATATATTACTCGACGAATTCTACACATTGCACGGCTCGGATTATAGAAACGGGACCCGTGGTGGCTCCTCACGAGCCCAACAGTACCCTCAAGTTCAATAAAAATATATATATATATCTAAGTTTTTTCATAAGATATATGAAAAGTATCCCACGGGCCCCCACACGTGAGCTTGTACCATCACTGAAGGGTACAATTTTGGCTTGTATTTTTTTTTTTTGGGATATTTTTTTAGTAATTTTTTGGCCTTTTGTTTTTTTATAGACTATCCCAAACAGACAGTAAATTTTCAATAAGTTTTTTCCTTTTAATTTGATTCCGTCCCAAAATAATAGTCTATTTGGAGAATTTAATTTTTTTTAGTAATAAAATTATTACATTTAAAAAAAAATTAATTTTTCAAAATTACTCTTTGATAGTACAATACATTTTTTAGGAAATATCAATTATCATAATTACACTTTTATGTTGTTAATAAATTTTAAAAAAGAGATAAAATAAGAAATTTATATTATTTTATTCCTTAAATTTTTTTTCAAAAAAAGACTTATATTTTGAGTGGGATGGAGAGAATAATAAAATTTAAGATGAACAAGTAATTTTTTAAAAACTTTTGATGAAATTTAATGCAAGATTGGAATAACCCATATCAAAACAAATTTTTACTCATTTAAAATCAAATAGTAAAAAATTTAATAAATTTAAAATCAAATAGTAAAAAATTTAACTAACTCCTTAATTAAATAGTAAAAAATTCCTTAATCAAATAGTAACTAATAGTGTTTACCAAAAAAAAAAAAAATAGTAACTAATAGTAAAACATTCCTTAATTAACTAATTCTGTCACGCCCCACTTTCTATTACTCGAAGTCATTACTAAGTTCATTAACTTAATTCAATTCCAGAGATAATATGCGGAAATAAACTCAAATGTTCAACTCGAAGGAATGAACAACATCTCTCTCTTTCGAATGCTAACTAAATACAACATGAACATTCTAAATAAATTGCCCTCAGGCTTACAACATTAAATAATCAAATGAAGAGTGCAACCCTTTTACATATATGGCATTCCGCCTACAACAAAGAGGGCCCTGTGGCCAACAAATAAGAAGATCCAAATCTTGTAGCACATCCTGCTAAACACCTGAAAAAGATTCAACAACGTGGAATGAACATATAGTCCAGTAGGGGTCTCAACATGATCCTTAACAATAACAACTTACAGATAGCTACGATCATGAACGCTCATTCTCGTACTAGAATAGTAATGTGACAGTTTATACAAAATATATATATGTATGAACTTTTCTCAAAAACAACCATTTCATTCAACGCTATAAGCGATTCATCTTTCTTTTCCTTTCATTAACCCCCGTTCCTAATCTTTCATAACATTAACAATTACTTAGGAAATAAATTCACTAAGCCCACTACTCTCTTCCATTTTCCACACATACAACAAATGTGCCTTTTCAAAACATATTTCTAAAATGTTCAATTTTCTTCACTGTAACGCCCTCAAAATAAATCCACAATATACACAATATTGACATGCATTGATATAAGAAAACGAAACATTATTCCATTTATCAGAATATTCTTATTGAAAAAAACATCACATGTAACATCAAAAGTAAATGCCCTACGAGCTTATAGCTTTCCAAGCCAACACTTGGACACAAAATGTGAGTACTAACTCAACTACAAATTTAACCCTTGGCTTGAGTTTACATGTAATATCAAATAATAACTAACTAAAACAAATCTTCAAATCCAAATCCTTCCAAGCTAAGTCCTTGGAGGTAGTATATCACCTGGACCTGAAAATGATGTTCTCGTATAGGGTGAGCCATAGCCCAGCAGAAATATACTAAACCAAATATAAGAATTGACTAAAGCAATAGCATTCGATAGATGGTTAACACTATTAAATCCGTTATATCACTATACAGTTTCATGACAATGATGTCCATGACATGTTTCACTTTACGTTATTATTCAACTTTCCAATTATACAAACATGGCTCAGAACCTGACCAAACTATAAAATGAGACTACATCTCACATCAACATTACTTCCAATAACAATAATTCAAATGAGACTAAGGCTCATACTAAAGCACTTCCATAAGTCAATAAGTACACATATTTGCTGTACTAAAACACTTCCAAGAATCAATAAGTACACACATTTGCTGTACTAGTGGAGTCCATCCCCTTTCTTCTCCTAAACAGGTTTGAGAGCCCATCCCCTATCTTATCTCAAACCATGGAGTACATCCCCTATCTCCTTCCAAACAATATTCAATCAATACACGTATTAGCTGTATTAATTCAACTGTCATATTCAATGACTTATTCAATATGATTAGTTTTAGTTTTCCCTAATCAACATGCAATGTCTACAATAACCACGACTATCCTCCACCGATAGCCCAAAACGGTTATTTCTAAACAGGAAATAAATGTATCAACAAATATAAACTCAACATTTTCATAGGTGAGTGATTAAATTATCCAGCTACACCATTTAATCTCATAATTCCTCAATTTCAAGAATCAAACTTAATTCCACATTTTTCTCTAAATTAATTATGCAAATTAATTTATTACAACAATTAGGGCTTTTCCACCTTTCCTCAAAATTAACCCTAAGGTTCAATTTTCTCAATTTAATACTATCAATGTCATTTTTCATGACTTCCAAACACATGAAGTTTAATAAATAAAAATTCCCTTTTTCTCAAATTATAAATCAAACCCTAAAAATTACCAAACGACACCAACATATCAACGTAACCAAAACTTAGGACAAAACCTATAATATGGAGTAGGGTATCCCTACCTCGAAGTGAAGAACTTAAATGGAGATGATGACCCAAAATCCAAAGTGCTCCAAAACGCCAAACTCTCAGATTAAAACAAAGCCCTCGCGACCCTCTGTCTTTTTAACAAAGAACCTAGGGTAGAAACACCCTAAAAATAGATGAAACCTAAGAGAGAAGGTGTGTAGAGGGAGAGAGAACACGAACCTAAGGTTTTGAAATCAAAAGAGGATAAAAAAAAATGAATTTTTTCCCGCTACTGCGTATTTAAATATAACAGGCTTGCTCGAGCGAAGACTTGGTCGCTCGAGCGACCAGACACAAAGAATACTCACTCGAGCGTAGAAAGACTCACTCGAGCCAACAATATGATGCTTCAGGTCTGCAACCCAGAAGCACGCTCGAGCGACAGAATGCTTGCTCGAGCGAAGAACTCGAAAACATACACCTCGCTTGCTTGAGCGAAGGAAATCTCGCTCAAGCCAAGAAATGCAACCCTCAGGTCTAAACCCAGACGCAGTCACTCGCTTGAGCGAAGAAACCCTGGCTTGAGCAAAGGACCAAAAACAAAGAGCTCGCTCGAGCGACAAACTTCTCGCTCGAGCGAAGGACCAAAATTCTGGGCAGCAACCCTTTGCTCCCAAACACTCCCAACTTGTAACAAACCTGCCCAATACATCCTAAAATCTCAAAAATAAGGAATTAAAGGACGACAACAACAAATATATAGTAACAGGATCCACGGAACCGAAGTCTGGATACAACAACCAAATGGGAAAAGACCGGAGTCGCTATATTCACACTTCCAAAAGACAAAAGGGCATTTCGGTTCAATCCCAATTCTATCATAATTATACATGCATACCTTTATAAACGGGAGATAACAACTCAACTACATGCATAAGATAAACCAATGAGGCAACTCGGTGCTCCAAAACTGTAACCAACACAATCCACAATGTTCCCAGATACATTGAAACAATAACAACAAAACTTTGCTCTACTAGCTATGTACGTAGTAAGCCAAAGATACACTTCTCACAACAATCTACCAGTTTACCAGGCGCTAGCTGGAAGGGTATGGTGCCTTTGATTCTCAGCGCAGTCAGTTCTCCAGGCGCTAGCTGGAAGGTAACGGTACCTTTGATTCTCAGCGCAGGGTACAACACCAACAGCCACAATACAACAAGGCATAACCAACATGTGTACTACATACACATAAACCATCAAGATACCAGCAATGTGTTAAAGTAGATGAACACATAGGTGTAATGCATACACGACAATTCAACACAACCGTGTCATCCTCCACCGATGACCAAGGACAAAACCTCTAGATGCATGTATTTAGTACATCTATTAAAAGACTCAATAATCATGAGATCACAAACCCAACAATGGCATTAACATGGTAGTTAAAGATACAACCTTCACATATGTGTGTTCAACACTCAAAATACAACAACCCAATTCTTATACTTATTTCAGAAATACTTTTCCCATTTCACAAAACGAATTCCACTTCCTTTTGTTTTCACAAAACCAACTCCATCCCTTTTGTTTCCACAAAATCGGTTCCATTCCTTTTGTTTTCACAAAACCAATTTCAAAGACAATAAAGCCATAACTCATTTTAATCCGCTACATTCTTTTCAAAGCCATTCCAAATTAATTATGAAAATTAAGTCAAAATCATTAAATTAGGGTTTTCCTCCCTCTTTCTCAATATTGATCAAAAAGGCTCAATCATCTACAACAAACAACAATGACCTCATTTAAGACCCAAAATACATAAGTATTTGCCCAAAGATCAAAACCCCTCTATTAATTTATTAAATCAAATAAAAGTTAGGGTTTCCTCTCCTTTCAACAACAACATGCTAATTAACACACCAATTAGCCCAAACCACAACTAATGATAATAAACCCATATTCAAACAACCAACACAAGGTTCAATCTCATGATTTTCAATAAATCCAACATGATATAATTTTCATGCAATACAAAAACTACCACATGTCTATCTATAAACGGGGTATTGAAAAAGAACAAGGAAAATCCCTACCTCAAATGCAGAAGATGTCCCGAAATCAAAGTGCTCCAAATCCACTATTTTTTAGATTAGAATGAAGCCCAAGCCACCCTCTATCTTTCTTACAAAGAGCCTAGGATGGATTCACATTAGAAGGAGATGAAAACCTAGAGAGAAGATGAGTTTCGAGAGAGAGAGTCTCGGATCTAGGGTTTTAAAATGAAAAGGGGATGAAAAAGTGATATTTTCCCCGCTGCTGCCTACTGATATAAAACAGGCTCGCTCGAGCGAAGACTTGGTCGCTCAAGTGACCAAACACAGAAAAACTCTCGTTCGACCCAAGAAGATCTCGCTTGAGCCAACAACCCAGAAGCACGCTCGAGCGACAGAATGCTTGCTCGAGCCAACAACTCAAACCCTTAGGTCTACAACCAGACGTACGCTCGAGCGACGGACTACTCGCTCGAGCGAAGAAAAGCTCACTCGAGCCAAGAAATGCAACTCTCAGGTCCAGAACCAGACGTAATCGCTCGCTCGAGCGAAGCCACTTTGGCTCGATCCACCAGGCACAAGACTCCACTCTCGCTCGAGTGACCAAACCCTAGCTCGAGCGAAGGACCAAAACAAAGAGCTCGCTCGAGCGACCAACTGCTCGCTCGAGCGAAGGTCCAAAATTCTGGGCAGCAACCCAAGGCTTCCAAACGCAACCAACCTGAAACAAACCTGTCCAACACATCCTATAACTCAAATACGAAGTATGAAAGGATGTAAACAAGATATAAACAACTGCTAACATCTACGGAACCAAGTCCGGATCACTGTACAACAAGGGGTAAAACCCGGGATCGTTATAAATTCTTTAATCAAACAGTAACTAATTCCTTAATTTAAAATCAAATCCCAAAAATTTAACTCATTCCTTATTCATTGATCTTGAAATTCGATAATTCCTTAATTTAAAATCAAATACTAAAAAAATTAACTCATTCTTTATTCATTGATCTTGAAATTCGAAATTCCTCTATGCAATCTCTCTCTCTCTCTCTCTCTCTCTCTCTCTCTCTCTCTCTCTCTCTCTTTCCTTATTCATTGATCCTGAAATTCGAAATTCCTCTCTACAATGTCTCTCTCTCTCTCTCTCTATCTCTATATATATATATCTAAATGCATATATATATATATACTCACATACACGGACAGTATTCAGTGGAATTTATATAATCGCATACACATACAGTATTCATACGCTATGGAGAATTTCTTATTGCTTAAGGTGATCTTCTTGCTTCTTTTATGCGGTGTTTCGATGTTCCTTCAGAAGATGATGCTTCTTTCGACATTTCTTCAGACGATGTTTTTCTTCTTAGTTCTTATTTGCGATAGCTTTCGACTTTCAGGTTCTCCTCTTTAATTAGATAGTATATTAGTATCTGCTTGTGGGTATTAGTATATTACTATCTGCCTGTAATTTTCATTTCATTCACTGTTATTAATTTCCTATGTCAAATGTGTTACAAAGAGATTAAATAACTTCAATTCGATTCCTGCAGCAATTAAGGAAGTTGAGAGCAAATCAGCAAGCATGATTACATCTGAAAGTGGTGAGCAACAACATCGGATGTTGTTGAATGTATCTAGTCAAACAGTTAGTCGCACGAGTGGGCTTTTGTCATCTGAAATGGGTAGTTCGAATATCAAGAGAATGAGAGAGAAATTGTTGGAAGAAGCAAGAGAGAGTGTGCCTGAACCTAGGTCTGGAAGAGTGATGCATTTGGTTAAGGCCTTTGAGAAGCTTCTTGCGATACTGAAGGACTCAGATCAGACGGATGAGAAACAATCCGGTGTGGGCTCCTCTTCACACCCTGGTTATGATGTTAAGAGCCCGTCACTTCGTGCATTACTGAACAAAGATGTAACACTTGATAATAATCAAAATGCCATGAGAGCACCTCAAGCAAATTGCGACAAAGCAAGAAAGTCAAATATGTCCAAGGAATCTACTGCTAAGACTTGGGATTTGACTTTTAAATTTGGATGTGGAAGTAAAACCATTGCTGCTGCAAAGTCAGCCCACCTGGAAACTGCAAAATCAAAGGTGAGGAGCTGCAACATTTTGATTAATGACACCAAACTAGCCTTATTGTTGAATTACTTATCAGCAAACACGGTACAATTTTACTATATGCAATTCTAAACTTTCAGATTAGTGGCAAATACTATGAATGTTGAGAAAATTTCTCGTATGAGCTAGTTACTTCTCAATGATAAATGTGATTTGCAAAATACCCTACTCAAATTCATTCTTGTTGTTTTGGGAATTGATTATTTTATTGGCTTTTGGACTTTTTATAAAAAAAGACTTGCAAAAAAGTAGAGAGAATAATTGATTTTTTAGTTTTTTGACTAAAATAGTAGGTTCCAAAAACAAGCTAATGTCATATCATTAAAATTTTTCCTTGTTAATTATTTGGATTCTGGTTTGATAATCGCAATGAACGAATCTTGAATTTGACACTAGAATCATGGTTAGTCAGCTGAATTATGCATAAAATTTTTAGGTTAACAAAGTTGTGCCTTCTAAAGCCACAAGGCTACATAGATTCAATCCACAAGATTCTGTGACTGGTGCTACAAAAGCCATGAGGCTACATAGAGTCAATGCACAAGATTCTGTGAATGGTGCTACAAAAGCAAATGACAAAGTGGGAGTCAACAAGTATAATAGACTCGAAAATGGTAAAGAGAATGTTATGAGTCAGAGACCCAACACCGAAGCTGGAGGCACGGTTCAGCAAGTTCAGATAGTGACAAAGCAAAAGAGTATTGTTCCAAAGGTATATCAATTGTTAGTTAATTGATCTCTCATGTCTTGTTTTCAATATAATTTACTTCTGTTTGAAATCCATCTATTCACCTTCAATCTGCTACTTAGTTTTTAATCCTGAATAAGTTCAGCAGACTAAACACTTGGCATATTAAGTCCACAAACATTTTTTCAAACAAGAAAAATTAGAACCAAAGAAACATATATTTACATGTATTTGAAGAACACAATTATAGAATTCCACCACTTAATAAACTAATTTGTGAGAGACCATTGAGGATCTACTGTGATAATTCTGGCAGCTGTGTTCTTCTCTAAGCACAACATTAATGTAAACATTAAAAATAAAACGAAAGGGTGAGAAATGCCCATGCCAGCTGAATATATAACTTCGGAATATAATTCTATGTTATGAGTATTATTATTTATTACTTACAAGTTACAAGTTTGTCCGGCATTTGGTAGTCTAACATGTTGGATATGTAGACACAAGACCCAGAAATTGCCGAATCTGATAGTTGCTCCTCCGAGAAGAGCGTTGTTGAACTAGTCGATCAGTGGGCTTTTCTGGTAATTTCTGGTTCTTCATTTTCTTTACAGTTTACTTGTTGATTCGCTAATCTTAACTCGCATTGATTATTGGTTGGTTTGAATCTTGGAAATGATTGAACTCACTAGTGTTTCTTATGATTTTGAAGAAAAAAATTTATAGGTTTTTTTTTCTTTCTTTTCCTATTGATTGGTTATTTTTTGATTTGGGAATGATATATTCACTTCAATATGTTATGGATTCTTGATCTTGGTTTGTTTGGGTTTATGTTTAAAGCTGGGTTTTGATCTTCTTGGAATCAATTATTGCTTTGAATTTGTTGTTTTTTTTTTTCCTCATACTATTGACCCCCTTTTTCCTCTTTCTTTTCTAGTGTTTAATAATTTTTTCCCCCCTTCATCTCTCTTCCTTTTTGTTTTAAATATTCATCATGTCTACTTTGCATTTTGTCTTGTTTTGAATCCAATAATTGTGAGAATCTAAAATGTGTCTTTTGTGCTTGTATTAATTTCCAAGAGAGTCTGGTGTTACATTACTACTGATTTTCACATATACAGGATGAAATCGAAGCTCCCATGTGGGTAGATCTCGATCTAGAAGCCACATCTAGATACAAAGACAAGTGAGTTTCTTTACAACTGGTTCTAAAAATGGTTCCTCCATGTTTTCTTGTAAAGTCGTTTCTTATAAGTCAATTGTAAGACTCCACATCTTGAATCCAAGTGTAATCTTCTTTTGTTACATTGCAGTGATGATAACTAGTTCAAAATAAGCCATTTGTAAGTACTTCACCTTTGCTGTATTGTAAATTTTGTTGGGGTGTTTTCTAATTGTAGTCAATTAAATGAGAATGGCTAAATGTATGGCATTTAGGTCCCATCAAAGTTCTCCCCGACAGTTAATTTCTGCATTTTCTCGTGTTAGCGAGGGGAATACAAACAAAACATCTTCTCCAAAGCATCCACAATCGGTCTCAAAAAACAACAAAATCAAGGATTGGGGACAGAGCAATTGCTGTGGTGTTGCATCAAATAAGCATCACCCAATCAAGAATTTAATCAATAAATCTTCATGGTTGAATTCCAATGAGAAAATAAAACCCAAACCAAGCAATGGAAATCGAAAAGGAAATGTTAGATCAAAAGTAAAGCCCTTCAACCTTCGCATAGAGATGTGTGTTTATGGTTTTGTGAAATTGACTTTTGCTTTTAAATCCTTCTGTCTTTGCCTCAATTTACTTGAAATCATGTTAATTTTGGTGATTGATTTTTATTGCAGCAAAGGGGAAGATTCAAGGAGGAAGAATTCGTCAAGAAATTACAACAAATGATGATGGAGGAGGAAAAACAACAGATACCAATTGCACATGGTCTCCCATGGACAACAGATGAGCCGGAGGTAATTCCATTTAATTTCAAATTCTATTGACTTCCGAAAAAAATGAAATATTATTGGGAATGTCCAAATGGCAACTTACTGGATATATATATATATATATTCTTTTGGGGTGCAAAAATGCCAAGTTGAATTATTATATGCCATGCTTTGCCAAATGCTCCTAGTCGACAGTTTAAGTAATAAGCCTAATATGCATGTATGGACTCTCCCAAGTTCATTTGAATTGATGTGGTCAATGGTATTACAGTGGTTAGTAAAACTTGTCGTCAAAGAAATCACAAGACCGGTTGATTTGGTGCTGCATAGCGACGTGAGGGCTGTGAAGCGTGCTGAGTTTGACCAACAGGTGCATTTTTAACTTTCTTTAAATATTTTTACTCAGGGTTTTCATGTATTAATCAGTTGTTTTGGGCATAATGACCATAACTTCACTCACCTATCACATATAGAGTAGGCATTGTGTCATTACTAAAGTCTTTACCATTCACTGAATCTACAAGATTCCTCGTTCTCGTGCATATTACATGGCAATAATGAAATTCCCTTTATTGAATTACCATTTAATTTTGCTTCTGTGATTGCATATTAGCTGGCTGAGAAGATGAGCCTTATTGAACAGTACAGGGAGAAAAGGGAAAGACAGCAAAAGGTACATGACAGAAAAAACCTTATGGGTGTGTTTTGGTGATATCAATCTTGGTAGTTTACTGATATATGTATGCATGCTGGGTTTTGCTCCTGTAGTTAGTAGAAGAAGAGGAAATCAGGAGACTAAGAAAGGATCTCATTCCAAGAGCTCAACTCATGCCCTATTTTGACAGGACTTTCATCCCTAGAAGGTACCAGATAAAATCCAGAATTTTAAAAAACTTCTTTTGCTATACATGGCTTTCCATTTGAATATGGATAACCAAAAAACCTATTGAATAGAGAAATTATCTAGTAGGTTTGGCCTATAGGACACATGGTGTGTCTTTTCAATATTAGAAAAACATGTGATCCACTTGTTTCTATTTTCTATACAAGAAGATATCATGTCTATTTTGGTGGGCGCGGAAAGCTGAACCTGCCAGATAACTTCTCCTACTAAAGACTTCAAATAGACCCTCTCATTCAAATGATTCTTAAAAAGCAATATGTAGTTTGTATACATTACTTTATTTCTTCTTTTTTTATATACATTTTTTTCCCCTCAGTGTCACTTACTGTAGGTTCAACTTTTCCAGCACATTTTATTGATCAGTTGTGTTGTTTAGATCTCTAATTTTGTAAAATAAACCTCAAATCTAGAAGTTTTCTGATGCATCATTTGACTGGCATAAGTGGTGTAAACATAACGATGTCCCTTGTTTGTTTCGGGTTATTTTCAGGTCGATGAAGCATTGCACTATACCCAGAGAGCCAAAGTTCCATATACCACCACAACACAAGAAGATCAAGTGTGGCATGTGTTGAGATGATATGTTCACATACCAACAATGAAATGCAGAGAAGGAAGGAAAAATAAGATTTTTCGTAATTTTTTTGTTGTCAATTGCTTAATAATGCTGAACTTTTTTTTCTTCTTTTTATGGTCTCCAATATTCCTTGTGTATATGAAAGCAATCAATTTAATTGCAATTTTGATGAAACAAGTGACGGTAGTGCTGTATGCACAATTGTGTGCTATTTCAATGAATATTATCTCATAATCATTCATTTCTCTAGTGTTGTTATTTACCTTGTTTTCTTTTTTCTATCTTTGAAGCACAAGTCATGTATGGATCTTTATTTGAAGTTTTGCTCTTACACTTTGTTTGTTTGAGCATTTTTTAGATACGTGTTGGTTAGACTAATCACATAGAAATCCAAACAAAGCCTACATATTTAATTAGCACAACCTTAATATACACATTTTGCTGACTTCTTCTAGTGTACGACAAGGTAAACTTGGGTAGTTAGGACTTAGGACAGGAATAATGAAGTTTAGTTCACACCACCTTCAAAAGAAGAAAAGAAAAGGTGGTGATTAATATGCCTGTTACCTTTCTAATTCACTCGCTCTTGAAAAGTTTGATCCTTGTATACTCGTGGCATTTCCTATCAACTCTATAGAAGAACTTCATAAAACTTGACTTTTTAGAGAAAATGAATGTTTGGTATATGATCATCTAAGCAGTCCTTTAAAATCATAAAGTGCTTTTGTGCTTTCACTATGTAAATACACATTTGGAGACAAATCTCAAATGTGTCGAAATGACTTTCATCAAGCATTCTCCTTTACAAAACTTAATTTAAAAATACAATAATTGTGAAGGGAAAAAAATGCAGGATAAAATTTGACTCATTGGGATGGTTTGTGTTTTTAGGATAGTATCGAAAATGTTACAAGATACAAGTATATAAGGATAGTATTGAAAAAGGGATCTGTATTTTGTGTATGGAGTGAGGAAGCCGGTTCAGAATTGTATTTGGTTGGGTATGGTTTTGATTGCTTGGCATTATCTGTTTGATAAAAGGGTTGAGAGAGAGACAAACGTTAAGTTCCTTCTGTTTGTGAATAAGGTTTTGGTTTATTTCTTGGTTGGTGCATTGTTATGGTTAGTGAAGACCCTCGTGATTAAGGTCCTCGTGTCTTCATTCCATGTCAGCACCTTCTTTGAGCGAATTCAAGAGTCATTGTTTAATCAGTTTGTGACTGAAAAGCTGTCCGGTCCACCTTTGATTGAAATGAAGAACATTCAGGATGACAAGGAGAGGACAATGGCTAAGGTTTGGAAGCTTCAAAAACCGCAGAGAACTTCAAGCCAAAAGTTTTCTAGGTCATCTTCCAAAAAGCAAGGTGAGGGGATACTAATTAATCACTTGCATAAGCTGAATCCTAATAATATCTCTGCTTGGAATATGAAGAGATTGATTAAAATTGTTCATCATGGGGTGTTGTCGACTCTGGATGAGTAGATACTAGAATCGACAAATGGTGATGAGTCTACCACGCAGATTAGAAGCAAATTGGAGGCGAAAGTTGCAGCGAGGAAGATCTTCCAAAATGTGGCTAGGAGGGCGTCAAAGTATGTCATTTGTTTCTTTGATATTATGTTTTCAACTTATTGGGTTCCATTTTTGCATCTGTTTTAACCTTATGAGTGGATTGTTTAAGCCAGATTGAGATAGAACAATTAATTCACATTAACTATAGCAAAATTTGTTAGTATGAATGCAATCTCTACAAACCAAACTTTTACAAAGCTTTGTCTAGACTGTTTAGTTGGCTAGATGAATCTTTTATAGCCCCTTTCATTCTATCAGGAACCATATCTTCATGTTAACCATAATAACCATAAGTTTGTATCATAAACATAATAACTACAAGTTTGCATGTGTCAATTCAGTTGTTAGATTAGAGTTTAATAAGATTAAGTTGAATCTAGACAGCGCAAAAGAATTATGTATGGAACTGTTGTATGTGCTTGGTTTCCAACACTGCAATGGAGCAAAAAGAGTTGATCAAAAAAAATTAAAAAAAGGGAGTGAAAAGAGTAATTGTTAATGTTGGCATAACTTAAAAATTCAAGAATTGAGGTAAGAAATGACACAATTGCGTCTTATCCAATGATGTGAATTTTAATTGGACAAAGTCTTTTGTTGAGTGAAGATTTGTTATTGGTCTAATTCACCTCAGTTCCACATCATCGACGATCTTGAATGTTTTTATCTAGCAGGTTCATCTACCTAGAAGACTTGCAGTGTTTCATGCTAGAAGACGAGGCTTTGAAGACCATGAGCCTTTTGGGAGGCTCATATGAAAGTGAAAAAATAAGCAAGGCTTCTCTGAAGAACTGGGTGGTAAGAGCTTAGCAATAGATGGTGCATTTATTTGTGTATTGTTTAATATATTTTTTTCTTTATTTAGTTTTACTGTTGTGTGATTAATTAATTTTGTAAAAGTGGAGGTTTTTTTTTTTAAAACAAGGAGCATTGTCATCAGTTTACATAGTGTTTTGCTTTTAAAATTATCATGTAAATATGGTAATGTGTTACGCTTGATTCTTTTAGGTTAATGCTTTTAGAGAACGAAGAGTGCTTGCCTTGACACTTAATAATACAAAAACCGCTGTCAACAAACTTCATTAGATGGTGAATGTACTAGTTGGCATCATTATAGCGGTTGTTTGTCTTCTCATACTAGGAATTGCAACAAGAAAATTTTTACTCTTCATGATTTCTCAAATCGTTGTTGTGGCATTTATATTTGGAAACTCTTGCAAGACAGTATTTGAAGCCATCATGTTTTTATTTTTGATGCACCCATTTGATGTAGGTGATCGGTGTGAGATTGATGGTTTTCAAGTATGATAATCATATTTTATTTAAAATTGTGCATATGACGTGTCTTCTTTTCCATATCTATTTGTTCGGTTTTGACTTTTGGCGTGCATTATGCCTTAACTATAAGATGATAGTTGAAGAGATGAATATCTTGACTATTGTTTTTCTAAGATTTGACAACCAGAAGATTATATATCCGAATAGCACTCTTTCTATGAAGCCCGTCAGTAACTATTATCGTAGTCCAGTCATGGGCGATACAATTGAATTGTGTGTCAATATTACAACTCCAATAGAGAAGATTGCTATCATTAGGCAAAGAATAATAAGGTATAGAAAGGCAATCTTTTCCCTCCTCTTTAACTTGCTCTCTCTTTTTCTTTTAGTATTATGCTTTCTGCTTGTGTGAGTGCGGTTTTGATTATGTAATATGCATAGTAAGAGTAAGATTTATTTTAGAAATGAAGAGCAATTACTGATAATTTGAATTTCATGGAAGATTTCTTCAATTGACACTACCATAATTTTGGCAATTGTTAAAACATTCATGAAATTGTAGTGACAACGCATTGAGATTGGGTATGTAATAATTCTGATAAATATGAATTTATTGATTATTTCTCATGGCTGCTTATGCAGTTATATTGAAAGCAAGAAGGACCACCAGTATCCTTCACCAACTGTGGTACCGATGAACCTGGAGGAGTTAAACAAGCTGAAGATATCAGTGTGGCTGAGGCATCGAATGAACCACCAAGACATGCAGGGGAGGTGGTTTAGAAGAGCCCTTGTGGTAGAAGAGATGATTAAAATTTTCAAAGAACTTGATATTGAATACCTCTTGCTTTGCCTTGACGTCAACATTTGCAACATGCCCCCCATAAGCTCCACCCGTTGTCCCAATCGTCATGACCGTTGTGAAGTTGAGCATGATTGAATTGATGAAATTGAATAAATGAGCATGGAGATGAACGAGTTCTACCACTCTTTCTCTTAACCTGTCTTGCCTTGTGCTCTACTTTTTGTTATTATCATGTTGATTACTACTTAGTACACCAAGCACATGCATGAAATAGTTGCACTGAACAATAGACTGTAGCTTCCAGGACTTCCGTCTTCTCAGTGGAAGGGCTGATCAAAATTAACTAGGCATTGGGATTCTTTGTCCAAATTTTATGGCAAGAGATTTATATTTATTGTTAGGAAGTTGGTTGGATTGACATCTTTTGATTTCTGTTTTAGCTGATTGTTGCTCAGTTTTGAGTCCATGATAGCAAGTGAAAGGTTGTGGCAACTCACACAATATAGTGAGACTTCAGACACAGGGCATGACCATGAATAGGATCAAAGAAAATTTTGCTATGCAGGTTTTGCTTTTAATTCATAGTTGAATTGACATTTTTAAAAAGTATTTTCTCCCATTTTTTCTAACCATCTTTGTTTTATTGAAACTAACGACTGGTGCATATACGACATGTGTGCAAATGCATGTGATTGAGAAAGGACGAAGATGAATAGTAAAAATTTTGAAAATCTAAATAGTTTTTTCACAGTGACAATTTTCAAATTGTTCTGGGCATTTCCCGAATAAAAAATCCATGACGTATATATCATCTCCAAGTTTTGCTTTTAGATTCTTTGTTAAAAATTGATAGTTTTGTAATAACTCCTAGTGACAACATATGAAGGTGATAGAATTCTATGTTAAAATTTATGTTTAGGATTCTGAACGTAAAACATCAGTGTCACTTTATTCAACTTGATTGTCTTCTTGTTGAATTCTATTTTAATTTCCTTGCAGGGATAACAATGAAGATTAATCTAATTTTTTTTTTCTTTTTTGTTTTTTTCTTTAAGGAAAAAAAGGGGTTGAAATTTACATTATTTGTTATATTAAGAATAGCTTCCCCTCATGAGCATTTGTCAGTAATTTTTCATTCCCTCATTTATTTTTCTTAGCTGTTTTCATGTTTAACTAGTAGACATAAATAATATGATCAGTAAACACCCCTTTTATTTTGTATAGGTATAATGTGTATTGAAATATTTAAATATATATATATATAATGTGTGTTAAAATTATATTTTTATTGGTATTAGTTGATCTTTAACTAATGGGAAAGTCTACAATGTGCACCTTGTAAAAGGGCATATGATATGCACTTATCGTGTGGTTCATATCGTGCCACATCATAAAAAGTGACCTGCTAAACCAGTCATGTAACAGGTTACAGAAAGAATCATAACTTTTTTCAAATATCATAACAATACTACAATAAATCATAACAATGTTATAATATTCACCAAAGTGTCATAACAAAGACACTAATATAGTTATTTCTAATTAACAATGTTATAATATACACCAATAAATCGTAACAATATAATGATAACTCATAACAAATGTAGTTATTTCTAATTAATTATCATAACATTTGAATCGTAACATTTTTTATTATGATTCACCATGACAAATCATAACTTTTTGTAGTACAAATCATAACCATAACTTTTTTCCCCACAATCATAATAAGATTAACAAAATGTCATAACTTTTACTAATGAATCATAATATTACATGTTGATTGTAATTTTGCAGGTGTAGCCTACTGGACATCCCACCAGCAAAAAAATTGAGCCTTATGGAGCCACATTACCCCATAATAGCTTAGAAATAGGCAGCCTAAGCCCCTGTTGTGCTTTACCACATTTCGTAGATGCTGCCAGAGTGTAATGACTTGATGAAGTTGGCCCCTACCTGAGTGAATTAGGGCAATGCATGTCGGGTTTGGAGAATCTTGAGCATAATCTGCAACCTAGAAACCTCTTCCTCCTCCCAAGCGAGAAGTTGTCTTCTAGAATTGAAGTTGTAGTCCCCAGAAGTGCCCCTATTTTGCACAAACATCCTTAATGATCCCCCTTATCTATAGACAACCTAAAAAGTCTAGGAAATTCATCCACTCAAAAGAAAGATTTCAGAGGCAGAATAGAAAGCTGCAAAGTTTTTCTCAGAGAATGAACTGTTGGTTGAGAGAAATACACAGCTTGAAAACAAGGTTAATGAACTTGAACAATTACTAAACTTAGCTCATACTGAAAAGGAAGCCACTTCTGTGCAACTGATGTATCACATGAATACTATTACTAAATTAACTGATTAGCACTTGAAAGCATCGAAACTTAATTTAGAAGCTGAAGCACGGGTTTCAGAGAATGAAAGAAAGTTACATGAAACCATTCAGAAATTTAGTCAAAGAGGTCTAGAAGTGAAGGACTTAGCCGCAAAGCTAAATGAACTTCAAGGAAAGATAAAAATGTATGAAGAACAAGCTCATGAAACAATTGGTGTCACAGAAAATCAAAAAGTTGAGCTTGAATAGACCCTCTTTAAATTGAAGGGTCTGGAAGGCATCATTGAAGAGCTGCAAAACATGTCGCGCCAATTTGAAAAAGAGAGGGTACAGCTGGCTGAGGTGAATTTAAAGCTTACTTAGGATCTGGCTACGTATGAGTCCAAACTAAATGATCTAAAGCATTTGTCCAACCAGAATTGAACCCTGCAGCCATCCCCAATTTGAATTCTTATATTGGATACAAAGAAATCAACCAGTGCAGAATTGGAGTTTGGCAAAGACAAAACATCTCCCCAAACAAGTGACATGTTTCCTGAAGCCACCAATGATGGTAGCTATCTACCTCCCTCAGTACCATATTTGTATCTAATAATTTGTTTCCACAGTGTTCTGTCCTCCGCCCCAAAACTCACCACCATTTCATTGATGATAAACCATAATTGCTCTGAACTTTGGTGAAATGTTGCTCCTCCAAAAGTGAAGTGTTTTTGTTGGGTGGCATTAAAAAAGAGAATTGCATGAAGAGATCTATTAGCTCAAAGGAGGATCCTTCTAATGGGGGCTGATTTGTGTTGTTTATTTTTTTTTGGCGGATGTAAGGTTGAGACGGATTCCCACATTTTGCTGTATTGCCATTGATCATGGTTGGTGTGGTTGGCCATTCTCAATTGGTGTGGTCTAGGTTGACACCGAAAAGGGAGCCAAATCATTTGCTAGCACAACACAAGGTGAGAAACCAACAAACATGGACAACAAACAAACCTCACATCAAACAACTACATATACACACCAACAAACCTAAAAAACACAACAACATTCAATAAAATGGACTGACATCAAACAACTAAATCTACACACCATTTGCAAATGAGATCATTGTATCCAAAATGACCTTGTATAAAAGCTTGAATAGCAGTAGCATTAAGCAGAGCAATAGTATAGAAGCATAAAAAACCTCAAGCAATCGTATACACAATGCGTTTGAAGCAACCTGGCCATGAGTGCTGATCCCACAAGCATATCCAGATTCCAAACAAAAATAGTGATGGTGTATTCAGAAAATCAGACAGCACCCCTTCCTCCTAAACACAATCTTACCTGATTTAAATTTGAAATGAAGTCGATTATGGAATAGTACATCTCTTGTGAGTTGCTTTTTACCCGAAAAACAATCATTGTTTTGACAAGTTGACATAACTCCTCCATATCAAAATGAGATGTATTAAACATATAGTCATTCATTTGCTTCCATATGGACCAAAGTACTGTGAGTAGAATGGCTCTCTAAATTTTCTTATTAAATTTCTTCTATCTATACCCTGCCCACCATTGTAAAACTCCCTCCACTGAGTCTGGCATTTCCCATTGAACTCCCCACTACTTAACATTGCAGACCATAAACATCGTACAGGTTTACAACTCAAGAATAAGTGATTCACATTGTCAGCCTAACCATTACATAAGACACAAGTAGTATTAGCATTAATATTTAGAACCCCAATTTTTTTGAAGAAATACCTTAGTTTTTACTCTCCCTTTCCAAGCAAACCAGCTTAGAAATTGAACTTTTGGATGACTAATGTTGTTCCAGAAAAGCTTATTGGGCGTTGAGAATATTCACACCATTTACAAATTGAGTCAACACTGAATTCACTTGAGGGTTCTTCTCTCCATCTTAATTTATCTTCAACACCTTCTCTAATATGTGTTGCATCATTCAAAATAGCAATAAGCCTTGTTAATTCCTATTATTTTGGGTTCAGGCTAGTAAACTTGTCCTGAACCCTAGACCCCAGCCACTTTAATCAGCCCTCATGTCCATAATCATTGTAAGAGACTCCATTTTATTTTAAGACCACAAGAACAATCTAGGGAACACATCTGTAAGCCTTTGATTTCCAATCCAAATATCCAACCAAAAGAGGCGTCTCCTGTCATTTCCAGGTACTATTTCTGTATTTGTCACAAAAAAATTATGAAGATTTGAGTTGATCTCAGCAATTGGTACAACATTGAGCCAAATTATGGAGAATTTAGACTTCCCACCCAAAAATCATAAAAGCTTTGATTAATCACGTCCTTTGGTCCACTGAAACACAACCGTCATCATCGACTTAGACCACTACTACAAGTTGGGTCTTGGATGACGAATTTTTTTTGTCTCTAAAGAGCTAATTTTGTCACTATAGATATTTGTGAGGAAATATTTTCGTCACCGGATTCGTCATTGAATGTTTGTCACTAAAAAGTATTTGTGACGAAAAATAATTTCGTCACCAATAAAATAATATTTTGTCACCAAAAATCCTCATTTTCGTCACCAAATAGTTATTTAGTATCACATTTATAACTTTAGTTGACGAATAAATTTGTCACGCATGTTGATCATTGATGAGGAAATAATTTCGTCACAGTAAGATGTAAAGTTGACAAAATTTTTCGTCTCCAAACATCATACATGGGTGACGAAATATATTTCGTAACAAAAATATATATATGTGACGAAATTTTTGATCACCAAACAACAAAATCAATGAAAATTTTCATATATAAACAATGATAAATTTTGTCATAAAAAAATATTTATTAACGACGAATAATCACTTTGTCATAATAACAAATACAGATGACGAAAAAATTTGCCACTAAACTTATTCCATATTTTATATTTCAATTTAAATTATTATTTCACAAATATGTCTACTCATATCCCAATAGTCTTCTAAATGTACTAAGAAATTCACTAACTAATATACACCACTCCACACAAAAAATTCGCTAAACAATTATATTATAAATCAAAATATATCCATCAAAACCATTATAGCAAATCCCAAAATGAACAAATGTGGTGCCTAAAAAAAAAAAAATCAACACTTGATCTTGATTTACAACTAGAACTAAGTATCAATTCAAAAAATAAATAAATAAATAAATAAAAATAAAAATAAAATCAACACTTGATCTTGATTTGCAAGTGTGCTTCCAAACGTCATCGAAAACCAATCTGCAAAGAAAATAAATAAGGAAAACATTATCAAGGATGTACAGGAAGAATAGCTAGGAGTAGGTCTTACTAGACAGCCAGAAGTAGAAGTGAAAAATCTAGAAACCCTAGATGTTGATTTGTGATTATGTACCAATTTTAAGCAGAATATAACAATCCCAATCAAACAATCAAAGACAAATCGACACAACGATTTTACATGGAAAAACCACAATTGGACACCTCCAACTGTGATTAAAAAACCACGGGCAACAGCCACAAAACAATCCACTAAAAAGATTTAAAGGAATTACACAAGTATACTCTCAATTACCTAGCGAATCCACGCCTAATTGAACCAACCTCTATGTGCCTCTTCCAATCCCATCTTCACCTCGGAATTGTCTTTACGATGAGCCATTCCAGAATCCACCGAAGCTTCAGGCTCGAATTCTTCAGAATCCACCGAAGAACAACTCTCTCTTTTGTATAACAAACAAAACCTTTGATGTACTCTCTTTTAAACCATGAGTTGAATACTCAATAAAAACATCAAAGAAAACTAACAAAATATCTCCAGATATAAACCTTAAGATCCAAAAAGAAGATCTGGAGAAAGTACACTTAGCTTTGGGAGAAAACAAAGTATTTATAGAAAACCAAAAGTAATCCTAGATTTGGAAGAAAACCAACTCCTTAAGAAATCCGGATTTTGAAGCTCGCTTGAGCGAAGTTTTTCTGGTTCGAGCGAGGAGCTTAGTTTTTATGATTTCTACTAGTGCCTTGGCTCGAGCGAGCAATCAACTCTTTCAGGTTTTTGTGTGGACGCAATCTGTCGCTCGAGCGAGAACTTGTTGGCTCGAGCGAGAAAGCCTTAGCTCGAGCGAGCAACGGCGGACATGCAATTTTGAATGCAATTTTGCATTTTGCTTCGGCCGCGAGCTGACCCCCGTAATAATCAGCGAAGTAGCAATCTTGAAAGCATTGACATCACAAACTTCTCTGTAAAGCACGATTCGAGTTGGATTCGCCTCTAACAACTCATAGCCTCACTGAAATAAAAATTCGAATAAAATTACAACTCAAAGGAGTTTTGTCAAACGGGGTTACCAATAATAAAATCCTAACAAGAAGGTTTATTACAATTGAAAGCTTGCAAGTCTCTAACTTATGCAAGACAAATAAGCAATGTCTTTTGGTAACTTGCTAGTATTTAGGGGATCTTGTTTGTATTTAGTTTTTAGGATGAGGTCATGCTATCTATATTTCTCTTTGTAAAGGAAATCTGAATTACCTGAGAATATAGCTTCAAAACTAATAGTGTATATATGTTAGAATTTGCAATGTAATTTGTATTCTATAGATTAAGAAATGACTTTGTAATGATGTTTGGAATTGTATAAAGTATGTAAAATATTACAGGAGATATAATGCAAATGTGTGCTGTGAAAAAACAGAGAAGGGGGAAAAAATGCTACCAATTGAAAATTGCAAGCAATGATCAATGTTTATATTTTTATGATGCCTCTTGGGATACCCTACCTAAGTGTGAAACCAATAATTAGCCAGCCAAACTCCCACCATCTGGAGATATTATCATCGACTTAAAACCAAAATTTCTAGAAGGACCCCATTGGAAGGTTCGTCCCTTGTAGGTATACTATGTGATTTCTATTAATATGAAATAGGACCAGACTACAGTAGGTATGCTAAGTGATTTCTATTAATATCATCCATCTTCAACATACACAAAAAAACAATGTTCAATGTGGCAATACTGCAATTTTCATGCTACAAATCTTAGATCTACAACATTTGACGTGACTACAACTATATGATGTGCTTTAACAACTATATACTAACCAACATGAGAAAAATGAAAAGATAAAATAAGATAGACTTACCAAAAAGATGATCTATGAGTTCAATGGATGCCTCCTCCTCTAAATTGTTTATTGAAACCTTATTTTTTAAGAAAGTCCATGATGCTTGATGTCATCTTCAAATGCTCCTCACTCGTCTCATTCATCTTCGCCATCACACCGTTTTCTGCTTGAATTCCCTCTTTTTGTGCTTGAATTTCATATTTCTGGGCTATAAGAGATGACTGCGCCAATCGTTTTGGTGGCATTAGTAAGCCATGAAAAACATAATACATAAGCATAAACAACAAATACATAACAATAGATATGTAAAGATATGTACATGGATGTATAAAGATAGTATTAACAAAGCATCATTAATGAATATATAGTTACCAGACGTAATAACTAAAATTAGACATCATACATATAGTACCTCATCGTCAACACTTTTAAAGGATCATCATCAGTATCGTCCCTATGATCTGACGGTATGTAGTCATCGTAATCTACCTCAACCCTAATGTTCTTTCCATTCTCATTGACACGATTGGGCTGGGTAGAGCCCATCAAAGAAGCTGCTATACACATCTCTTGTAGAGCATTGATTTTCTTATTATTCTTCTTGATTGTCTTATTTCTTTCCTTTTCGTACTTTGTTAGCTTCTATCTTGCTAGAAAACCTAGTTTGATCCATTGTTTCTCTGCTTTGGCCATTTTGGTAACTAACAAGCATAAATTGATATAAAACATAAAATATAAAGCAGAATATTTACTTGAAGAGACAAAAAAAAATATAACATAAGCATGTAATGCATAAAAAACATATGTCCATATAGAAAATACAAAACAAAAACTACATATCATAATCCATATCAGGATCCATATCATCATCTATGTCAAGTTCTTCATCTTCTTCGTCATCTTTACCCTCTCGTATTGTTTCATTTGAAAAATATTTCAAAGTGTTAGCAATATGTGTTGTTTATTTGAGTCACGACTCTTGTCTATGATTGCCAGTATATTATAAATTTACTAGTAACAAAGAGGGGGATTAGGAGCTTTTATATAATCAAGATTTAATATAATACATATTTTTTGCCAACAAAGTCCATTACCTTAAGAATATAAGAAAATATTTCCACCATTGCAAATCATAGAGAAACTCAAAATTTCATAATTCTATGTAATTTTTTTTCTCTCCCAAGAGTACTTATTATTAGGGGATCTATTGTAATTAAAGTTTCAGATATGTGTTTTTATGATTGCATATAGCACTGAATTTCTTCAGGTCATTATATACATAAATTCTCTATGCTTTACTTCTGTATCATAATCTCAGTTCCTACTGGAAACTACCTCCAGCAAAATGAAAGTAGTATGGCACAACTGGCAGTTCACTAGTATTAGACTTTTGGTTAGTCAAAATCAAGAAACTAGAGAAAACATGAAGTTCAATGTTTCCATCTTGGTGAATCATTTAACAAAGGTAGCCCAGCTAGACAAACACTAAAAATTATGGTTGGTTAATGAGAGAGTGAGCCACATGGAAAATATGCATGTCTCACACAGAAATATGACTACTATTAAGAACACTTACCCTTCCTCATATTTCAACAATATAACTTGTCAAAGACCATTTGAACACTAGCACCCATATTAGAATCTAGTTTTTCTAATGTCTATTCAATCAAACACCTAAAATTCATGTCAATGCCTTATTACATAGATCCCTAGAGAACACATGAACTACATGCCCTAAAACTTTTACATAAGGTAATAGAGAATACAATGATTAATCAAAATAATAAACTATGAATGGAAGAAAATACAGTATTCAAAATTTTCCTCTGGCGCAGGTATGGACTTGGGACAATTATGGCCGCCGAAAACATGCCTTCATGAATGATATGGACAAAACACTTGATGATGCCAACATACAAATGGATCAGGATGTGAGTCTTTTTCTGTTATGCCACTTATCATCTTTTTAATTTAATACTTCTATGTCTACTATAGAAAAATCAGTTTGGCATCTGAAAACCAGGTTTACATTTGATCTCTTACTTTTGGCAACATCAAATTGTTAAGAGTTTTTGGTGTTTGTGTTCTATTTGAAGACCCAAAAAAGTGTGCTTGAGCCATCATGACCACTACAAATATTTCACCTAGTTTATAAGAATATAAGGAGTATATAAAACTAACCAATTGCCATAACCAACAACTTGTCAACCTAGAAGTAAACATAAGCTAAGAGATGGGACAATGGTGGGGGCTATGCATTGCATTTGCAATTTTCAATCATTGGCAGAGTTGTATAAAAATGTATAAGTGAGTGTATAAAATTAAAATTATATAATGATTTAACAAGAAGAAAAAAAATTAAATACACAAGATTCTAGTTGGATAGCATAAAGAAACAACAACTTGGCCTTAACCACTCATACACAATAATTAAATTTTAGTAGTGAGTAGAAAAATTGAGAGGGTTAAAGGAATACAGTAGAGTACCAAAACAACAATATGAATTTATTATCCATACAAGCCTTAATTGGAAGAAAAGAGAGGAAAAAAAAAATTAAGCATGAAATCAAAAAGGTATTGTTATTCTAGTTTTGTATTACGTTTAGGGTACAATAAAAGATCATGTAATTTATTTTAAATTTTTTGTTTCAAGATTTTCTTCTCAAATGCATAATTTTAGATTTGATTGCAGTCAATATGCAAGAAATTGATTAAATTGAATAGTTAGATCAATGTGTGCTTTGTTAGATTGTCATAGTGAATTATAGTCTTAAAGAGTCCAATATACAAGAGGCATGAGCAGTGTGATAGTTCTAATTTCAGCTTAACTCATGCTATGTTCGCTGTTCAAGTAATCATGTTAATGGAGCTCTGACTACTATTTGAAATTACTAACCTATCTACCCAAAAATGGAAGGATATTCAGATGGTTATTTGACCCATTGCTGGACAGCAGAACAAGAGAGGACTAGAGAGAAATGAAGTACATGTCCAGCACAAAAGGGCTCTAACCAGTCTTACTTTTAGCTGCTGCTGCAACAGTAAATAGTTCATATGGTACTTATTTGACTTCATTCATGTGAAAATGTTTCATGCTCTTGTTTTCAAATTTTCATATAAGGGGTCAATTAGACAATGATTTTTTATTATTTTTTTTTTTTTTAACACCATGCACAAGCTTTTCAATGGAGTGCCTAAGGGTATGTGTTCTTTACAAATTTTAAGTGGCATTGCTAGGTAAAAAAATTTTGTTGAATGGGCCAGTAGGTATAATTCGTTGCCATTATGCAAAGTTATAATCTGAAGTTTATTATCTTTTCATTAAAAGAATAATCTTTTCATTAAGAGAATTGTGTTGCAATCATTAAGAAAATTTTGATAAGTTTTGTGGCCATAGGCCCTTTCAATAATTAATCAATGAATATAGTGTTTGTGGTATTTTAGAGGGTATTGGATGGGTTTCCTTTTAGAGATGGTGGCTGAGTTGTAGAGATTGAATGAATGTTGACATTGTTTTAAAAGTGTTTTGATTTTTGTAGGTGTGGTTGGCTAAGGGAACCAGTTTGTGCTCTGAAGGCATTAAAAGGCTTGCCACCAATCCAACAGTAAGGGATTAGCCAAAGAAAGGTATCATGACTATGTCTATGAGTGCTCTGTATAAAATGTTTCTGTATTGTTTGATAATCATAATTTAGGTATTTTGTGTCGAACTAATTACTTCATGGGATGGATTTACTATTCTCAAAATCCCTATTCCTTTGTCCTTAATGCATTTTCAACTGAATGATCACATCTTGATTCTTGTGTTTTGAGATTCTTACACTATGGGGATGGGGATTTGGAACAGAGGATCGATTGGCCTTACTTCACATAATTGTGTTGAAGGGCATTGGCGCATTTTAAACCAAATTACCAAAACAACAAAACTAGTTGACCTACTGATCGATTTTGGGAGAATACAAGCTTTGGCCATTATTTTGGGAGAAAGAGATGAGAGGAAAGTAGATAACAGTCCAAAGAAATCATACATGGCCAAAATAAGTATGAATACAATCCGAAGAAATCATATATGGGACATTGCGTGTCTGAGTAATTTTCAAAATTAGGGAAAACAAAGATAGAAAAACAAAGAAATTGAGAGAGAGAGAGAGGACCCATACCTGAAAATAGAAAATTAGAGAAATAATCGAATAATACTCGAAGTGACACTGGCGGCGCAAACGATTGCTCGGAGAAGAACGCAGGTGACGTCGGTGGCGGCACTGAAGGAGGAGAACGGGTGAGTTCGGTGGTGCCACTTAATAAGGAGGAGAAAGGGGGACTGAAGGCAGAGACACAAGAGAGGGGGGGGGGGGAGGGATAAGAGGAAAATTGATGAGCACAAAAAAGAGGGGGAGAAATTAGTGGGATATTTTTTTTCGTTACCGCCAATAGCTCAAAATTCTCCCTCCCAAATTGGTGATAAAATAATTTTTTCACCAAAAATCTCAAAATATTAAAATTATTGACAACGAAAATATCTTTCTCACCAAATGGTCTCAAAATATTTAAAATCAAGTTTTTTAAAAAATAAAATATTTTAAATTATTGGTGACGAAAATATATTTCTCACTAATAATTTTATAATTGGTGACAAATTGTTTTCTCACCAAAAGTCTCAAAATTTTGGCGCGACCCAAAAAATTTAGAGGAAAAACCTTCGATGACAAAATTTAATTTTTTCTCACCTAAAAAGAAGTATTTATTGACGAAAATAAATTTCGTCACCTATTATTTTTATTTTTTTATTATATGTGACAAAATTTCATATTTCATCACGGATTATTCTTATTAGTGACGAAATTTATTTTCTTCACTACTTTTCGTCACCATAGGTTACTTTTGTTGCATTGTTACCGCTACTAGTGTCATGTTATCTTTATGTCCAAATGATGACGTCACTTATGAATCAGTTTGACACATTTATGACTCTAGCACTTACCAGTATTAGCCCTTGCCTATTATCTCATAGACGGTCACTACCTTTTTACCGTCACTCCTTTTTAAAAATAATAAATTATATTTTCATTCGTAGATATATATTGTTTCTCACTGTACCTACCCTAATCACTACATTATTTGTCTTTTCTTACTTTGGTCCAATTTCTAACTTCTGAGGGAAACTTTGGAATTTTTAAAATTAACTTTCCTACCTTGATCACTTGGAGACCTTTGTTTTCGCACTTCAAAATAGATGGGTCATGGTCAGCGGTAAATGGAAGTGTTCTATAATGGAGGGTTGCATGTTGAGGTGGTCTATAGTGGAGGATTTGGTACAAATTTAGGTGAACTTGACCCATGGGGTATTTTCCGTCACAGAAGTATAACATTTGTTACAATTTGGACCAAAGTGAAAAGAATCAGATTGAGAATAAGTGAGAAACTGTGAATGTGTAATTAAGCATTTTAAAAAATACAAATCATGTCGTAATCTATGAAGAAATTATTTATGTAAGTAATATCATAATAAAGTATAATTATTATTTGAAAATAGGCTAACATAATTTAATATAAAGATTTAATTATTTTATTACAGGTAAAAGAGGAAATATCATTTTCCCCATCAAAGTATCACTCAAAAATTAATTTAACCTATGTTATTTTAATAATATTAATTTTTCACGTAAATTATTTGATTTTGGATTAATTTTGGATTCATTATCGAATCGATCTAATTTTTTGTGTGAATAAAATACACAAAGCACATGACAAAATAAAGGATTTTGTATTGAAACGGGATCCATGATGGCCCCCAAAAGGCCTAAACAACACGGTCTGGTCCATATTGTGGACTGGAGGCAATCCACCTCCACTACAATAATCATATATTTTGTTTCCAAAAAAAAAAAAAATTTAAAACTTCCTAAAAACTCAACCAATGCTTATTTGGGAACCCAAAAGCTCCCACCCAAATAGAACCCCTAGAGTTTTGGAATAACACCCTTGTCCCTTACGTTTGCTATCTTCCATTCTCTCTTTCTCAGCCTCCTGTTCTCTTACAGCCGGCCACTCTTTTTGCTGGAAACCACACAATTGTTACTGCCACCACCATTACTAGCCAACACCTTCATGCTGTATAGACGTATGGTATGTTTTCTTTGATTGTTGAAATTGTGTAAGTTTATTTTAGTGCCCTGCTTTAAACTTGTTTTGGTGTGTTTGGATTTTTATGTGTTCATTCAGTTTTTGGGTTGTGCATATATCCTAATATGTGTATATGTGTTGTTCATGTGTTTAAAATCTAATATGATGTACTTCGTTGCTTTTGATGAGTTATATATGATGACAATACTCATGTTTTTGTTCATATCGTCTATATAATACCCATCTGAATAAGAAAACTTTGAACTTGAAAATCTTCTACTATCCCTTTATTGGTCTTCTCAATAATAGGTAGGTTATAATTTTTAATTTCTCCCTTATTGAGAAGTGAAGGGAAGCACTATTTGGATGAGTTTGTAATTTCTCTCTCAATGACGTGATGTAATTTCTTCAAACTTTTTATTTAGTTTCCTTCAATTACCACATATGTATCTGCAAACTATTTCATTTTTTATTTTTACTATCAAAGCTAAATCACGCACTGATTTTTTTTATATAATATTTTTAGTAAAATAAATGGTAAATTATATTTGTAGTCTCTATGTTTTGCCCCTTGTGTACTTTTGGTTCAAACACTTTCACGTGACTCAATTTTGACCCTTAACTATAGATTTTGTATCAGTTTCGTCCAATTGATAACACTGTTAATGTTTTTAATAGAAAACAATTACTTAATTGGTTGCGGAAGTTGAGCAATAAAACTAGAACAACGGTTGCCAAGAGGCCAACCGCAACAAGAGGAGAAAAAAAAAAAAAGAACCTGTGTGAAATCACCTTGTTGTAAGACCATTTAAAACTCACCATGTTATACCCAATTAGGTACATTTATCCTGATATTGCTCACAAGTCCAGTTGTGTGCATTATGTGTTCACGGTAACGTAATTTACTCGGCTAGAAAAAAACAAAGAGGAAGCAGTACATGCATTTGAATTGAAAACAAATTGACAAGCTAAAGAAAACTGGTGTTAAGATTCATATTTTAAAACTAGTTTATGGTTAAATGCTCATTCATTGAATGTTAGTATGACTTTGCAATTTATTCTTGTAGATCACAGACACTGTATTGTCTCTAGAGGTGGCCTTCACAGGAGATACAATGTCACATTTTTTTTCTTGATCCCTATGGTGCTAATGCCTTAAGGACAAAAATTCCCAGTTTTTTCTTTTCTAAATCCTAAACCCTGACAACCAACAACAAGAAGAGGAAATACTAAAACCTAACAACCAACAACAAGAAGTCAGCCAAGAACATCACCACAGACAACAATAATGACAGTTTCATCACATCAATCTCAAACAGTACCAACCTACACAGCAGTAGCAACCACCATTAGGACCATAAACAAACCTTCAACTTTGAAAAAGTCCACCAGCTTAGCAAGCAGACCAACAAAGAGTTCCCCACGATATCCTAATTTCAAAGGCACAATGAGAGTTGGTCCTAACATTATAACAATTTCGACACTGATGGCATATTAACTTCCAATTTCAAATTAGCCCAGAAAATCACCCAAAACTTTAGTAGATCGAAAAATTCCCCCCAATTCCATATCCCTGCAAAAAATGAAGGCCTTGTTTGGTTTGACTTTGGGAGATAAATTTTCAAAAAATATTTTGGGAAGTGAGTTTAGAAATTTTTGTAGTTTGTTTGGTTGTATATTTTGAAAATAGTTTTGGAGTTTGGGAGTTTGGGATGATTTGATATTTTGTTGTAATTGAGTAGATGTGAGAGAAAAAGTGATTGAAAATGAAAGAAGAGAGAGAAAAAGTGATTTTGGAAATTTTTTGAGAAAAATTACAAACCAAACAAAATTTCCAAAAATTTTCTCCAAAATCTTTTTTCCAAAGCCAAACCAAACAAGGCCGAAGACTCCCAAAATCTATGGTTTTCTTGTTGCATTCTTTGGATTTTGTGTGTTTATTTGTTCGCCTCATTTAATTTTTTTTTAATTTTTTTTTTTTATAAACAATGTGTAATTGAACAGTTTGTCTTTATTATTTTTCTTTTCGTGTGTGTACTTTTCTCGCATTGACTAACTTGATTTAATTTTCTCTCAAACGATTATTTCACCTTTGCTTGTGTAGATAATACATAACAATACACAATGAGTGAAGGAAGTAACAAACCTTGCATACACAAATGATTTACACTGGCATTCTTCTTCTACAAGTATTATTTCTTCACACTATTCAATTTCTTATTTTAATTGCATTTGTTATGTTGGGTTTAAATATTAGTCCTTATTATTCATTTGGTTGAACCTGTAGTGAAGATGAAAACAAAAGCAAGCAGGAAACACAAATAAAAGTCACCGACACAGTTTGCACATTGCTTACCACAACTTGTTATCATATTTAATGTTATATGTATCTGTTTTTTTCTACTAGCATCACTTATGTTCACTTTTGAGGCAATGTAGATAACAAAAGACATAGGACATCAATGGAGAACCTAACAGAAGGAGGAGAAGAATGATTACATAAAGATGGGAAGGAATTTAAGAGGATATTTGCCCTATACATATTAGGTGCATTCTTATGCCCAACCACAAAGGATGTTGTTAAACAATCCTTCATTCACCTCATTCAGAATGTGGATGGCATGAAGGATTATAATTAGTCAAAGTTCACACTTCAATTCCTTGTTTGTGGTTTACGCAAGTACACTTCAAAAAGTCAGTCGTAACCAAATGGATGCTTATTTCTTATAATGGTAAACTTGCAACCAATTAATAATTGTTTTGTTATAAATACTTGATTTTAATGCCTATTTCATTACATAGTATATGTTGCTCCGAGTGGTTGTCATGTTGCTCGTGCTCGCTCGGTCCCTTGCTTGGCTGATTGGGGGAGGTTACTAGAATGAGAAAGTCATCCTTTGTTTCCATTCTTTTAGGTTTGGTTTTGTTTCCTCTTATTCATGTTCAAATGGAAAACTAAATTCTCTATAACATGTCTGTAATAGGTTACTGTTAATTTTGTTATTGAAGAGCAAATGCCACCATCAGTACAAAGCGAGGGAATGAAAAATATTGATGATAGTCGAATTTCAAATATTGAGACGATTGTTTGTGACATTAAAAGTATTTTGGAAGAACTAGTTGTCATTGTTAAAAGTGGAATAGTTAATTCTTCCATTCCCAAGGTCATGGAAAAATTGGAGCCACCATAAATGCCAAAGCAACGAGAAGTGGAGCACGACCAACGTAATAAATTAGCTGACATAGTTGCACCTGGAGTTGTAGAAACTACAGTTATACCTATAGTTGAACATGTGACCAATGTGCTCCCGTCAAAACATGATGTTGTGGTAGAATCTACAGTTGTACCTACAGTGGAACATGTCACCCCTGTGCTACTGCCACAACCTGATGTTGTGGTAGCATTGAAAAACACGGATGAAAATAGAATTTTGCTCGCACCATCAATCTTCAAATTGGATTCCCACATTCATGATCAAACCACCCAGGTACAAAAACAAGTAACAAATTCACCAGTTTTTGATTCCATTGATGGTTCTTCTGATACAAATGGTGCTCCCATTACACATTTTCTACAAGGGAGGAACAATAAGCAAAACAAAATGAAAGTGGGATTGAACAATAAACGAAGGAAAAAAAAATCTCAAAACTCCAACTTGTTGATGAATCTAGTTCATCAATTGGTCCATATGGCGGTCGATGCAATCGACGTTTAGATAAGGGGGTGGAAAGTCAATATGTGCGGTCACGATATACAGCCATCGCTAGTAACAAGAGAAAAGCCCTTCAAAAAGGACTAACCCAAACAATGCTTGACTTAAATACAGCAAATTTGTCTCTCGATACAAAGGAGGATAAGTTTGACTAAGTAAGTCATGTAGATTATATATGTATTATACAATGTTATTCATTTGTCATACTCTATTTCACAATTTGGTTTTTTATTGTTGGTTGTAATTTGTGGTAGAGTTTGAACTTACTTGGAAAACTACTTGGCGCCAATTTTCATGCTATTGAGGTTATTACTCATTTTGTTATTGTTCTTGATCTCCAATCCCCTATAACGCACTATACAAAGTTTGATAATTTGTTATTTATGTATTGGGCTATATTCACAAGTCATCCACTGCACGAATCGTAAGGCCATGTCCTTTATCTGTCGAGGAAAATTTTTTGAAGGAATATTGTTTTGATAAGGATTTGGATAGCAGGTAATTTTATTGAGTTTGTATGTTCCTCTATCAATTAACAGTAAGTTTAACCCTTCAATTTTTACATGATTCAGTGAGGATATTGTGGTGATGGAGCTGTTTTACACGCCGATTGAATTGCCACCCACTTAGATTTGTGCTTATTATAACCAAAAACCTGGATTCGTGGTTCCGTAAGTGTTCATTGCATACATCAATATTACTATATGATATCATTTTCAATGAAATAGGTCTGAAATTATTATTTGTTGCATGTATTGTAGATTATCAATTTAGTTGTAGCGACATTGACAAATGCACAAAGAAGGCTTTTTTAGGATAAGTGTCATAGTACCTGGTACTTTTCCACATATGTATCGGTGAGTAGTCTAGTGTGTCATGTTTATGTTTGGGTGTTGATGTACACTTACTGAAACATAGTTGTACATTATTGAACGTAGCAACATATTTTGAATGGGATGGACCATGCAAAGCTATGCGACGAATGTTTTGGGGAGTCTCGATACACTGGGAAGCTTCATGCTTGTGAAGAAGTAATGGATCAAGCACTCTTACATTTTGCACGACTATTCTAAATATCCTATCCATTGTACTACTATTATTAATTTTTTAATATGTGTTTTATGGTATTATTATTATTTATTAAATTTTTATTTTCTAAATTGGTTGGGCAACATTGCACTAAGTTTTGTTATTATTGTTGCTTAGATATATATTCCGGTGAATAACAATGGAGAACCTTGGTTTTGTGTCAAGATAGATATGGCACATTGCATGGCCTATCTATTTGACTCACGTCCTAGTTGCACAAACGACGAAAGTCGAGAATTAATGGCAAGGAAACTGGTAGGCCATTTAAATTTTCTTTTTTTCTTTGGTAAAATAATCATCACAATCTATCTTACTACGCTCATGCATAGGCTCAAACAATGCATTTGTTATTGCAACACTATTTTGGAGACTAGTATGTTACAAATGTCAAGGAATTTGAATTAGAGAGATTGAAAGACCCTTGTCTCCAACATAAGACCGATAGGTATACTATAAAAATTATTCCTGCACTATTCAATTTTGGCTCTCCTATTAACATTACACACAAGGTTGACCTTCACATGCATATTTTCATGAAGTTACGACTGTGGTATGTTCATCATAAAGTATATGCAAGGTGTTGTCATGCCGACCGGTGTACACAAGGTGACTATTTCATGTTTAATCGCATAATTACACTATTACAATTATATTGTCAGATGATGGTATTGTTAATGGTATATTGTTTGTTCTATTTCCTTAGTTTGATAGGGTGGAAAGGTTTCGGCTGCTAGTCGACCTAGTGAAAGATTTGTTGAACAGTAAGTATATTGATGTTATGGATCGGTTCGACACATACAAAGAGAGGTGCGTCCCCAAACCATGAACAACTTATGCCCTTCATAAGCTCAGCTCATTACTTATTCAATGTAATTTCCTTTTCAATAGGTACTTTAGGCTTCGGAAGGCCAAAAGGAAAAAGAAAGATTGATAACAAACATCGTTTTTGCCACTAAGTTTTTTTTTACAATTATGAGCATATTTAATGGTTGAAGAAGGTTGGACGAATGTAACTAACTTGGTTTGGCAATTTTTTGTGGATGCTTGAATAAGTATATTAGTTTTGGATTTTTGTTACCAATTTCTATGGAATATCTACTAGTGCTAAAGATTGGTGCGATGAAACTACATTTGATATGTAATTGTGAAGCAGTACTCTTAGTTGTTACAATTACAATCACTCAAAAATTTCATAGGAAGGCTTACATTGTTTACCATTTGTTTTATAAGTGAAGAAAGAAAAAAAATAACACTGTTCATAAAAGAACAGGGTTGACAAGAAATTTGGTCATGCATCCATAGTTGTGTCCATTTGTTGGCTTTCATCATGGTTGGACCCATCAGATTCCTCTTCACTAGTTGAATTTTATGAAGCTTCAACACAAAACAGTTTCCCCATTTGTTTTAGTTCTAACTTGACCTTCTTCATGGCTTTCTTGTGTTATAAGTCCGTCCGGATCAATATGGAAATAACCTCATACAAATAAGTTGATAGGCGCTCAAACAAAGTTGGATCTTGTCTTTCGTGCTGCTTTTGACTTTGCTCTTCTATTTTGCCATACGTTCCACGAACTATACTGCATGTGGATTATTTGGTTTGTTACCAAAGAATTCTCGTACCAAGTTGACATAAGCCTTTCCTATCGATCAGGTTTTGGATATGTAGATGGCTCACAATTGCCGAAATTTCAGCATTAATTAACTTCTTCAGTGCACTCTACAGTAACAGCTCGTTTAGGAAAAATACCAACGTCATTGGGAGGAGCTACCGCTTTTCCTTTACCCGATATTGTTGTTGTTTTTTATCCGCGCCAAGTTCAATTATCTACGTAAGATTCAAACATATGTTAACATCTAAAACAAGGTGGACAGATGGAAATTTTGATAAGAAAACGAGACAATTCAAAAAATCAAAACTGAAATATGAAGGAAGCCCCACACGTTTGGGGTGGCATAGCCATATTTATGCATTCTTTATTATTCATTAAAAAGAAAAATAAATAATAGGGCTAAAAAAGAGAGAGAGACACGTTGCAATATTTGTAGTGATTGTAAACTCATCCAACGTAAGGATAGTTCATCCAACTTAAGGACCGTAGTCAAGTAAACAGATTTGGGATTTATTCACTTTTATTTTTTAAATGATTCTCCAAACTAAGAAATTTATGGATATTGTGAAAGATAAAAACACCTATGACATCAACAAAATGTAACTAATACGCACTAATGTCTCCTTGCAAAAAACAACATATCGATCACTATAAGGCTCATCATAAAACTAAACTACACTTGAGAATCTGTCGGTTCATTGATATCTTCCATGTGGGGCTCCAACTCTGTGTTCATGAATGTTTCAATGTCTGAGTTGCTACCCTCTCTCCGGCTAGTTGAAGCCAATTTTTTACACCTCCACTTCGTGTGTCCGATGCTCCTACAATAGCAAATAAGGCATAAACAATTTTAATAATCATGTACATGCAACAGGATGGAAAAAGGGCATGCAATTAAAGTACCATACTTACAATACCCACACTGCCTTGGTTTTGGAGGTTTACCCATAGAAGATGTCCCTCCGCAGTTCCCTTTGATCTTCACTACATTAGGATCACCAACGCCACATAATTTAGGTGCAATATTTTTGTCCCCAAACTTGGTATTATATCCAGTTCTCATTGCCCAGCGTTTTTCATCTTTGATGTCATTTGGAAAGCCATTTCCCTTGCCTCTTCAAAATCGTTGTCTACGTGTGAGGCATAATATGACATTTCACTAAAACATGAGCTCATTATACCGAACTGGGCTGTCTGTGTTAGGGTGCTAGAAATTTGGGTAAGACTTGGTTGTTGATATCCTGACCTACCACGTCTTGTCCATCTCTTCAAGACACAACTTGGTGGAATATACATTAATTGTTTGGATTTCATGACAACAACCATGTGGCAGCAAGGGATGCCAAATGACTCAAACTTCAAGCAACAACATTTTATTGTGATATCTGCTGGAAAATACTCAACCATCCATGTGCATTTTGGTGCCTTGTACTCACCAAAACGATAGGTGCGATGATCCTCCAAGTCAACTCTTTCCATCACAAACAATTTACCCTCTTTGCTGATTTTACGTCAAAACAATGAAAAAATCTTTCGAGTAAAGAGCTCAGCTGCATGTTTTTCCAAGCTTCTCAATGACGTAGTCAAAACCAGGAAACTATTCCCGGTTTTAGATTCTGTTTCTACCTCATTAACACTAATCCTAGCAAGAGCCCTATCATATTGTGCTACAAATTTGTACAACCTTACCTTTTGTTTTAGGAACATATTGAAATATGCAATCATATCCTCAACACGTTGAGTGCTTGTCATCCCAGCAAACATGTGACTACGAAGATACGTCTCAGTCCACTTATCACGCTTGTAGTGAATATCCAACACCCAGTTATTGTTCTCCAACTTGTATTGTTTCACCATACGAGCCCAGACATTGTCAAACTCAACAATTTTACATTTCTTTAACATCAACTGTGCAAAATCACTAGTAAATTCTGGTATGTGGACATTTGTTGAGGCATTTTTCTCCAGACGCCAAGAACATAAGCGATGTCTGCAATTTGGAATAACTTTTTCAATTGCCTGACGTATTGCCCTATCACTATTTGTTACAACAGAGATGGGTCTTTGTCCATCCATGGCCTCCATTAACGTTTCCAACACCCACGTGTATGTCTCCATTGTCTCATCAAGCAACAAAGCACATCCAAATATGATTGTCATAAAATGGTTACTCATGCCAGCTAGAATCACAAATGGCTTCTTATACTGATTTGTACGATAAGTTGTATCAAATACCAATACATCACCAAATGCAGCATAGTCCATCTGAGACCTACCATCTGCCCAGAAAATCTCGTCCAACCGGTTATCCTTATCGACGTTGTACTTGAAAAAAAATAATGGATCTGCATCTAGTTTAGCTGATAAGTATCCCAAGGCACCCTCTGCATCCCCTTCTCCGAGTTGTACTTTGCGCTCAGCTTAGAATTGGTTGTGCAAATCTCTGCGAATGAAGCCCACCTTCTCACCATAAAATCCATGATCTAACTTGTTTTCATACCCACATTGCGTATGGCCTTTGCTTGAGCTCGGTCTGCACTTGTTACAAACCTATGTGACCAAAGAAAAGGGATGCAGTGTGGTGCTGCCAAGGGATGGTTGTGTTTCCCTACAAAGTGGGTCACAACATATTTTTTAATTGTCTTGTCATAGCACACATGAAATGTGGCACTACAAAAAAGTCTAGTTTTTGCCTTGGGAGTTCTTACACGCTGTAAATATTTCTTTTCTCTTACACCTTCCCTTGAACAAACCCATTTCCTACTCTTTTCTCTACATATTTGTTGTCTCCACAAATTCGTTTCCTACTTCTTCGTACGCTAAAACCAATGACCTTAGCATATGCATTGTAGAAAGAATAAGCATCCTCCTCTGAATTGAATTTCATTAGCAAAACATCAACCTTAGTAAGCATTCGTAAACTATCATAGGTTTGGGAAGCTAACCCTTCTTCTTTCCCATCGATAACATCATCCTTGCCATCCGAAGCAACTTGATTGTCAATTTCACTATTGACCTCTTTCTGCCTACTACTTTTAGATTCATCCATCATATCTACATAACAAATCACATAGACAACAGATGTGTACGTAGACAACAGATGTGCAGATTTGGCATCAGTTAAATGCAAAATAATAAAAAAGTACACGTAAATATCATAATATAAATTAAAATCAAACAAATCAACAAAACAGCACACTCGCCAGTGCCCTGCTATAAATTAAAATCAAACAAATAAATAAGCACACCTGCCAGTGCCCTGCTATCAATTCAAAATAAATAAATTCAAAAACACACCAGCAAGTACCCTACTATAATTAAAACATAAAAAGCACACCCGCCAGTGCTTCGTTGTCAATTAAATGCAAATAATAAGAAAACACATCTGCAAGTACTCTACTATCAATTAAAATGAAACAAACAAATAAAAAAGCACACCCATTAGTGCCCTGCTATAAATTAAAATCAAACAAATAAATAAGCACACCCGCTAGTGCTCTGCTATCAATTCAAAGCAAACAAATTTAAAAACACACCTGCAAGTACCCTACTATAAATTAAAATATAAAAAAACACACCTGCCAGTGCTCTACTTTCAATTAACAATTATTAAAACAAAATGAACAAATAAGCATACCCGCCAGTGCTCTACTTTCAATTATCAATTGTTAAAAGAAAATAGAAAAAGCACACCCGCCAATGCTCTGCTATAAATTATCAATTCTTAAAAGAAAATGAACAAATAAACACACCCACCAGTGCTTTGCTATCAATTGAACGCAAATAATAAAAAAACACACCTGCAAGTACTCTACTATCAATTAAAATGAAACAAATTAACAAACAAGTACACCCACCAGTGCCTTGCTATAAATTAATATCAAACAAATAAATAAGCACACTCGCTAGTGCCCTGCTATCAAATATTAATTATCAAAATCAAATGAGTGAATAAGCACACCCACCAGTGCTCTGCTATTAATTGAAAGAAAATAAATAAATAAAGCACACTTGCAAGTATCCTATTATCAATTAAAATAAACAAATAAATAAAAAGCACACCTGGCTGTGCCTTGCTATTAATTAAAAATAAACAAATTAAAAAGCACACCTGCCAATGCAACTACTAAGGAAGGAGGGAGAGGGGAGGTATAGCTTCACTTCTACGTTAAGATGTAGAAATTGAGGACCTATGACAAGCAACAACAGAACATCAAAACAGAGTTAGCAAAGAAGACAATACTTAAGGAGATTTATGATTATGTGGCGAAAAGAAAGAATCTATGTATGAAAAATATTATTTTGCACAACTTTTCACATTAACAAACTGCATAACCAATAACAGAGATGAAACTGTACTACCTTTGTTCAAAGTATCAATAACCATTACATAAACAGTTAAACAAATGTACCAACACCAACCGATTGGCCACTTAAAAGATAAAAAATAAAAGATCTAGAAAGAAAAAAAAAAAGATTATTTGATTGGATGGACTATTGGATTATTTAACATATCATAACTTCGTTAATTTCGTCGTAGTTTAGCTTTTAATTGGATGGACTATTGGATTATTTTTTTGATAACTCGGTATCCGGCTTATTCATCTATTTGATTATTGGATTTGGATTATTGTTATTGGGTTTTCTTATCTTCATAGAACCATTATGCTGTATTTGGATCATGGATTTGAGTAGAGATTTAAAAGAAAAAAGAAAAATATAGATGAAATGTGAATTAAATATGATTGCATTTCACCACTTATTCCCTTTCCCTTTCCAAATCCTTAACTAAATCCATGATCCAAACATAACATTAAGGAAATATGTTGTTTTCAGCGTCATAAAAGCAAAGCACATTTCTTTCTTTCTTTCTCTCTTTTTTTCTTTTTTGTCTTATTTAATAGTACAAGTTGTAGTTTAGATTGTATAAGCATATTTGCGAAAAAGTTGTATTTTAAAAGCTGTTTATGTCAAAAATTGTATTTCTTTCTTTCAAGTTTGTGCCAGTGTATTATTTTCCAAACAAATTTGAAAGAAAATAAAATTGTGGGTGTATTTTCCAAATTATTTGAGCCAACGTCAGTCCATAGATCATAGTCACATGAAGTTATACTGTAACGCCCTCAAAATAATATATAAAACCCATCACTTGAGACATGCATTGATATAAAAGAAATCAACCATTTTTATTCATCAGAGTAGTTCTTATAGCAGTATTACATGTTAACAACAAAAGCAAATGCCCTATGGGCTTACAGCTTTCCAAGTCAACACTTGGTTACACAAAAGAAGAGTACTAACTCTATACAAAATAAGCCCTTGGCTTGATATACATGTAATACAAACAAAATAAACAAAAGGAGCCTTCAACTCTCATCATCATCCAGGCTATGTCCTTGGAGGTGGCATGCTACATGTACCTGAAAGTAATGTTTCCATATAGGGTGAGCCACAGCCCAGTAGAAATACACTAAACCAGCTATGAACAATCACTAAAAAAATAGCAGTTGATAGATGGCCAACACTGATGCATCCACTCATATCACATTACAGCTTTATGACATACAAGTCCACATTACTTTTCATTTCTTATTCATTTCTCAATTCTCAACCATGGCTCAGAACCTGGCCAAGCAACTTATATGAGACAGTAACTCATATTAGACATTTTCCCATTTCACAATAGATGAGCATGTTAGCTATATCAACGCATCAACAGATAAGCATATTAGCTGTATCAACATTTCCACAGATAAGCATATGAGCTATATCACACTTCCAAAGATAAGCATATGAGCTGTATCGACACATCAATAGATAAGCATATAAGCTGTATCTACGAAGTCCATCCCCTATCTCCTCCCAAACAACATCCAGTTTAGAGGTCCATCCCCTATCTTTCCCTAAACCGTGGAGTACATCCCATATCTCCTCCAACATAACACAATGCATATAAACAATTATCATATACATCATCAATCAACACATAAAGTTAATGTATTCTTTCAACTGTCATACTCAATGACACATTCCATTGATTAGTTTTCATTTGCCTAATCATCATGCATTGTTTACAACAATCAAGACTATCCTCCACCATTAGCCCAAAGCAGTTATTTCTAAACAGAAAATAAATGCACAAATGGATGTATATATCAACATTTCAACTAGGTGAGTAATAAATGATCCAACTACACCCTTTAATCTCATACATTCCCAATTTCAACATTCCCAATTCAATTCCTCATTTCTCAAATTAATTATACAAATTAATTTATTAAACCGATTAGGGCAATTTCCCATAATTCTCAACACTGACCCTAAGGTCCCATTCTTGCCAATTTCATGACGAAATTTCCATTTTCAATGCTATAAATATGCATGGGTTCAATTTAGTCAAAACCCCTCTTTTATGAAAATCACATAATGACCCCCAAACCTTCTCAAAATTACACAACCAACCCCAACATATCAAAATACTAGAATTCAAAGACAAAGCTCATAAAGAGGAGTAAGATATCCCTACCTCGAAGTTAGAGCTCGAATGGAGAAGGGACCAAAACCAAAGTGCTCCAAACTCCACTTTTCTCAGATCAAAACGAAGCCCTTGACGATCAACACAACTTTTACAAAGGCCGAAGGAAAGGAAGGCACTCTAACTAGATCAAACCCTAGAGAGAAGGGAGTTTCTAGAGAGAGAAGCTCTCAAAATATCTTTTTGGAAAGTAAGAGAGAGAGAGAGTGAATGCAAAAAGTGATTTGAAAAAGCCTATCTGGCTTAAGATATACGCTGGATCCGCTCGAGCGGAAAACACAACGCTCAAGCGTTAAGAACAAAAAACGTGGTCCGCTCGAGCGCAAGGATGCCCGCTCGAGTGCCAAGACACATCAATAAAGCACATCCGCTCGAGCGTGAAAAAACCAGTTCGCTCGAGCGCAATTTTTCCCCTTCCAGAACTTTTACCAAAAAAAGTACTAGCTGCTTGAGCGCAAACAAGCCCGCTCGAGCGCGACCCGCTCGAGTGCAAGAAATCTGCTCGAGGGTAGAAAAACAACCTACAGAAGTTTTACAGGGCACCAAAATACTGGGGATGTGCAATCTCCACTCGAGCGCTCCAATACCCACTCAAGCGGAATGACCAAAAACACAGCAACAAGGTTTTGGACCAAGGCTCAACCCACCTGCTCGAAACATGCCCAACACATCCTAAAACTCAATCAAATAGAATTAAAGGACGACAACAAGGTAGACACAACTACCAACTCCACGGAACCGAGTCCGGAACACGACTGAATAGTAAAGGGAATATCGGGATCGCTATAACCTTCCCTCCTTAAAGAATTTCGTCCCCAAAATTAAATACAAGTTTTCAAAAACAAGATTTTCTCAATTTCCAACAATATTACAACATAATATTTAACAATCCGACCTATTACCGGTCAATCCCATCTCTTTTCAAGAGGCAATTCACATTTTATAAAACAACCTGCATTATCAACATGCATTCCTTTGAAATTTACCAATTTCAACTCATTTTCCCACAATTCCATAACACATGCAACATTAATATCATGTTTGCATTTTCACAATATACTTAACATGCACAACGTTAAAACAAACTTCCATTAACCAAAACATTAACAATGTTTTACAACTTAAGACATATATAATGTTCTTAAAGTTCAATATTATTGCAATATTTCATTACATGATTACACATCAACAAACATGTCCGGATACTTTTCACGGACTTCCAACTCACGCTCCCAAGTGGCTTCCTCCACTCTGTGATGTTTCCACAAAACTTTTACCAAGGGAATGGTCTTGCCTCGCAGGACTTGTTCCCGCCTATCCAAGACCCGAACCGGTCTCTCCTCATATGAGGCATCCTCATCTACCTCCAAATCAGTCCAATCCAACACATGGGCTGGATCCGGCTCGTAATTCCAAAGCATGCTCACATGAAACACGTCATGTACTCCGGACAACTGCGGTGGCAAAGCCAAACGATAAGCAACTTCCCCAATCCTCTCAAGGATCTCAAAGGGACCAATAAACCGAGGGGATAACTTCCCACTCTTCCCAAATCTCATCAAATCTCGCCTAGGTGATATTTTCAAAAAAACATGATCACCTACCTCAAACGCCAAAGGCCTCCTCCTACGGTCGGTATAGCTCTTTTGGCGACTCTGGGCTGTAACAAGCCTCCTACGGATAAGCTCAATTTTCTCCGTCGTCTCCCTAACCAACTCCGGACCCAACAAAGGTGCATCTCCCACCTCGGCCCAACAAACTGGAGATCTACACGATCGGCCATACAAGGCCTCAAACAGTGCCATACCAATACTAGACTGAAAGCTGTTGTTATAGGCAAACTCCACTAAGGGTAAGTACCTCTCCCACGTCCCACTAAAGTCAAGGACACAACCCCGAAGCATATCCTCAAGGATCTGAATAGTACGCTCGGACTGCCCGTGGAGTACATCCCCTATCTCCTCCAACACAACACAATGCATATAAACAATTATCATATACATCATCAATCAATACATAAAGTTAATGTATTCTTTCAACTGTCATACTCAATGACACATTCCATTGATTAGTTTTCGTTTGCCTAATCATCATGCATTGTTTACAATAATCAAGACTATCCTTCACCGATAGCCCCAAGCAATTATTTCTAAACAGAAAATAAATGCACAAATGGATGTATATATCAACATTTCAACTAGGTGAGTGATAAATGATCCAACTACACCCTTTAATCTCATACATTCCCAATTTCAACATTCCCAATTCAATTCCTCATTTCTCAAATTAATTATACAAATTAATTTATTAAATCGATTAGGGCAATTTCCCATAATTCTCAACATCGACCCTAAGGTCCCATTCTTGCCAATTTCATGACGAAATTTCCATTTTCAATGCTATAAATATGCATGGGTTCAATTTAGTCAAAACCCCTCTTTTATGAAAATCACATAAAGACCCCCAAACCTTCTCAAAATTACACAACCAACCCCAACATATCAAAATACTAGAATTCAAAGACAAAGCTCATAAAGAGGAGTAAGATATCCCTACCTCGAAGTTAGAGCTCGAATGGAGAAGGGACCAAAACCAAAGTGCTCCAAACTCCACTTTTCTCAGATCAAAACGAAGCCCTTGACGATCAACACAACTTTTACAAAGGCCGAAGGAAAGGAAGGCACTCTAACTAGATCAAACCCCAGAGAGAAGGGAGTTTCTAGAGAGAGAAGCTCTCAAAATATCTTCTTGGAAAGTAAGAGAGAGAGAGTGAATGCAAAAAGTGATTTGAAAAAGCCTATCTGCCTTCAGATATATGTTGGATCCACTCGAGCGGAAAACACAACGCTCGAGCGTTAAGAAAAAAAAATGTGGTTCGCTCGAGTGTAAGGATGCCCGCTTGAGCGCCAAGACACATCAATAAAGCACATCCGCTCGAGCGTGAAAAAACTAGTTCGCTCGAGCGCAATTTTTCCCCTCCTAGAACTTTTACCAAAAAAAGTACTAGCCGCTCGAGCGCAAACAAGCCCGCTCGAGCGCGACCCGCTCGAGCGTAAGAAATCCGCTCAAGCGTAGAAAAACAACTTGCAGAAGTTTTGTAGGGCACCAAAATACTGGGGATGTGCAATCTCTGCTCGAGCGCTCCAATACCCGCTCGAGTGGAATGACCAAAAACACTGCAACAAGGTTTTGGACCAAGGCTCAACCCACCTGCTCGAAACATGCCCAACATATCCTAAAACTCAATCAAATGGAATTAAAGGACGACAACAAGGTAGACACAACTACCAACTCCACGGAACCGAGTCCAGAACACGACTGAACAGTAAAGGGAATACCGGGATTGCTATATATACATCATACAGTAAGTAACTATAAATGGCAGCAACTATGGCTTTGGTTATAATTCTTGCTTAACATAAATGATATGTATGTAGAAAAGTGCCTACAATTTGAAAGTCTGATATAAATTTAACTTCATGCGATGTGGACCACACCCTATATCAATTTGATCCAACCATTTAACATTGTAGACAATTTTCCGAGTATTTTTCCTGATTTTGTAGAATTGCTGTTTACTTAAAAATTAGAACTTAGTTTAATTCCTAGTACTTTTCTCTGTCAAAGAGGAAGATGAGTTGCTTTTAACTAGGCCGATTATTTGATTCTTGTTATTGGGTTTTCTGATCTTGATAAAGCCTTTTTGAAAATCTGATGTTTTCATTTGAGCATCATAAAAATCATACTCTAATAAAATTCCAAAATTTTATTATCAAGATCATTCATGATGACAATAATGACAGCTAATAAAATTGTTAAATTCTAATATTTTGCAAAATAGGTTATGAAACAGATCCTAGTCAAGGATCCAACAGCTTGTAAGGAAAACTAATTTTCCAGGTAAAACATTTAAATTGCCTTCTTATGCATCCGTTATTAAAAAGCATATGCTATACAAACATCATTACTTTAAATTCCAGTATCAAAAGAATATTGCAAACAATATAATTTCATAAATGTAGGAAGCCCTCAATAAAAGTAGTGTATACAAAGAATTGGAACACTTTTGTAAATGAAAAATGGACAAGAGTCATCCTAGACATGACTTCAAGTGTATGCTAGATAATCAACCGATCAAAATAAATTGTATGCTAGAGAGGCAGGTAAATATATCATTAGGAGGAATATTTAGAATTAGTGTAGTTCCAGAATTTGACAATTATTTTTTCTAGAAATGTAAATTAATTAAATGCTAATTTAATTATTGCCAAAAACTCTCAATACTTTGAATCATCAAGCATTTCAACCACGTGTTGATCCCTCCACGTTATCTCACATCAAGTACGCTCTACAGATCAAGGCTCACAAAGATACAACTTCAAGCTCTTATTTTAGAGATTATTTTGAAATTTTTATTGAGATCAAGTCATTCTTCAAGCTTCTCAGTTTGAACACTTAAAGAAATCCATCAATTGGTTTGATTTTATTTTGTTATATGTTCAATTTTCTTTTCTCTAGTAATGTGATTTGACATGTATCACTATTCTATAAATCCTTTATCTCTTACTCTTACTCTTCCTCTTAGACAACATAAAGCCATTGGATTTTTTAATATTATACATTGGTTATGCTGGGCATTTGTTGGTACAATAAAGAATGAATTTTTTCCCCCTAAACTTATACAGAAAATCATTGGTTTCACCGTTCATTATGTATTACATTGAGTTGAATGTTAATAAGAACCTACTCAATCTGATGGAATTCCAAACAAATATAAAATTAATATTAAAATAATATGTGCATAGATAATGCACCAACAACATCCAATCATGAGAAGAATTGTATATCAATCAATAAAAATCCTCAAATATATAGGTAAAATATGCAACTACTAATCCAGAAGGGGAAATAATAACCCAAAAGCACCATTACCAGAAGTATAACATAAGAAGAAACGAAGAATTAGAAACATAAACAGATTTCAATAAATAAATAATTACAGTCTCGTATCAATTACATGAGTACAAAATTCAATTACCCACACATCAGATTTCACAAACTCAACCAAAATTTCAAGATATATCTATATATATGGAGTCAAAACAACTACCAAATCAAACAAACATTACAAACAAAAGCTATTCATATCATATTTTTCTAAATTTAGAATCCAACCACTCCAAGTGAGTTCACAAACGTGAAAGGGACATTTTGAAGAATGGGAAACAAGAATCGATATAGGAAATAGGGGTTAACAAAAGGGGATTTCGAAGAAGGGAATCAAAACAACTACCAAAGCAAACAAACATAAAAAACCTAAACCTAATATTTTCCTAATTTTATAAACCAACCCAATGAGTTCACAAACGTGAAAGGGGCAATTTCAAATAAGGGGATTGCGGTCTAGGGTTTCATAGAATGGAGATGGAGAAAAGGGGAGAGAAAAAAGTTGCACAGAGAGAGAGGGATAGAGAGAGAGAGAGAGAGAGACATACCTTGAGGCGAGGTCGAGGGCAAGTCGTGTCCGTGGGATGGTCTTCGAGGGCGAAGAAAAGTGTCGGAGTGGGGTCTCAAAAACAAAAGGGGCTTTGGGAAAACAACGTGAAGAGCGCAACTGAAAGAGAACAATCAGTGAAGAAATTTGTAAAAATCGTAACCGGTTGAAAAGGTACTCAAGATTTCTAACGAAATTATTCAGTGGTTGAAATTAATTTGTAAAAAACTAATGGCTTAAAATAAATGTGTATATGATGTGCACATCTTATTGATAAATAAATAAATTTTGTTCCCACTGTTAGGGTATAAGGAGAAGGAAATCTCAATTTATAGGGGTCCAAAATAAAATAAGGGAGAATTGTTTGAGCTGGATCCGAGTGGAGAACAAGCGGTGGTGACTCATCAATTGCAGTCAAGTAAGTGAGTGAGTGAAGCAAAATTTGAAAAAGAAGGGAAGTGATAGAGGGAGAGAGAGGCCATGGCAAACCTCTCAAGCCTAGTTCACGAGCTTCGAGAACGCATAGTAGCTTCATCATTAACACCTCCCAACATCGGAGACGATGACGCTCTCGAGATTAGATTTCACGCTGTTCTTCCCAATCTCCTTCACGCCTATGTCGTCCCCTCTTCTTCAGGTCTCTCTCTCTCTCTAAAACCCCTCTGTTCAATAAATTCTCGGATTCATCGTTGCTTTTCTTGGTGTGTAGCCAATGAGAGAGAGGTCATCGCAGTATTGAAGCTGTTGACTCACAGAGCAAAGAATTTCCCCAGAGTTTTCTTCCATGGCAGGGCTGCCGCAGTCCTACCTCTTATTGGTCGCATACTGCCATTCTTCGTCGAGCCCGCATTTCGGTGAGTGTGGTTAACAAGTATTCTCTTTAGTGTGCTATCATGAAATTGTGTAATTTTCTAGTGTATTGTCTGCAAGTTTGATGCTTCTTTGGTTATTAATGAAAGAATGTTTGTCTTTTATGTTTCTTTATGGAGTTTTATGTTATTTGACTTTTGTGTAATGTTTGCAGTTGTAAGGGCATCTCCAATGCTTGACTCAAATTTCGGTAAAAGTCACTTAAAACATCCTCCATTGCTTGACCCAAATTTATAACAAATTGAGTTTTTCTCAAATTTTTACCCAAATCAAGGGAGACTCAAATCTTTACTCAAAAATTTCTACGCTATTTTGTGAGTTTTAAATTAATCAATATGCCATTAGTGAAGTTTTTACTCAAATTTATGCTTAAATCTAAGTTTGCCCATTGGGAGTGGTTCATATAAAAGAAACTCAATGTTTTATTCAAATTTGAGTAAGGACTGCAGATGGCCTAAGGTATCCACTTTTAAGTTATGGATTTTGTATATTTTGTAGAGTGACAGCACATTATGCCCCAACTAAGAAAAGAAATTCTTACAGTATATTTATATATAAACTACATAAACACTCCCCGAGTTGCTTCCAACCTTATATGTTTCCTATGTGCCCTCGCTATCCCACGCTCGTCCCTGCACCCAGTTCTTGCAATTAAGGTTTCAACCTCCTTAATAAGAAAAAAGAATGAACAGATGATGCATTACACCTAAGATAGTTTTGATATCTTCCGAGCAGCATTTATTACATTTTTGGCACTGTGGTTGGGTGTGTTGGCCTCTGTACATATTCTCAACAATATTTTAATTGTGGATGGCTGGATGTTAATTTATGGTTACAAAATGCCATGTGAATAGCAACTATCAAATGACTATTAGTTGTAAATCTTTGCTTTGTGTTTAAATAAAAAAAAATCGTGGTTTGAATTTTTTATTACAAAACAAACAATGTTTTTGATTCTATTCTTGCTTGTTTTTCATATTTCTTTCTTCATTTTCTGTTGAGTACTTGTTTGACATCTTTTTATTTTTTATCACTGGTTGTTGGAAAATTGACATAATATGTTTCACCTCTCGGCATGGAGTGATTTCAAACAGTTGGATCCCTTTTATCCTTGCTCCGTACAGAGATCAAGATGCATACCGTCGGTTTTTATAGACACCATGCTGATGGTTGAAGGTATGAAATGCACCTGCAAACATCACGATATATAAAATAAAGGTGATTGCATGATTTAAAGAACTGAGTGATGCTCTATATTATTTTCTCTCTCTAAGCCGGATGGTACTCTTGTTTGATGATTTCCTCAAACTTACGAAGAATGTTCATGGAAAGAATAGCAACTTTTTTTGTTTTTTGTCCCTTTCTCTAGTTAGTGATGGATGAGGGAATTGGATAAAAAAGTGTGACCCAATGCACGAGGCTCCCATTCAAGTGGGGTTGCATTACTTCATATTTATTAAGTTTGATTGTTTTATTATGTTTTAAAAATTGTAGTTTTACTTTTTGCAACTTTTAATAAGAATTTCCGTGGATGCCTAAATGTAATGGTTTCGCAAACTATGCTATTGAGATAAGAGATTTTAGGGTTTCTTTTGTTTTCTTGTGTTGAGGATACAAACTCTGCAGTTGAGGATACAAACTCTGCAGATCATAACTCTGCAGCTCCCAGATCAGTTCCCAGCTCCCAGATCAGTTCCCAGATCAGTTTCAGTCAAGACAGTTCACAGAGTTCACAGAGCTAGCTGAGGTCTTATTGTATCAATCCTGTGCTGCAGCTATAGCTGAATATCTGCTTTAGTTAGTTAGATAGTTTGTTATTAGTTTGTTAAGTGGTTAGTTAGTTAGAGTTAGTTATCTACTTCTTGTATATATAGAAAGGGCTACTGCATTTTTCTGTAATGCATTGAAACTAAGTTGAATGAGATATACTTGTTCTGTGTTTTTCTTCATGGTATCAGAGCATTGATGCTCTCACGAGCTCCTGATCCATGGCAACTTCATCTTCCCTATCTTCATCTGTTTTATCTTCTTCACTTCCTTCAAACTTAACTCTGCTGATATCCAATCTTTCATCATTTGTCACTGTAAAGCTCGATGGATCAAACTTCATCATCTGGAAAAATCAATTGTCCAACATTCTCAGAGCTACTAATCTTCTAGGTTTTGTTGATGGTACAACACCATGTCCTTCTCTTACAATTACAGATTCAACAGGAAAGGAAGTACCTAATCCAGATCATCTTCAATGGTGTATGATAGATGCTCATCTCTTGAGCTGTATTACTGCTACACTTACACCACCAATCTACTCAACTGTGCTTCAATTTCAGAATTGTTCTGAGATCTGGTCTTCTCTGCACAAGAGATTTACATCTCTGTCTAGATCTCATATCCATCAATTGAAGAACAAGTTGAATCTTGTTTCCAAGAAATCAGATTCAATGGAGGAGTATCTCTCCAAGATTAAGGCCTTAGTCAGTCAACTAGCACTTGCTTCAGTAATCATTGAAGATGAAGATTTGGTGTTAATTACCTTGAATGGTTTGCCGTCTGAATATGATGCTTTCACCACAGCCATTCGTGCTCGATCTGACACTATCACTATGGATGATTTATCATCTCTGCTGTGTTCTGAGGCCATTCATTTGGAAGCTAAACACAAAACAGTTGCAGAACCAACTGTTGCATTTTCTTCATTCAAAGGATCTGGATCTGGTACTTCTGCTTCACGAGCACCTCCTTTCACCTATTCAAGAGGCAGATCATCCTATAGAGGCAGAGGAGGTCGAACTTCAGGATCATATAGAGGTAATAATCGCTATTATAACAACAACAGAGGCAGAGGACGCAATTTCAATCAGATCTCTTCCACTTCAGGTTGTCAAATTTGTGGAGGACTGAGTCATTCTGCACTTGATTGCTGGCATCGCATGGATCCTCAATATCAATCTGTTTCACATGCTTCTACTCATTCTTCATCCTCTCAATTTTCTTCTCCTCAACAACCTAGAGCACATCTTACATTTTCTTTACCTGGTTCTAGTGTTTCTTCACATCTGTCTCAGGTTTCTTTAGATTTTCAGTCTAGTCCTTGGTACTTAGACTCTGCAGCCACTGATCATATTACCAATGATCTGAATCATCTCAGTAACTATCAGGCTTATCCAGGCACAGATCACATTACCATAGGAGATGGAACTTCCATTCCTATTCAAAACATTGGTAAAGGTCTCCTTCCTACCCCTCATTATTCTTTCAAACTCAATAATGTTCTTCATGCTAATTCTATGTCTTCTAATCTTGTTTACATTCGAAGTTGGCTAAGGATAATAATTGCATTATTAGTTTTGATGAAGCCAATTTTGTGATTCAGGACAAAGTTACGAAGAGAATTCTTCATCAAGGATCTAATCTCAATGGCTTATACCATTTTCTTCCATCAGTTACTAACACATCTGCTTCTGCTGCCTTTGCTGCTCCAAACACAGCATCACTCCCATCTACTACTACTAATGTCCCAGATTCTGTTGTCAATAAGTCATTGCCTACTTCTAGTATTGTATGGCATAATAGATTAGGTCATCCTAGTAGTTTGAAATTTCAGCATCTTGTTCCTCATTTGCAGCTTACTACCAATAAGTCTGTTATGACACTTGATTGTATTGACTGCTGTATTGCTAAAAGTCATCGTTTACCTTTTCAATTGTCAAATTCTTCTGTAAATGAACCTCTCTCATTAATACATAGTGATGTTTGGGGTCCCTTTGATTCTACATCTGGCATCAAATATTATGTTCTCTTTGTGGATGATTTTAGCAAATTTACATGGCTCTATCCTTTGGCTTATAAAAGTGAAGTATATGATAAGTTTCTTGAGTTTAAAGCTTATGCTGAAAAACAATTCTCTACTTCACTCAAGATTCTTAGGACTGATGGTGGTACTGAATACTGTAATAAGAAAATGAAAGTTTTACCACATTTCAAGGTATTGTACATCAACATTCTTGTCCATATACACCACCACAAAATGGTGTGGCTGAGAGAAAACATAGACATCTCACTGAAGTTGCTATAGCCTTGTTACATCATTCCTCTGTTCCTCTTCATTTTTGGTTTGATGCTCTTGCTTGTGCTACTTATTTGATTAACAGATTGCCTTCTTCTAAGTTGCATCACAAATCTCCCTTTGAGGTTTTGTTTCATCATCTTCCAGACTTTGCTTTTCTAAGAACATTTGGGTGTCAATGTTTTCCTTGGATAAAACCATATAACTCTACTAAGCTGCAGCCTAAATCCCTTGCCTGTGTGTTTTTAGGCTATCATTCTTTTGCTAAAGGTTATAGGTGTTTGGATCCCATTTCAGGTAAGGTTTACTTATCCCGGCATGTTGTGTTTAATGAACATGTGTTTCCCTTTGCTATAGCCACACCTACTTCTCCTTCTACTTCCTCTATTTCTTCTTTACCTCAGATTCAGTCTTTCTTCTGGTCTTCTCCAGTTCCTAACTTTACTTCTTCAACTGCTATTATGTCTTCATCTATTTCTCCCTATATTTCTACTGCTGCTCCAAGTTCTGCTGCTGTTTCTCCTTATATTTCTGCTGCTGCTCCTATTTTCAGCACTTCTCCTTCTAATCAGGTTCAGTTTCATTCTCCTGGTTCTTCTCCACTTGCTGCACCTGTACCTATTCCCATTTCCTCTCTTTCCATTGATTTGCCTCTTCCTTCTCCTTCTAATGTTCATCCCATGGTTACTCGATCCAAGTCTTCTTCACATTGTTTGATTCATACTAATTCTTCACAGCCATCTATTGTCTCTGCTCCTCTTTATTCTGATATTGAACCTCCTTCATATAAGGAAGCTCTTCATTCTCCTATTTGGCATAAAGCCATGACAGATGAAATTGATGCCTTACATAAGCAAAAGACTTGGTCCTTGGTTTCTTTGCCTCCGGCTAAAAATGCTATTGGTTGCAAATGGGTATTTCGCATTAAAAGAAATTCAGATGGTACTATTGCTCGCCATAAGGCTCGACTTGTTGCCAAGGGTTATCTTCAACAAGAAGGAGTTGATTTTTAAGAAACTTTCAGTCCAGTGGCAAAACTTCCTACCATCAGAATTTTAATTTGCTTGGCTCTTCATCATGGTTGGCCCCTAAAACAGTTAGATATATCCAGTGCTTTCTTGCATGGTATACTTGAAGAAGAGGTGTTTATGCTCCAGCCACCTGGGTTTGTTGATTCAGCTCATCCTCACAATGTCTGTCATCTACAAAAAGCTTTATATGGTCTAAAACAGGCTCCCCGAGCCTGGTACTCAACCTTTTCCACCTATCTGATCTCTCAAGGATTTTCCAACAGCAAGTGTGATTCTTCCTTATTTATTCAGAAATTGGGCTCCAATATTACTATTCTTTTAGTCTATGTTGATAACATATTGCTTACCGGCAATAATCCTTCTCATATTCAGTCCCTTATCTCTCATATGTACACCGCTTTTTCCATGAAAGAACTGGGGAACCTATCTTACTTCCTTGGTATTTCTATCACCACCACTGCTTCAGGCTATGTTTTATCTCAAACCAAATATGCCCAAGACATTCTCAAGAAAGCAGGTCTCACTGACTGTAAGCCATGCTCCTCTCCCATCTCTATCAAGCCCACTCTTCCTCCCAATGCTAATCATTCCTTTTCTGATCCTGCTCTTTATCGTAGTCTGGTTGGGGCTCTTCAGTATCTCACCATTACTCGACCAGACATTTCCTTAGCTGTCAATCAGTCTTGCCAACATATGCATTCACCTTGTTGGACATTTTGTCATTGTGAAGCGTTTGCTTCGTTTTGTCAAAGGCACTCTTACTCATGGTCTATCCTACTCCCTAGCTCCTTTGATGTTCATGCATTCTCGATTCAAATTGAAATTTGGGGATATAATTGACCGTAAATCCACTTCAGACTCTGCATTTTTACGGTAATAATCTTGTCTCTTGGTCCGCTAAAAGCAACCAACCGTGTCGAGATCTTCTCTCGAGGCGAATATAGGTCTCTTGCTCATCTTCTTGTGAGTTAGCTTGGATTGGCATGCTTCTTCAAGATTTATCGATTGTCTCTCCTGTGCTTCCTACCCTTTGGTGTGATAATGTTTCTGCAATTGCCTTAGCCTCCAACCCTATTTTTCATTCACGCTCCAAACACATTGAGGTCGATTGTCATTTCGTGCGTGATCAAGTTCTGGCTAAGAAATTGCTTCTTCAGTACATTCCTACCATTGATCAGCTGGCCGACATATTCACTAAACCCCTCTCTGTTTCTCAATTTTTGTATCTTAAAGCCAAGCTCATGTTGTGTTCCTCTTTCCCCATTCGCTTGCAAGGGGATGTTGAGGATACAAACTCTGCAGTTGAGGATACAAACTCTGCAGATCATAACTCTGCAGCTCGAGATCGATTCCTCGGCTCCCAGATCGATTTCAGTCCAAGGCAGTTCACAGAGCTAGCTGAGGTCTTATTGTATCAATCCTGTGCTGCAGCTATAGCTGAATATCTGCTTTAGTTAGTTAGATAGTTTGTTATTAGTTTGTTAAGTGGTTAGTTAGTTAGAGTTAGTTATCTACTTCTTGTATATATAGAAAGGGCTACTGCATTTTTCTGTAATGCATTGAAACTAAGTTGAATGAGATATACTTGTTCTGTGTTTTTCTTCATCTTACGCTTGACCTTTCTTTTCTTTTCTTTTCTTTTGGTTACTCCATGGCACATAATTCTTGACACGCTATAAAACTCCATAATTCAATGATTCATGGTCTAGACCATTGCGATCAATTCTTCAATTATGTTTTTGCACTACTAATATATCTCATAGCCATGATCAGGACCATCTTGGTTAAAATTGATTCTGGTTCATTTGTAATGGAGCGGTTCGTTGTCAAAAGAACACCGAAGGTTATAGTATTAACAATTGATTTGTTAAAAGATGTAAAAAAGGGTTTTCTTGACTAAAGGCAGGGGTGAGCTTTCTCAGAGTAATGACCACTTTGAAGAATGAACCAATGACAATAAAGGATGATAAGAAGGGCCACATAATTAGAGTTACGAAGAAGTTCTAATTCTGATAGCAATTTTGGAAGAATATTAATTGTTAACGTTGGCAAAACTTATCCGATGATGTGAATTTTAGTATGACAAAGTCCTTTTGTTGAGTGAAGATTTAGTTCCACATCAAGAAGGATCTTGAATATTTTTTTTCTGGCAGGTTCATCTACCTAGAAGATGTGCTGCGTTTCATGTTAGAAGATGAGGCTTTGAAGACCATGAGTCTTTTGGGAGGCTCACCTGAAAGTGAAAAAATAAGCCAGTCTTCTCTGAAGAACTGGGTGGTAAGAACTTGGCAATAGATGGTGCATTTATTTGTGTAAAATTATTTTCTTCTTTATTTATAGTTTTACTGTTGTGATTAATTAATTGTGTAAAAGTGTTTCATTTATTTATTTTAACAAGGAGTATTGTCCTCAGTTTACATATTGTTTGCTTTTAAAACTATCATGCAAATATGATAATGTGTTATGCCTGATTCTTTTAGGTTAATGCTTTTAGAGAACGAAGAGCGCTTGCCTTAGACACTCAATGATACAAAAACCGCTGTCAACAAACTTCATCATATGGTGAATGTACTAGTTGTCATCGTTCTAGTGGTTGTTTCTCTCTTCATACTAGGAATTGCAACCAGCAGATTTCTATTCCTCATAAGTTCTCAGATCATCGTTGTGGCATTCATATTTGGAAACTCTTGCAAGATTGTATTTGAAGCCATTGTCTTTTTGTTTGTGATGCACCCATATGATGTAGGTGATCAATGTGAGATTGATGGAGTTCAGGTATGATAATCATATTTTGTTTGAAATCGTGCTTATGCCCCTTCTTTTACATTTCCCTTTATTCAATTTTGACTTTTGATATGTACTATGCCTTGACTTTCAGATGGTAGTTGAAGAGATGAATATCTTGACTATCGTTTTTCTGAGATTAGACAACCAAAAGATTATATATCTGAATAGCATTCTTTCTACAAAGCCTATCAGTAATTACTCATTAGGCAAAGAATAGTAAGGTATAGAAAGGCAATCTCCCCCTTCTCTTTCAGCATGCTCTCTTTTTCTTCTTCCTTTTAGTATTATTCTTTTTACTAGTGCAAGTGCGGTTTTGATCACATAATATGAATAGTAAGAGTAAGATCTCTTTTGGTTGCAGCTTATAAATTTTGTATTTTTAGGCTGATTTTGATCTTTAGCAAAGTTTTTTCAATGTAACAGTTTTAGCCCAAAAGTCAAAAAGTCTATAACTTATACCAAAAAGTCAAAGATTTCTTTTTTTCTTTACTTTTTGCACATCTTTTCATAAAAAATTAAAAAATTATTCCAAACATACTAATTTTTTTACCTCATATTTTAGCCAAAAAGCTAAAAAGTTACTAAAATAGCCTGTTCCCAAACAAAGTTGTCCAACTATTTTACTTTTTCGCTCCGTCTAGACTAGACTTAGGCCTTGTTTGACATGTAACATTTTTAGCCTAAAAGTCAAAAAATTACTAAAAAAATCAAACAATAATGCTTGAAACCACTAATTAGAGTTACCACTAATGATGTGGCATTGGGTTCCATCCACTGCCACAGTGTGTGCTGTGCCTTGTTTTTGTTTTTTTTTTTTTCATGTCCATCTCACTAGTGGTGGATTTAGAGTTCATTATTTAGAGCTCTAAATCATTATTGAAAATCAAAAAGCCTATAACCTATATAAAAAAGTCAATGATTCTTTTTTCTCTTTAATTTTTGCACATCTTTTGGAAAAAAATCAAAAAATCATTCTAAACATACTAATTTTTTTACCTCATATTTTAGGCAAAAAATCAAAAAATTACTAAAATAGTATGTTCCCAAACGAGGCCTTAGTTTAGATGGATCTAAAAGGTAAAAATTTTGCCCCGTTGGTTTCTCAAGCTTAAGGTCAGAGTCAGGTCACTTCGATGAATTCCTGAGCCAAAATAAAATAAAGACCAAAAACTTTAGAAATGAAGAGCAATTACTGATATTTTGAGTTTCATGAACATTTCTTCGATTGAAAGTGCCATAGTCTTGGCAACTGTTAGAACGTTAATGAAATTGTAGTGACAATGCATTGAGATTGAGAATGTAATAATTCTGATAAATATGAATTTGATTGATTAATCCTCGTGGCTGCTTATGCAGTTATGTTGAAAGCAAGAAGGACCACTGGTATCCTTCGCCGTTGGTGGTACCGATGGACCTGGTGGGGTTAAACGATCTGAAACTATCAGAGTGGCTGAGGCATCGTATGAACCACCAAGACATGGGTGAGAAGTGGTTAAGGAGAGCCTTCGTGATAGAAGAGATGATTAAAATTTTCAAAGAACTTGATATGGAATACCGCTTGCTTCCCCTTGACATCAACATCCGCAACATGCCCCCTATAAGCTCCACTTGCTGTCCCAATCATCATGACCATTATGAAGTTGAGCATGATAGAATTTGATGATCTTGAACAAATTTTTGATGATCTTGAACAAGTTTCTTCTAACTGGATAGCCTCTGATAAGTAAGCAATCACATTATGCGGGTGGGAGAGAGAATTTCCATTACCTCGCCTTATTCTTGTGTAGTTTTTTTGTTTTTTTTTTCTCTTATCCTATCTTTATATGGCTTGTATTTTTCTTTTTGTGTTTACCATGCTCAATTTCTATTTAGTACACCATGTACATGCATGAACCAGTTGTACAGCCTCCAGGAGTTTCGCCTTCTCTCTGGAAGGGCTGGGCAAAATTTACTAAGGCATTGGTAATCTTTGTACAAATCTTGTGACATGAGATTGTATATTCCTTTTATGAAGTTGGCATTGAGGTCTTTTGATTTTTGTATTTGCTGATTCTTGTTCAATTTTTGAGTCCATGATAGCAAGTGGAAGGTTGTGTAGTGAAACTTTGGCATGACCATGCATAGGATAAAAGAGAATTTTGCTATGAAACTTTCTTTTTGTTTTTGTTTTAATTCATATTTGAACTAACATTTTAAGAGTGATATTTTACTAATGATGTATATATCTCATTAATTATGTTTAACAAAGTGTCACCATCATAATATTAAACAAGAACATTCTTTAACATTTGTCTTTGAATATTATAATCAGCAATGTTACAGATTCCAAAAAAACACAATTTCACAATCCCCACTTACTTGTGATTGGTTCAGTAAAAAAAAATATATGAAAAACAAAAATACATGATTGATTCACATCATTTTGGGAGTCATGGGGTCCAAGCATTTTTGTATTGTAATAGTAGAAAATGATTGTTTTAATAATTGGGAATTGTGTCTTAAATATGATCTTTTAGGTTCATCTAAAAGCATAAATTCAAATATTAATACTCTTTTCGTCCCAAAATATTAGTTACTTATTTTATTTTTTATTATTCTAAAATATTAGTTCCTTTTCAAAAATCAACAGCTAAAATAATATAAATTTTCTATTTTGATGTTCTTTTAAATTCATTAACAATATAAAAAGTACAATTATGACAATTGATATTCTTAAAAAAATATACTATCAAAGAGTAATTTTGAAAAATTAATATTTTTAAAGTGCAATAATTATAGTATCAAAAAAGTTAGATTTTTTGAGACTATTATTTTGGAATGAAGAGAGTATATTATTTTAATTAACATTGTTATTCAGGTTCAAAAATTAAATTTGCTTTATAAACTTAGTCATATGTCAAAAATATAATTGGTTGATAATTAAATATTTTCTAAGTATCAATTAATAATTTTCTTGACACATCTATAAACTGAATCTAATATATATATATATATATATATTTTGATTTCACTACCTTTTTTAGTGCTCCAGAATGAATTTTGATTTGACTGTAACCTCTCATCTCTTCTCGGCAAAAACACATGATTATACTCATAGAACCCTCATTTATAGAGAATTTGGGAATTAGAGCTCGGTTTCGTTTGATTTAATTTTAGAATCATAATTTGATTATATAGTTATGTTTTGAATTTTAAGTTATATTTTGAGTTTTAAAAAGAAAAAATTTGTTTGATTATGAATTTTGAAAAGAATTTTGAGTTTTAAATTGTATTTTAAGTTTTGAGTTATATTTTGAAATTTTTTAGATTTATTTTTTTTAAATATTTAAAAATGTTTAAGAAAATTTTATTTTTATTTTAAATATATAATTTTTATTTTTTATTTTTTTTTAACTATTTTAATTTTTTTAATATTTTTACTTTTTTTTTAAATATATATTTTTTTAAATTTAAAAATTTTTTAACTGCCCATATATATCTAAATCATAACAAAACATTTTTTTTGAAAAACTAAAAAATAAAAAAATATTTGTCTTCAAAAATAAAAATAAACAAAATATTTGTTCAAAAAAATATAAAATAAAAAATAATTTTAAAGAACAAAATTAAAAAAAAAAGATTTTTTTTTTTATAAATAAAATTTTAAAAAGAGTTTTGAAAACCGTTTATTTATGAGTTTTGAAAATAATTTTTGTGGGGATATATTTTCTGAGTACCAACACGTGGCATGGTGAAGCCGACGTGTCAGCCGAGGTACCACGTGTCGTGGTAGTTATGCCAAGGTAATCTCGGGGTTGCCGAGGTTATCTCCGAAGATATCGGAATCCGGGATAAACAGATAAAGGACAAGAGTCCTAGATTGAGAAAAGACTTCAGTTTGAGTAAAGATGAAACTCTTAGAGAGTTTATCCTAATCCCACTGGGAGTTCCAGATTAGCAGTAATCCTGAGTCCATTGGAATTAGGCTTCCATTGGGACTAGGATTGAGTTGGCTATAAATAAGAGGCACCCCCATGGGTCTAAGGTATGTTTTTATATACTCTAGCTAGTGAGTTGAATACTTGATTATCTTTGAGAGATAAACTGACTTGATCGTCGGAGTGCCCCCGGGTGGAAGAACCACCGCCGGAACCTTCTCTTTCTGTGCAGGACAGCAAGGTGCCATCTATTCTACCTGTGTTATACAGCTGAATTACTAAGGGGGCAGTGTGATCGGAAAATCACTCACACAATTTGGCACCGTCTGTGGGAAAGAAAGACGAATAAATGGCCAGTAACGCACAAAACGAAAAGGTTGGGGACGACGCCCCCGCTGGGAATGACAGGCCTATTAACCTTGACGTCGGAGGAGACAACCACAACGAAGAAGCCCATGGCCAGGGGGCACGGGGGAAAAGACGTCGTCCAGGAGAGCGACACTTCAAAAAAAACAGACCAGGGCAGATACTACAATGAAGACAACCTCCAGGTATGGAGGGATAGATGCCTACGAAGGGACGAGGAAGTAAAAGAATTAGCAGACAAGTTGGCCGACCTGCAGTCGGTCATCAACTTCATGATGCAAAACAATGTCATGCAGCCACCATACCCACTGCAGGACACGTCAATCCCAGTAGCTAATACACAGAAGGGAGGAAGGAAAATAATTCCTGAAACACCACAACACTCCAGGAGGAAAAGGCACTCTCATCCGCCCTCTGGGGGGGTCGAGCGAGAGGAGCCCAGACGAGAGAAGTCGCAGAGGACGTATCATACGAAGGATCAGGAACACAGAGGACATCGGCACATTCCAGGGTAGGCACTCTGCTTTGACACAACCCATGGAGAAAGATCAAAACGGGCCCATCACGAGGCCGAGAGTAGTGTGCCAAAGAGACTGAAGTCCAAAGACAACCGAGCTCCAGGAAGGAGCAAAGAAGACCTGAGAAACTACCTCAAGAGGAAGGAACAGAACACTGAAGCCGAGGTAACCTCACAAGTCAAGCCGAGGACACCATTCTCGGTAGAATCCAGACAGTTGAAGCACCAAAAGATTGACATGCCAAGGTTTCAAATATACGATGGTAAGTCAGACCCTAACTTCCACGTTGGACTATTTTTAAACTCAATGGTGTTATACAGTGGAAACGAGCCTTTACTCTGCAAAGTGTTCCCCTCGTCCTTTGGGGAGATTGCATCAGATTGGTTCCATAAATTACCGAAGGAAAGCGTAAAGACATGGCAAGGCCTGGCCGAGATGTTTGTGGCCAGGTTTGTAACGAACAAGTTACAGCCATTAAGGGTGGACGCCCTAATGGCTTTGAAGATCAGCAAGGATGAAGGCCTTAGGGCCAACGCGAAAAGATACTACGAGGTGTTCAACCGAATACCTGAGTGCAACCAGGAGGTAGCGGTCGTGTCTTTCAAAAACGGCCTAAAAGAATATTGTTCACTGCGGAAATCTCTGGCAAAAACATTGCCAAAAAGCATGGAAGAACTCATGGCGAGAATTGAAAAGTATGCCAGAGCCGAGGAAGATACGTCGGCCCACAAGGAAGTGAAACAGGAAAAAGGGAACGCCTCGCCAAAACGAGGCTGAAGTAACAACGGATTCAGCAAAACGGAGATAGAGTTGAGAGCAAAACAAGCGATGCGGCCGTGTTCAATTCCAATCGAAAGTCCTAGGAAAAATTCGAGCCGACTACTTGAGAACACCGGCAAAGGGAACTAGGGAGTTTATGGGAAGAAACATGGGCGAGACATTGTTAGTATCACAATGAAAGCGGACATACAACGCAAGGTCAGAGAGCCCTAAAGGCACATTTGGAAGATCTGGTGAGGCAAGGCCACGAGAGACCTTGTCGATGAAACTAGAACCAGAGAAGAAACGAGGCAAGATTGCCTCGGGCTCCAGCTGACCGCCACCTCCGCAACCTCGAGCAGAAGGACCTCGGATAGTAAACGTAATTCACTCCAAGGTAAATGAAAACGACATCCGGGGGGAAACCCAAAGACTAAAGCACTTGCAGTACGTAAATCAGGTCGGACAAAAACGACTTCGGCCTGAAGAGTGCCAAGGTCCGATGATAACCTTCACCGAGGCCGACCTAGAGATGGTCCGGCACCCACATAATGATGCATTGGTAGTATCCCTCCAGGTTGGGGAGTGCCAAGTGAAACGCATCCTGATAGATCCAGGCAGCTCCTGTGACATCATGTACGTTAGATGTTACAAAGAACTAGGCCTTCACCCAGACGACATGGAGTAATCGAACGGCCCGATGGTCGGCTTTAATGGAACGCCGACGTGGCCACTGGGCGCTACAAACTTGGAAGTACAAGCAGGCACTAAGAAGATCAGGACCGAATTCATCGTAATCGACACGCCTTCCCCTTACAACATCATATTGGGAAGGCCATGGTTGCTTGCGATGGGGGCAGTCCCCTCAACATTGTACCAACTACTACGCTTCCCAACAGAACATGGGATTGAAGAGGTCAGAGGAGATCAACTACAGGCAAAAAACTGCTCCATGGCAGCAATGAAGACCACCTGCAACGTTCAAGAACCAACAAAGGCAGAGATCGAAGATGAGGACACGAAAGTCCTAGATGATGTCGGCAAGGAGCCGACTGAAAAGAGTGAGGAGTCACTAAAGAAAATCCTCGTCCGGGAGGGTGACGAAGAGCGCTTTTTTCTTCTCGGATCAGGCTTAGCCGAAGAAAAAGAGAAAGAATTGGAAGCCTTTTTAAGAACAAACATAGAGGTGTTCGCCTGGACACCTTATGAAATGCCTGGCATTGACCCCGAGGTCACATGTCACAGACTGAATGTCGACAGATCAGCAAAACCTGTGATACAGCGAGCTAGAAGACCGACGTTGATGCACGTTGAAGCAGTGGAGGAAGAAGTAGACAGACTCTTGGAAGCCAAGGCCATCAGAGAAGTCAATTATCCAACGTGGCTTTCAAATACAGTGGTGGTAAAGAAGAAAAATGGTAAATGGAGGGTTTGCGTAGATTTTACTAGCCTAAATAAAGCCTGCCCCAAAGACAGTTTCCCTCTGCCAAAAATTGACCAACTGGTGGATGCCACATCAAGACATGGAAGGATGAGCTTCTTGGATGCTTATAGGAGGTACCACCAAATAGCCATGTACCCCCCAGACGAAGAAAATACAGCGTTCATCACCCCAAAAGGCCTGTACTGTTACAGGGTGATGCCTTTTGGTCTAAAGAACGCAGGAGCAACTTACCAAAGGCTGGTAACCAAAATGTTCAAGCACCTGATAGGCCAAACAGTCGAAGTCTACATCGATGACATGGTCGTAAAGACCAAAGAGCCTAAGAGTCATCTTGAGCACGAAAAAGGTATTTGAAATACTCAAAACATATCAGCTCCGACTCAACGCATCTAAATGCGCGTTTGGAGTTGGATCAGGAAAGTTCCTAGGTTACCTGGTAACAAGAAGGGGAATAAAGGCCAGCCCATATCAGATCAAGGCCATCCTAGATCTACAGAGCCCAACCTCGGCTAAACAGGTTCAAATACTCACCGGAAGGGCCGCAGCCCTAAACAGGTTTATAAGCCGAAGCTTAGACAAATGCAAACCCTTCTTCAACCTGGTAAAAAGGACTGCAGACTTCCTATGGACTGAAGAATGTGAGGCCGCTTTGGCCGAACTAAAAAAGTATCTGACCACGGCTCCAGTCTTCACAACACCTGAACCTAGAGAGGAGTTGTTTTTGTACTTAGCTGTATCAGAACACGCAGTAAGTACAGTGCTAATCCGAGAAGAGCAGGGAGAACAGAAGGCTGTCTATTATGTAAGTAAAATCCTGGCCAACGCTGAAACGAGGTACTTACCACTGGAGAAGTTAATGCTGGCCTTGGTGATGGCCTCAAAAAAGTTGAATCACTACTTCCAGGCACACAAGATCATGGTGCTGACAGAACACCCATTGAAATCCTTGTTGCAACAAGGAGACTTAACAGGAAGAATTGCAAGATGGGCAGTGGCCTTGGGCTAGTATGACCTAGAGTTCAAGCCCAGAACAGCAATTAAGGGCGAAGTTTTGGCCGACTTTGTGGCAGAATTTACGCCTGAATCCATCAAACCTCGGGCTCCGTTTAGCCAAAATGAACAAGATCCCACCAAGCAAGGAGAATCCCAGCCAAAGGCCAAGGAACAAAAAAAGGAAAAGCTCAGACCCTGCAGCATCTATATCGGCGATTCATTCAGACTGTTCGTCGATGGAAGTTCAAACCGACAAGGAGCAGGGACAGGAGTACTGCTGATATCCCCAGACAGTGAAATAATAGAGCAATCCATCCATTTGGGGTTCAAGGCCTCAAACAATGAAGCAAAATACGAGGCATTAATTGCAAGACTAAAACTGGCAGCAGCAGCAGAAGCAGATGAGGTAATATTTTTTTTTGATTCACAGTTAATTGTTAACCAATCAACAAGAGAGTTTGCAGCCAGAGACGAGAGGATGTCGGCATATGCAAAAGAGGTTATCGGTGGCGAGCTATTTGAGCTGCCGACTTCTTCAAGTGGCGAGATGATAACATCCACGCCGACGTTAGCCAACTGGCAAGTTCAATGCGTTGGAAAAACAAGAACAATCATGATCGACTATATGTCGGGCCGAGCATAGAACCACGGGCGCAAAGCAAGAAGCAATGTGTGTGGACATGGGGCCAAAATTTGGATAGATGCAATTCTTGCATTCTGAAAGAAGAAAAGGCGCGGAAGACATGAGGAGGCACACAAAGTCAGTTGAAGTCGCTAAGATTTAGCTTTGATCATGACGGACATCTCTGAAGGTCCTTCACTGGACCCCTTTTAAGGTGCGTACACCCTTTACAAGTTGAAGATTTTTTATATGAAATTCATGAAGGGATTTGTGAAAGCCATATTGGGGGCAGATCATTAGCCCATAGGGCCATTACCCAAGGGTATTGGTGGCTCTACATGCAAAAAGACGCAGAAGCATACGTAAAAAAGTGCGAACAATGCCAAAGGTTTGCACTCTTGATTCATCGACCATTCTTGACTGAACCCGATATCCAGCCCTTGGCCGTTTGCCCAATGGGGCATGGACCTGGTTGGACAACTTCCCCAAGCAACTGGGCAGAGAAAATACTTGTTGGTAGCAACAGATTATTTTACAAAATGGATAGAGGCAGAAGCTCTTGCCAAAATCCGAGATGTAGGCGTCAAGAATTTCATATGGAAAAACATTATTACCAGATTTGGCATTCCCAGAGCCATCGTTGCCGACAACGGAACACAGTTCGATAGCAAGCTTATCAAAGACTTCTGTGCGAAATTCAAGATCAAGAATTACTTTTCAACACCAAGTTTCCCCCAAAGTAATGGGCAAGTAGAAGCGTCCAACAAAGTAATTCTAGATGGAATAAAGAAGAGGATGCAGGCAGCAAAAGGAAAGTGGGTAGACGAATTACCCAATGTACTTTGGGCATATCGAACTCTGTAGAAGATCAACGGGAATCCCCTTTGCCATGGCCTATGGCGAAGCGATAATTCCACTGAAGTCGGCATCGAGGACGAACCGGGGAGTTGAGAATGGGACTAATGACATACTCTTGGCAGAGATCTGGATCTTTTAGAAGAAGCGAAGAAGGTCGCAATTGACTTGCGATATACCAACAACTGACTTGCGAGCTTACAACAAGAAAGTCAACCCAAGAGATTTTCAAGTCGTGGCTTAGTCTTAAGGAAAGTAAATCGGCAACAAGAAAGATCGAGAGGGCAAGCTTGGCCCCAAAGCGGGAAGGACCATCTGAATTACTTGGTGTTAGGCAATGGCGTTTATCGGCTTGAAGATAATGAGGGCAAAGCACTGCCAAGACCTTGGAACACTTGTAATTTGAAATTTTTCTATCATTAAGATGTTCATTATTTTTGGCCGATGTCATCAATAAAATCTTTTCGAATTTCTTCAAGCACATATGATTGATTAAGATACTTAACATTGTTTACGGAAGACATAAAAATGAGAACCCAAGTGGAACTCGGGTTCACATTGAGGCGAAGAAGATACAAAGTCTACCACTTGTTGAAATTTGTAGCAATTTACAAGTTGGTCAGACCGAATACAAAGTCTACGACTTGTTAAAATTTGTAGCAATTTACAAGTTGGTCAGGCCGAATACAAAGTCTACCACTTGTTGAAATTTGTAGCAATTTACAAGTTGGTCAGACCGAATACAAAGTCTACCACTTGTTGAAATTTGTAGCAATTTACAAGTTGGTCAGACCGAATACAAAGTCTACCACTTGTTGAAATTTGTAGCAATTTACAAGTTGGTCAGACCGAATACAAAGTTTACCACTTTTTGAAATTTGTAGCAATTTACAAGTTGGTCAAACCGATGCAAAGCTTACCACTTGTTGAAATTTGCAGCAATTTACAAGTTAAAAGTAAGCCGAGATGGTTCCTTAGCTTCACTTGTTGAAATTTGTAGCAATTTACAAATCGAAGTGAAGCCGATGTTATTGCTTACAGACTTATAGCAATCTACTGGTTGGATAAACCAAAGAAGACGTTCAACACTTGTTGAAATTTGTAGCAATTTACAAGCTGAAGTTAAGCCGACATATGATCATTTGTTGAAATTTGCAGCAATTTACAGGTTAAGGTCAGTATCTTGCCGAAGTAAAAACTTGCAGTTATTATACCCGAGGTATGTAACCCCGAGAAGATTATACAGATGAAGAATTATGAAGATCATGCAAAATATTCTAAGTATAAAGCCACACAGAAGCAATAAAAAGAAATTAAAGACTGAAGTATTCAGAGAAAAACGGTTGCAGTTGCATATCATTGAGGCACTATGACCTAGCAAAAGCTTACATTGTTCACAAGAAAGGCACATCAACCATAGAAGAAAACTTGCATTGTTCAGAAAACAAAGTACAAAAGACAAAAGGAAAAAAGCTATGCTTCTTCAACCTCAGCAGATGGTTGGACAAGGGCCTCGGAGGACTCTGGGGGAACCACCTCGGCATCTTTCTCTACAGATTGTTGGGCTAATACCTCGGAGGATTCTAGAAGAACCACCTCAGCATCTTTTTCGGCCGCAATCTCGGCATCGATTTCTGCAAGTGTTTTACTGAGACTTCTTTCAGCCAGGAGAAGGTCGGATGATAACTGCCCTGGCTCAGCCTCCTTGGACACCTCCTCAGTCTCATCATCTTGGGTTAAGTCCATGACTTGATCACCCTGAGATAGAGACATGGACTCATTGGTATCCTTGGGCTTCCTTACCAAGGCTTCATCATCATTTTTGTCTTCATCCTCATCTTGACACGGGATTGATTCGAACTTCCTCCTCAGTCTGACTTGGAAGAGGAGGAGGAGGAAATGGCAAAGGAATAGCTTCGGCCTTACGCCAGGGCAAATCAACAGGAAGATCAAGTTTTTTGACTAAGGACATCCAACCAAGGGAAAAGCCCCTGTTGCATGCCTGCTTAACTTGTAACTTGTAATCTTCAGTGACATCAACCACACCCTGGGCATAAACCTTTTCGTTGGCTTCTTTAATTTTAGCCGACTTCGTGGCCAAGGCTTCCGCGAGCTCCTTCTCGGCCTGAGCTGCTTTCTCCTCAGCATCTTTCTTTTGAGCCTCGGCAACATTCTTAATGGCCTTTAAAGATTCAGCCTTTTCTTCAGCAAGTGTTTGGGCTTTAGTAGCAGCCTCGGCCTGATCTTCTAATTTCTTCATTTTTGCTTGAAGACCTTTATTTATCTTTTGAAGGCCTGCAAACTCCTTCTTCAAATCATTTAGTTTATCCCTAGTCTCAAAGGATTGCATAGAGAAGGAGTGTGCATGCTGGACCGCCTAAAAGAAACATAGAAGCAAAAAGTTATTACAGAACTCTACAAGTATGGAGAGATAAAGATAAGAACAAGTCAACAAGTAAAAGACACTTACTTGAACGCAACGTTGGAGCATGAAGGTGTAATTTTCAAACTCACTCATCGCGGCGTTCTTTTCAAGATCGCCTGGGAGAAGGAGGGCTGTGCTTAGTGCAACGCCAATGTTTATGTCATCAGCGCTGTCACTAGCCAAGATTGGCTTGTTCTCCAGAGTGATTGCAGGTGTCCAAGGGACATTGGGCACTTTGGATTTTGAAGTTGTCCCAGAAGAAGACTTCGGCCTCTTTGATTTTTGTGACTCTGCTGGTTGAGTTTCAGCAGACCTTTTTGCCGAGGATGAAGCATTCTTCATGTTCTCGGCCAGTTGAGAGATGGGCACAGCATCCTCGGCCTCAGCTTCAGTAACCTTGGACTTTGATTGAGCCTTTTTTATCCTTTTTGGTTTTGGTGGGGGCATCGTTTGGGCTGGAACGGCATCAACATCAGCTGGTAGGTCGGCCAGGAGGTCTTGGGTGACGGGTCTTGGGCGAACCATTTTGGTTGTTTTAACAAGTCTACGTCGGCGTTTTCTTTTTGGTATTGGGACTAAGTATGGGGCTGAAGTAGATGGTTAGTCGGCTGGATCAGAAGTTGATCCTTGATCAGCCCGAGATGTGGATTCGGTTTGAGTTACTACAGTAGGAGAAGAGGAGCTCTTTTTCTTCCTCCTTGGAACGTCGGGCAAGGTGGATTTGTAGGAGGGGATGAAGTTCAGCAGGAGTGGAGCTTTGCACTTTTGGATGGGAAGGTCCAGAAGCTTCTTTAGATCCTTGCCAGGGAAATAAGACTAGCGAAAATCCTTGGGAGGCTTGCGAACGTCTGCGAAAAGAACACAACATCAGAAACAAATAAAATCTTTTAAAGACTTGAAAAAAGAAAACAGCTAAGTAAATTGGCGTTGGGCTCTTACCCTTGCCCTCTTTTACTGTTCGGGGGAGAGGGAAGAGATGGACTTCTTCGTCTGGACCAAATTCCCAGTTTCCAGAAGCGATAAGATAATCATCTCCAGCCCCTTTATTGGAGTCTGGAAGGTCGGCTACGATCTTAAATTCGGTAGACCTCAGCTTAAGGTAATATACAAAACCCTTCTCTTTCAGGTTAAGGGCGCAGATAGTGTAACAATATTGAATGTCGGCAAGAGTGATCCTAACATTCTCCTGCCGAGCTAAAGTTATTATACCATTAAGTGTTCTATAGGAGTTGATGGTAAGTTGCATAGGGTTCAAGGTGTAGTAGTGAAGAACCTCACGAAAAAGGGGATTAAGTGGGAGCCGAAGTCCACACTCAACAAAAGCTTCTAGCAGGGAAAGGCATGGTATAAATGCAGAGGCATAATGGAATCATCATCCCGGCTAGCCTAAGGTGAACATCAGCAGGAATAGAGAATTCTTGCCTGAAAAATTCAAGTTTGGTTGGGGTATTTACCCTATGTCTCCACATATCCATTACGTCAATCTAAGTGTAGAAGGCTGGGTTTCAGAAGAGGGTTAATCCGGAAGGATTGCAAAAACCTCGGCTACGAATCTGGGAAAATACAGGTAAGGCTTGTTTGATTTTCCTAAAAATCGAGGTTCTATAAACAAATCCCAAACCTAAAACTATGAAGGCGAAGATCAAGACGCGGATCCGGAAAAAATACAAAAAGCGAAAAACAAAGGCGAATTTGATTCAAGAGCAAACAATGGGTTATCAAAAAGCGAAGATTACAAAGGGTTGGGAGCGAAACGGTGGTGAAATAGTACAAAGTGTTCGTGACATATACGAAATCATAAAATAAGATACATTCAGGTGAGTGATTCACAGATTAAATGCTGGAGCAGAATAATACAAATAGGAAATTCCAAAAACAATCAAGAACTGGGAGAGAAGGGCCAGTTGCTTACCAGATAAAATGGCGCCGAAGTGGAATTCGAGGATTGGCAGCGATGGCAGGAGCTTCACGAGAACGGAAGAGGAAGACCATTGCAGAGTCGAAGCTCGAAACAATGGCAGACTCAAAAGAGAAAAAGCTTTGAGAGAAAGAGAAAGCAAAGTAATTGAGTGCGAACGTGAAGAAACGAAGGAGAGAGCAGTTTTTCAAAACGTGAAGCGGCGGCGAACGAGCATTGAATGCGCTGGGTTAACGATGTGTCGACGGCGCCTCTGAGGAAAAACGTGGTTTACAAACGCGTCGCAGGCACGAGCCAATAGGAATGAAACACGTGAATAAAGCGGTTGAAAAGTGATGCATAACAGCTCATGCGTATAGGAGAGTTCATTCGAATTCTTGCTCTTGAAAGAAGACATGTCGGCTTAAAGAGAATGATCTCGGCTCTGAGAATTTTTTGTCTTGAAGCGTCTTGAAAAGAACTAAACAGTGTAGGTTCCATCACCTCAGAATGCCGAGATAATAGAACCTAGGGGGCAGTTGTGGGGATATATTTTCTGAGTACCAACACGTGGCATGGTGATGCCGATGTGTCAGCCGAGGTACCGCGTGTCGTGGTAGTTATGCCGAGGTAATCTCGGAGTTGCCGAGGTTATCTCCGAAGATATCGGAATCCGGGATAAACAGATAAAGGACAAGAGTCCTAGATTGAGAGAAGACTTCAGTTTGAGTAAAGATGAAATTCTCAGAGAGTTTATCCTAATCCTTTGGGAGTTCAGTTAGCGAATCTGAGTCCGTTGGAGCTAGGGTTCGATTGGGACTAGGATTGAGTTGGCTATAAATAAGAGGCACCCCCATGGGTCTAAGGTATGTTTTTATATACTCTAGCTAGTGAGTTGAATACTTGATTATCTTTGAGAGATATACTGACTTGATCGTCGGAGTGCCCCCGGGTGGAAGAACCACCGCCGGAACCTTCTCTTTCTGTGCAAAGAGGTGCCATCTATTACACTGTGTTATCTGGTGAATTACTAAGAGCGGTGTGATCGGAAAATCACTCACACAATTTGGCGCCGTCTGAATTACAGCGGTTTTTTATGTATATGTTAGAGAGAATGGGGTTTGGGGAACGATGGAGGCAGTGGATTCAGTTTTGTATATCGACGATTAAGATGTTTGTCCTAGTGAATGGAACGCTAGCAGGATTTTTCCCGACTCATAGGGGTTTGCGGCAGGGAGACCCATTGTCTCTATAGCAATCCCGGTTTTTCCCTTCATGTATTGTCTTCCAGACTTGGATTCCAAGGTTGAGTATTGTTGTATATGCCCCTTTCTGTCCTTTGATTCTTTGTATTTGAGTCTTGGGGTATGTTGGGCAGGTTTGGAATAGGTTGGTTGGGTGTTGGAACATATGGCTGCTGTCCAGATTTTTGTTCCTTCGCTCGAGCGAGCCTTGGTTTTGTGTCTCTTCACTTGAGCGAGCTCTCTTGCACTCGAGCGTGCGTCTGTGTCCAGTTTGGACCTAAAGGTTGTCATTTTTGGCTCGAGTGTGCTTTTCTTCCCTCGAGCGAGCGAGCCCTATGTTTTGAGTTTCTTCGCTCAAGTGAGCGGTCCTACGCTCGAGCGTGCTTCTGGGTTGCAGACCTGAAGCTTCGTGTTGTTCGCTCGAGCGAGGCTTTGTGCGCTCGAGCGAGGTTTGTCTGTGTCTGGTCACTCGAGCCACCACTCCTTTGCTTGAGCGAGCCTCGAGTATATCAGTTGCAGTAGCATGTTTCTTCTTCACTTTTCTATCTCTTTTTACTTCCAAACCCTAGATCCGACTCCCTCTCTCTCTACACTTCTCTTCTCTCTACAAATACACTTGGTTTAGAGTGTATTTACCCTACTCCCTTTAGTAAAAAGCTTGAGCTTTGCGCGGGCTACGTTCTGATCCGAAAAAGTGTTGATTTGGAGCTTCTTGAGATTCATCGGGATGATCTACTCCTTCTTATGAGTTTTGACATAAATATTAATCATTTAGTATACATGTTGGGATTTGGCGACTTGGGAAGCTAGGGTTTGAGGTTTTTGGTATATAATAGAGGGGTTTTGTATTTTCTTTTTAAGCTCCATATGTATATGAGGTCTTGAAATGTGGATTTGTGGGTTTAATAGGTAAGATTTGGTCTTAGGATCAATATTTGAGGAAATGGGGAAAATGCCCTAATTGAGTTTAAATAATTAATTTGTATAATTAATTTGGTAATTGTGACGAATATGAAATTGATTTGAATATCATGAAATTGGATGGAATTGGGACTAGTTAGCTTAGTTGGTTTGATAAATCACTCACCTATGGAAAATGTGATAATTTATCTGTTTGATAAATTCATTTATCTGTTTAAAAATAACTGCTTTGGGCTATCAGTGGAGGATAGTCTTGATTGTTATAGAACTGCATGATGATTAGGTGAATTGAAACTAATCAATTGAAATATATCATTGAATATGATAGTGGAAAGAACACATTGAATATGTGCGTTAATTGATCATGGTATAAGATAAAGAGTTTAATACATTGCATATGTATCTTGTTTGGGAAGAGATAGGGGATGTACTCCGTATGTGCTTAGTTGCTTGAATACATTGTATATGTATCTTGTTTGGGAGGAGATAGGGGATGTACTCCGTATGTGTTTAGTTGCTTTAATACATTGTATATGTACCTTGTTTGGGAGAAGATAGGGGATGTACTCCATACGTGTGATTATATGCCTTATTACATTGTATATGTATCTTTGTTTGGGAAGAGATAGGGGATGTACTCCATTGTTTGGGAGGAGATAGGGGATGGACTCCATAGATAATTAAGTTGGCCAGAGTGTCTGGGGTGAAAGTCCCGAAACCTTATAAATTGAAGTGCATGAATGAAATTGGCAATTGGAGTATTAATTACAAGAGTTGTGGTCTCATTACAAATTGAGGATAACGGAAGTGTTAATAAGTCGAGTTGCTGTTTCACTTAAATTGTTTGGTTAGATAATGAACCATATTTAGGAATTGAATTGGATAAATAAGGGAAGTGGATTGAAACATGGATGTAATTGTTGTTGGGCTATGAGAAGGGTGTGAGTCGGTCTACTTGTGTTAATCATTTGTCGAATGATAATGTTTTAGTTAATTCTCATATTGGGTTTAGTATATCTCTACTGGGCTTTGGCTTACCCTACTTGGGACACCATTTTCAGGTACAGGAGACATGCCAAGTTCAAGATCTTTGCTTGGGAGGTTTTAGGAGTTGAAGACTCTACTTTGTTATTTGTTTTGTTGATTACATGTAAATGCAACTTGAGGGCTTTTCTTGTATAAGAGTTAGAACTCTTCTCTTGTGTAACCAAGTAACAACTTCGAAAGATGTAAGCCCGTAGGGTATTCTATTACCTTTGTAAACATTTTTGACTTATATGAAATACTTTGTAATATTAACTCTGATGTATGCATGGAAATGTGATTTATATATCTTGTATATAGAACTGTTAGATGTTGGGATTATATAATATTTTGAGGCGTTCTGATCTCCATTATTGTTTATTTTGATTATAGAGGTTTTGGGTAATTTGTTATCTAATCTGATTTCGGAAGGGTGTTTTGACGAGCTTCAAGCTGGGTATGGATCGGAATACTAGCTTAGTGGTGTCTTAAGTGGTCAATCTTTGCGAGAATGGTCCGACCCTCCTCGGCAAGTCATGGACCAGGGCATTTGGATGACTTTTGAGGCCTGAAGACCTACATTTCTGGTTCCCCTGATTCAAAGCTTGGGATCTTTATTGTCTCTGAAGTTTTTCGTACTTTCCGTTTTGCAATGTTTGTGTTTTTTTCTTCGATATTTGATCTGACGACTTGTTCATTTCGTCTGCAATTGAGTGTTCTTCCTTAATTTCATTGCAATCGATATTGGGTCATAAATTTCTAATACATAGCTCATGTTTGTCTGTATGTAACTGTACTTGAACTGGGTATTTTTTTGTTATCATTTTTTATTGTTGTTTTTACATTTTAGTCAAAAAAATGATATAATATTTAAGGTTAGTTTCGGAAGAACGTTTGTAGTTTAATTTTTTGGCCTTCTGTCTAAATTAGCTCTACTGGAGAATGGTTTTTATGTTTTTTATTTTTCCTAATTTGTTTTTCCATTCTTTCAATTTTTCTACGTATACCAAAATTGCTATTGCATTGTAGTACGCAAATGGAGCAGTCCCAAACGCAGTCAATGCCTTCTAAAACTTTGCACAAGGGCGGTAGTAAACAGACGCTGAAGATGCAAGCAAACTGCATATGACTTAGGACTCCGACATGGTGCAGATTTTCTTGGAACTTGTTATCAAAGAGTTGGACGCTGGTTTCAAGGGGAGCTTCCATACAATGACAATGCATGGATATAGAGCTATTTGCAAGGGCTTCTAGGAGCGTACAAATAAGGTGCATGACGTCAAGCAACTGCAAAACAAGTACGCGTTGCTAAAAAAGGATTGGCAGTCGTGATCTAAACTGATGGACAACAGGCATGGGCCAATCGGCATAAGTTACAATGAAACGACGGGTTTGACACAAACATCTGACGACTGGTGAGCACATTACGAAAAGGTAACATTTCCAATGACTTTTACTTACGTTCAACATGATACTGATGCATATATCAGAACGGCAGTGCTAGAGGCCTTGAATTCTAGGCCTCGAATTTGGCTTGCCCCTGCTTTTATTTTTATTTTTTTGGAAATTGTGGCTGTGTTAATTACTTTTTCTTTTTTTTGTAGTTTTTTTTAAATTTTTTTAAGAGTGGTTACATGTTGTGCCAAAAAATTCGACATTTCGCACCAACTCATCGTACAAAATTATATGAAATTAAGAAAACGAAAACCAAGAATCTAACTGATCAGTCAATTTCATTGCTCAACTAGTCCAACCTAATTGACTGATCAATTAGGCTGCTGGTTAAAATTTGTTAATTTCATCTAATTTTATGCAATGAGTTGGTGCGAGATGTCTAATTATTTGGCACACCCCTACACATAACCACCTTAAAAAAAATAACCAAACCAACACAGGCCAACAAATAAAATTTAATTACATTAAAAATAAATAAAAAAAAATCGATACAGCCCAACAAATAGAAGAAAAACAAAACAACTCAGCCTATGTGGTTTAATAAGGTGAGTGAGTTGGGTTGGACTAGTTGAGTGCTAAAATTTTTTATCACCCAATCAGTCCAACCCTACTCACTCATCTTATCAAACTATACAAGTTCAGTTAGTGCGTGATGTCTAGTTTTATACTTCTTCACATAACCATTTTTGCAAAAAGAAAAGAAAGGCAATTTTTTAAAATAAAAAAAAAATTAAAAAAAAAGCCTAGACTAACACAGCCACAAAAAATAAATAAATAAAAAATAATAATAATTAAAATGGTATTCGCGGCCTCAAGCATTATTGATATTAGAAGCATTATTCTTGTTTTCTATTACTGTTTAGGATTAGGTCTAGAATTGCTATATATATATATATTATATATTAGATGTACATATTGTATTGATACACAATTGAATATACAAAGAACATTCAACGGAATGTAGCTTAGAAGAATATTCAGATCAAACCTAACTAGAAAAACAAATTAGGAAGAGACAACTGAGTAAGATCAAAAACTATTTCATGATAGCATTGCTTACCCACATAAGCTTTGTTCCACCTATGATTCTACGTAAATAATGAAACATTTGTAGCAGTTCAAGGAGTTTTGATCATACCCACAGTGTTTTCAACTTTTTAAGTGCCACTAAAATGCAATCCTGTGGAGAATCAAACACTGAACCCTAGAACACAACTACGTCAACCATGGTGCCCAAAGTCTGAATTATGTTTGAAGACATCAAGTTGGAGACATGTTCTTCAAGATGTTTTTTGGCTTCCTGTCTTCCCACATTTGCAAATTCCGAGTTTTTCTAGTGGCAACTCATCCTCTTCCTGCATTGCCTTGTTATATTTAATAGCAAGGTTTAGCATCTCGTGAATAGTCTGCTTATTGGTCTTGGAATGGGTATCAAATTGTTATAGACTTGAACAACCTGCTGTAAATATTTTGATTGAGTTAGAAATGAAAATAGTAGAATGTTGGGTTTGGATTATCATTCTAGTAGGGGGTACATTGGGTTAGAATACTATGGTAGAACAGTTAGTATGCAGATCCTCCTTGCTGGGATTCATATGGGTCGGCTTGAATCTATCAAGTCCTTTCCCCACACATTGAAGAAAGTTTGCGAATTGAAAGAAAGCTTTGAGGGGTAAATTGTGGTGTTGGGTGTGGATGATATGGATATGTTTAAGGGTATTAGTTTGAAGTTCTTAGCAATGGGATATCTCTTAGAAGAACACCCCGAATAAAAATGACAATGACAACCTCTCAATGACAATTACATTACAAATCAAAACTATATAATCTTGAACACAATATTTGTTACTTAAAATGATGTCACTTTCATGAATTAATTGGATGACAAAAAATTTAATTTAACGCTCTTGACCTTAACTTTTCCAACAATGCTACATGCACGGGAAAAAAAAAATCAATATGTATCTTAATTTTATGTTGAATTTAGTTCCTTCTACACGTAGAATCTACGTCATACCTTGATCTTTCTCTATGTATTTCTTTCTATACACGTAGGATCACTCTTAACATCTCAGGCTATGATCTTCTAACTTTATGATTTGATTTTCAATATATTTCAAAACCTACTGATGAGACCCAACATCTTTTTATCTTTAAAATTTTCAATTTCTCTATTGAAAAACATTCACGGTTCTTAATTTATGTCTCCAAATATTCATACCTTCACATTCGTATGTAATTCAATGACTATAAATATTACGAGACATGAGAATATAAAATTCGAGGGCTAAACTTGCCCCCCCAACCGCTAATGTATAATTTCAAATATTGAATAAGATGAACAAAAGCAACTGCTGTACTATCAATTTTCCAAACACCAATTCAAACATTGCAGAGTCCATAGTTGACTTTAAAAAATTTGTTTTACTGATTTTTAGAAAGATCTTAGGAAGCAAAGTTGACTAATCATGTTTGAAAAACTATTTCATAGAAAGTAGTGAAGCAGTTAGTATAAATAAAAATCAAAATAGCTACTTGTTCTCCCCTCCCCCCCCCCCATGAATCTTGTTCTGATTTTTTGAGAAAAAAATATTTTGAAAATGAAACAAACAAGCTGTTGTCATTTTACATTAATTTCAAACTTAGAAAGTTGAATTATGTTCCTATTGAATTATGTTACAAACAGGCTCATGTCATTTTTTCCCTGGTTGACAAGAATGCAATCAAGTTCAAAACGAAACCGTTGGAGCACATGGACCTCATGCAAAGAATGTATGAAGGCGCTACGTTAACCAAAAAATATGCATGGACACCAAGTGCAGCGTTCGAACCTATTGCAACCGATGACAGTACTTCGCCGATGGATGAAGAAGATTGCGAGGACAGCAGCGGTTTGCCCGCTTTCTAGCCTACCGCACAGCATGAAGACACTATCCACCAACCTATTGCGCTAGAGGATGACACGCCGACGACCGTACACGCTACGTTGTCGGCAATTAACGTTGACGACACACCAACAAGTGGTGGGAGCAAACGCAAATTTATTCGCACAACACTCCCACAGCGGAAAAAAAGGCAGAGTGAGGGAGCTTCGTTGTTGGCGAGTAGCATGGAAAACCTTGCATCTTCAATTCAATTACAACAATGAGAAGTCCGCGTGCGTCATGATTACGGAGATTCGACACAGGACCTCATTGACAAGTGTATGAGAAGGTTGTACTCACTGGAAGGGTTGGTTCCGCAAGACCCACTAATTATTTTTGGTTTGATGGTACTGGACAACCCGAAAAATCAAGCCATAATGGTGCGGATTTTGACAGACGAGGCTGTCATTAGCTGGCTGCAAATGAAGAAGTCCCAAAGTATGGGTTGCCCATCAGCAGCAAACTCCGGAATGGGTGGTGGCTGGTTCTGAGATTGTCTAGCAATTCTATCATGTTGGAATTTGTTTGTGTGTTGTTTTTTTTTTTTTTTTCCTTTCAAACAAACAGTGTGCCATTTTTTCTTCCTTCTCAAAAACTGTGACATTGTGCATGGAATTTTTAAGACCTTATCTATCGCTTGGTTTGTTTGATGATGTTGATGTTATTATCAAGTACATGCTTGCAGCTGTTTTGGTGAAACAGGTTATCTAAATTATTGAGTTGTTATTTGTGTAATTTGCATTATGGAACAGCTGTGCATTATGGAACAGCTGCAGATTTTGCAATGTGTGTATCTTTGGCCACTTGAAACATGTACTTGATTTGGTGAAACAGGTTATCTAAATTCTTGAGTTGCATAATTTTGTGTATTTCGCATTATGGAATAGCTATGCATTATGTATCCTCAAATTTGTGTATCTTTGGCCACTTGGAACATGTACTTGATTTGGTGAAACAGGTTATTCTTGAGTTGCAATTTGTGTATTTTGCATTGTGGAACAGCTGTGTATTTTGCAATTTGTGTATCTTTGGCCACTTGAAAGAAGTGTGTAGTTTGCATTATCTCATACATATAATTTGTATTAGCCGTTGGATTAATGAATTACATGCAACAGGCATGCAACACGGATGCTTTTCTGAAACAACTATGTATCCCATGCCTGTATCTTTAATGAATTATATTAGCAATTTGTGCATGGAATTCTGGAACAGCTGTGATTAATGAATTCACAGTTGTGTATTTTGTATTATCTGATGCCTATATTTCTGGTATGCATCTTTAGGTGTTGTGAGTGAGTAGTAGACATTCATATACTTCATGATTTTCTGCCTCAATTTTATTTGTGGAGGATCATTGGTTATAGCAGGATTGGGTGTGGAGAACATATGGTACAGGTTATAAATACAGAAAATATTAAAGTGTGGCAATTGGTAGTTTGTCTTCTAGTTAGGGGATGGTTTGATGTGTCAAATAAAGTACATGCTAGCCTTAGAGAGATGGATGTAGGTGTTGCAGATTGCCTTGAGAGAACCGAGCATGCTGCACATTTCATTATGGGAATCTTGACCTGTGTTACTACTTTTTTCAAAGGAATGCTTTGTCGGTGAATACTTTTTCATCATGCATACTTTCAACAGGTTTGTACATATTCCTGCAGATTTTTGAATTATGATAGAACATTTTTAAAATTTTTTAAATCCATTTCACATCATTTTTAGCTAACAAAAAAATATTGTGTGCCAAACTCCTCTGTTTTGTTTAGCATTTTTTGTTGTGCTTTTTTTCATTTTTATCTTTGATTATTTTTTTATTTTCCACATTTGCAACAGAGCTGAAAATTTAAAAAAAGTTTGATATAATTTTGAAAAAAAGATCATTAAAGATTATTAAAAAAAAAAAGACAACGGAAAAACTGGAGTTGCCCACACTACTGGAGTCCTGTAGATTTTTTCAATGATCATTACAAATAAATATTATTATATGTACTTATTTTTTTAAAATTACTGAAACGATTAAAATTGTAAAATTTATTAGGAAACCCATTGTCGTGTTGATGACACACGTACACTTTCCTTTGATTCCTTATTTTCGCAGTTTAAAATTTTCCTTCTTGCCATAACCTTTGTTTTCAAGCATAACTTTGTTCCCAATTAGTGTTAATTTTTTATACAATTTTCGTTTTTCCGTTACACTGTCTTACTGTTTTTGTAAATTCATGTCACGTGTGTCTACCAATTTAAAAACTTGACTATAAAATATGAACAAAAGGTAGATAACACAAAAATTACGCATGGGAACAAAATAGAATTTTCTGAACATTGTTTTTAAAAAAATTATACCAAAACAAGGTGTCTTTTTTTTTGGATGCACAACATACACTTTCCTGAACACAAATAAATTTTTTGGGTGAACCAAAAGAGAGGGAATCATAGACGTAGGCCCCTCCGTCCTTGTCCCAACTATCACAAGCAAGTGAACTTCTTCAAATGCAAGAAAGTGTACCCACCACCACCAAAGCTCATCTCTCCTTGTATCATGGATATGTCTATATAATCATATGTTGACAGTGTGGTTCTCTCGCACACTCCCTCTTCCTTAAACTCTTTCATTTTCCATAGTTTTTGCAGAAGTTGTGTGCTTACATTTGTACATAGCACCCATTTTATTTTTGTATATTTTGCGTTCCATTTTTTAGAAATGGTGAATGACGCTGGTCCTAGTCACATCTTGCAAAGTATTACATCCCGGGAAGCTGTCGGTGAAATTGCGCGGGAAATGGTGGTTGAAACTGATCACAACTTGATAGAACAGTGCAGCTAGATATTATTACAATCATTATCACAAAGTCCCTCGAAATACATCAATACTTTCAGGACATTTATGGATGTATGAGTTGTTTAACGGGCACCAAGGCCGATTTGAAGATGCTGTCAGTATGTCCAAACCAATGTTCTTGTTGTTATGCGACGCACTTCACAGTTTTGGATTGACACTGCCACAGCATGAGCATGGCGTTCTCCTGGAAGAGAAGGTAGCCATTTTCATTTGTGCATTGCAGGGAATGGATTGAAAAGATTTGCAAGAACGGTTCCAATACTCGAAGGAGACATTGTCACGCAATTTCCATGAGGTTTTGCAAGCTATGATACCGTTCACATTGGTTCATAGTAGGAGTCTTACGCCCGAGCAAGTGCAACAAGGAGGTCACCCACATTTACAATCGCAACGGCGGTACCGGCCATTCAAGGTGACACTTTCCATAAAATTTTAAATATCATAGTGGCGACATATACCCTGAATTTTGTATTTATACTTTCTGAATAATGGTGTGTTGCGTAGGACTGCATCGGTGCACTAAACGGTGTGATGGATCGTGTCTCGCAAGAGTACGCCACTTCGTAACACAGAATATACTGGCCGTATGCGACTTTGATTTGTGCTTCACCTTTGTGTCAGCCGGTTGGGACGAAAGCATGTATGACAATAGGGTGTTGCACTACGTGACAACCAAGCCTAAACATCGCTTCCCGTACCCCACACCTGGTAAAAATTATTAAACATTTAACAAAGTAGTATAATTTTAAAATAATAGAAGACAAATTACGACATCATACTTGCTCTTGAACACAAAAATCTGTCTAAATTACTATTTACAGTTGGTAATTGATTTTAAAAAAAATAATTTTTTTTAAAAATTGTGATATTGCGAACATACACAATATCATTTTAAAAAAAAATTGTAAATAAACAAATTTATGAAATAAATTAATTTGAAAATTTTCTACGTCGAAACAAAATATTTGAAACTACTATTTACAAAAAACATAAATGTAATTCAAAATTGTTGTATTTGACAAGACAATGTATTGACAAAAAAAGTATTTCAAAACAAAATTGGAAAACAAAATAATTAGTAATACAATAATAGCAAATTTATTTTTTTGGAAAAAAAACAAAAAAAAAAACTGAATGGCCACTTGTATTTCTTTCACCCAAAAAAATTATAGGTGGAAAATCAGTGTATGAAAATTAAAATTAATTGAAAAACAATTACTTGCAAGAAAAATGATTTGAAACAAAAAACTGACTTGAAAAAAAAATATTTGTTACTAACAATTTGAAATGTCACTTTAAAAACAATATAAACTTTTGATTTGACATTACGGTTTTTCTTAAAATTATTGTAGGTGACAACCATTTATAAATCAAAAAAACTCTTTTCGAACGATGTCTTATTGGCAGTACTTTTGAGTTTTGTAGTTATAAACTGCAAAGTGACAACCAAATGGAGAAATATGAAACAATTAACAGTAAAAATTTACTATCAATCAAAGTAAAATTTTACTGACACCACAAGTCCAAAAGTCAATTTGTGTTAATAAAATTTTACTGTGGTTTAGTGAAACATTCTACTATATTTTAGAGTTAATTTTTACTATTAGGTTTGCCAAAGATTGACAACTCATATAATGTGTCACCAACACAACTTGAGACATGAATGTAAAAATAAAATTTTACTTTGCATAAAAGTAAAATTTTACTCTGAAATAAGAATAAAATGTTACACTCTGAATCTAAGAGTAAAATGTTACACCCTGAATTTAAAAGTAAAATTTTACTCTGTATAAAAGTAAAATTTTACTCTGAATAAGAGTAAAATATTACACTCTGAAACTAAAAGTAAAATTTTACTCTGAAAAACTAGTAAAATGTTAGACTCTGCACAAAAGTAAAATTTTACTCTGTATAAAAGTAAAATTTTACTCTGAAAAACGAGTAAAATGTTAGACTCTGAATCTAAAAGTAAAATGTTACTCTGCACAAAAGTAAAAAAACGGAGGCAATGTTTGTGGCGGCTGAAGTGTTTGGAAATGACCACCTCTTGACAGTAAAATTTTACTATCATTCTAACACCAAAGTAAAATTTTATTCTAATTCTCTCAAACAAAAAACAGAGCAATAGAATCAGAGTAAAATTTTACTCTTATTATCTGAAACAAAAAATAGTGCAATAGAACCAAAGTAAAATTTTACTCTCATTATCTGAAACAAAAAACAAAGCAATAGAACCAGAGTAAAATTTTACTCTCATTATCTGAAACAAAAAACAGAGCAATAAAATCAAAGTAAAATTTTACTCTCATTATCTGAAACAAAAAACATAGCAATAGAACCAGAGTAAAATTTTACTCTGGTTCTGTCAAATGAAATCAAATCAAAAACAACAAAAATAAATCCAAAAAAAAAGAAAAAAACAAACAAACAAACAAATTAATCAACATATCTAATTGAGAAGAAAAACTTCTAAAACTCGATCAACAATTACAAATCTCAATGAAACTCTCGTTTAATTGAGAGTGTTGATTGTCGGCGGCGAGATCGTCTATTATTGACCAAGTGAGAGATCTTTGGCTACGAGATCTTTAGATTTGGAGATCGTCTTCATCGATTTCATTCCTGATTTCGTTCATGCGAGATCTTCAGCTCAAATTTCAAATATTTCAAATGTATGATACGTATATATAGAAGGGCAATATTGTGATAAAAAAAAAAAAAAAAATTATAAACTGTCCTTATTAAGATAGGCATTTCCTACTCAAGGGCTTTTTGAAAGAAAATTGATTGGGTTATCCTTTATCCTAATAAAAAGGCCCAAAATGGGGGTTTCACCAAAAATTCCTTTTTTTTAAAACATTAATGTTTAATGTTTTTGTATTTTTTTATTTGTTTTATTATGTTATGTTTATTTTATATAAAAATAATTTAACAATCCCTGCACTAACAACTATCATCAAAACAAACACAATTTTACTTAATCCCCTCACTATCAATTCCCTCACTAACAATCCCCTCACTATTAATCCCCTCACTATCAATCCCTTCTATTCTACCTCTGAAAATAAATGAGGCCTAAGAGTCAAAAAATTATTAAAAAAAATTAAAAATTCTATAACTTATACTAAAAAATTAAAAATTCTTTTTTCTCTCTACTTTTTGCACATCTTTTCGTCAAAAATTAAAGTCATTCCAAATATACTAAATTTTTTTTACCTCATATTTTAGCTAAAAAATTTAAAAGTTACTAAAATAATCTGTTCCTAAACGAGACCTAGGTCAATTTGGAAAATATTTTAGAAACTATAGGTAAAAAACACACAAACTACTCGTCCCTTACGGGCTCTGCCAGTGCATGTGAGAAAATTATATCTAATTTTATGATTCATTCTGTAAAAGAAAGGGATCTTAATTACCAATTTTTTATAATATGGTGCCCCAGTGCAGGGCCGGCCCTGGCCTAAGGCCCCAAAATTTTGGTCCAAAAATAGGGCCCCAAATTTAGTAAAATATTATAGGCCCAATATTTTTTTTTTTTTTTTTTAAGGATCAATTTAAAAGGCCCCAAAATATTTTATTGAGTCCATGTATAGTTTAGTCCATATTTATTTATAAGTGTAGTTTGGCCCATATATATTAAAATGAAAATATATATTAAAAAAAAAAAAAGTATTTGGGCCCAAGAAGAACAATACATACAATATATGAGCCCTAATTTTTAATTTTTTTACCTTCTTTATCTATTAGATTTTAGTGGAATAAATAATTTTGTCCTAATTTTTTTACCTAGGTCTTTATCAATTTTAATTGAATAATTTTTTTCCCTAATTTTGTTTCATTAAATTGTTTTGTTTATAATTTTAATGATTATATGTGCAAGTAAATTTTTTTATGGCTACAAACAAATAAAAAAGTTGTAACTTACTGTTTTATCCATAAACTTTTTTTTTTTTTTCAATGTAAAAGAGCCCCCACTTCTGAAATTCGCCTTAGGCCCTCTAAACCTCAAGGCCGGCCCTGCGTCAATGCGACTGTTGGTACATCATAGTTGGACCATGGTGGGTAGCCACCTGAGAATTGCTAGAGAAGATTGCACTTTGTTGTGTTTGACCTGTCATCCTCGGCTTCCATAGCAATTTCAATTCAATAGTGTGACCCAGTGGGGGTTGTCTTTGCTTTGAATAAATTTCAAAGAGCTTCCATTGGAAGCTCATTCCTCTATATTTGTTCTATAAAACCCATCTGCCCAGAATGGCCACAATTCAAGCAAACACACAACAATCTAGTAAAACAGAGCTTTCTTGATCTTCTTTGTTTTCCACTTTCCAAAATTTGAAAACCATGTTTTCTCTATCAAACATGCCTTCAACAACATCGGTTTTGTCAACATACACCACTTTCGCTGCATCAGCCATGTTGGTTAGGACCGTGCTCAACGAAGTCCAAACCCTGACCAATCAGCTCATACCACAACAACTCCAAGAGAAAATCTTATCCAAACTTGGCCTAATGGGGAACTTCTCTTCATCTCAAATGACTCTTGTCATTGATGAATTCAATGGGTTCTCCAAAAATGAAATGTTTGAGGTCTCGGAAATGTACTTGAGGGCGAAAATAAGCCCTTCTGTTGCACGGCTCAAGGTGTCCAAAGCAGCTAGGAAAAGGACTTCTCTGTCACCATCAACAAGGGCGAGAAGATTGTGGATACATTTGAAGATATCAAACTCATTTGGCAAACCATATGTACTGAGACCCAAAAGACAAGCACCGACTATGAAGGCTATCTCGCTTCTGAAAAGGTTGAGCGTAGATCGGTTGAGCTCAGCTTCCACAAAAATACAAAGAAAATGTATTGAGCTCTTACTTGCCATTTATATTGGAGAGGTCAAAAGCTATAAAAGAAGAAAACAAGGTTGTGAAGCTCTACTCACTTGGAAACTTCTATGGAGAATATGATGGAGGAGCTTGGGGTTCAGTCAATCTTGACCATCCATCCACATTTGACACATTGGCAATGGATCCAACTCTCAAGAAGGAATTGATAGATGACTTGGACAGGTTTGTGAAGAGAAGAAAGTTCTACAAGAGGATTGGGAAGGCGTGGAAACGTGGGTACTTGTTGTATGGCCCTCCGGGGACAGGCAAGTCAAGCTTGATTGCAGCCATGGCTAACTATCTGAAATTTCACATTTATGACTTGGAGCTCACGAGTCTCCAGAGCAATTCAGAGCTTAGGAGGCTTTTAGTCGCTACTGCAAACCGATCAATTCTTGTGATCGAGGATATTGATTGCAGTAGTGACTTTGAGAACCGACAAGTTGGAGGATGCAATCAAAGTGACAGCCAGGTGAGTCCATTGTTTTCATTTTTGTGCCAATACACCTTTCAAACATCCACAAAACAAGTTTTTGTGTTTTTCAGAAACAAAAAATAGAAAAAGAAAACAACCACCAAATAGGCCCACTGTTTTCATGACGCAGAGCCCACGCCACCAAGAACACTAACAAGAAGCCGTAACATTAGGCCAAGCCACCTACTTTTCTATTCAATTTATAGTTAATAACAGATCTAGTCTTTCAATTTTCTATATCTCAACTATCCCAAAATATAGCCCTAGTTCCATGGACAGGCTACTCTAGCTAATAGCATTTATTAGACGTCTTACCATAAACTTGGCTTCAACTCTGGTTCAATCTTTCAAAAAACAAAAAAACAAGAACAAAAAAAAATTGTCTTCTCATTGCTTGTGCATACACTAGCGTCTTGCTTCCTCATTGATGTTTCTTTTTCTCATTGACAGTTGACACTATCGGGGCTACTTAATTTTATTGATGGGCTCTGGTCAAGTTGTGGTGACGAGAGGATAATTGTATTTACCACAAATCACAAAGACAGACTCGACCCTGCATTGCTCAGACCAGGTCGTATGGACATGCACATCCACATGTCCTACTGCACTCCTAGTGGTTTTAAGATCCTTGCCACTAACTACCTCGGTCTAAACAACCACTCCATGTTTACTGAAATCGAGAAGCTCATAACAGAGGTGGAAGTAACCCCGGCAGAGATTGCAGAAGAACTCATGAAAAGTGAAGAAGCCGACAAAGCCCTTGAAGGACTCATCAAATTCCTACACAAGAAGAAAAGAGAACATGGTAAAGTCAATGCTGAATCAGAAAAAGAAGCAAATGAACAAGCAAAAGAAACCCAGGAAGTAAAGGTTGAAACTAAAATTAAAACGAGGAATAATAAGAGGAAGACGAGAAGGAGCAAGAGGAGGATTTGAAGGATATGTGAGCATTGTATTGCCCGTGTATGCCACATAATAATTTATCTAATAATTAGTATAACCCTTCTTAGTGAAGTGAATAAATTACATCATGGCATACTTCTAATCCATGGTGCTTGTAGAAGAAGCACAAAGACCTCTGTGATAAGAATTAAGTAGATGGAGTTTATTTAAATATGAAAGCAGAGTATATTTACTTGCAACTCTAATGCTTAACATGACCAAGGACATGGTGCAAACAATTTTGAGACCAGTTCCATTATTTTATCTCATAATTGCTTGAATGGATGCAACCTTAAAAAAGGAAGTTAGGAAGTTTTAACATGTGACATCCAGGTTCAATTCTAATCAGTGAACAAATATGAGAAGAGTATGAGCCCCAAGTAGAAGATCTGTTTTGAGACAGCTTATAAAGAGTCCTCGTCTAGAGTAGAGAGTCCTAAAAAACATAACTTTAAACCACGTAACTGAACATATTATCTACAACAAAACTACTCACCCAGAAAAAATACCCAAAATAACACATCTATGGACCACAATTATTCTGAGTGTAAGCCCACATCCCAAAAAATTTAAATCTACACCATACACCTCAAATAATTTTCAGGACAAAAAATCATGGTAAATAGCATTTTTCTTTTATCAAACACCTAAAATTCATACCACACTGCAGTGTTTACCAAAATGCACAATCAAACACATCAAGAAAGAGAACAAATGCCCAAAAAGTATGAAACTGGTACTGGTTTTGAGACCGTCTTCAACTAGACATCACATTGCATTTAAAAAGGACTGTCACACAATCACTTTGTCGAACAACTAAAATGCAAAGTGCAGCATGAAGGATTTCTCCAGTAATCAAGACAACAACTTTAAAAACCAAACACGGCTAAACATTATATTGAAGAACTAAAATTCATAAAAACCAAACACGGCTAAACATTATATTGAAGAACTAAAATTCATAACACACTCACAGCTTGTACCAAAATGCACAACCGAGAACGCATCAAGAAAATAGTACAAAGGCCCAAAATTTTGTTTTCAACTGACATCAGATTGCATCAGAAGAACTAGCACCCAAACAATTAATCTAACACCTGAAAATTCAACGTGTAAACATTTCATCAAACACCTTAAATTCAAGAAAAATGTAAGGTCGCTCAAATTTGTGTAGCCCAAATTGAGCCCGAATGTACCAGAACGACATCGTCCGTCAGGCCATAAAAAATCGGATTACCAAGCATTGTAGTAAATTCAAATCACTCTCACAGAGCTGAATACCAAAACTTACAGAACTGGCATATAGACATTTTATCAAACATCTAAGCGACCAAGGCGAGAAATATTAGTAATCTCAAACTCTCTAAGCATTTATTAAATCAAGCACTTAGAATGCAAAAATTTTGGAACTGGTATTGAAAAGGGGGCCGCGCGAACGCAGGCCCCCAGCTCACACAAATTACGACGTAGACTCTGCCAACTAGGCAAGATCTTAGGCGGGTACCCCTCCTAAAGTGCAATGGAGGTCACCAACCTAGGCCATGGCCCTTGATGATCGTCCATTAGACCCCGTCCAGGTAAGTATGTTCTGCTGTGCTTCGTCTCTCTCTATTTATTCACTCTCTCTCCACCCTTCTCTTCTCCTTTCTTTCGATATGGGAAACTTGAGATGATTTTGCAACATCATTAGCGAATAGTGGGTCAGGATTAAAATTTTGTTTTCATACGTTGTTTAATGTTTTTAAAAAAAATAATAATAATTATAAAAAAAAATCTAAACTAAGGCCTCGTTTGGAAACAGGCTATTTTAGTAATTTTTTGACTTTTTACGAAAAGATGTGCAGAAAAGTAGAGAGATGATGTGACTAGTTTTAGTTGACTTTTTATCTTTTTGGCTAAAATAGCCAGTCCCCAAACGAGGCCTAAGAGCACCTTCACCTAAGGGTAGATAAAGGTCGGGCCTAGTCAGATTCGGATTGGGCTGGAGTGCGCAACAGATATATTGATCCGTTCAAATCAATTGAACTGAACCGATTCGTCGCATTTTAGACAAATGCGTGATAACCAGCAAACGGTTACGGATTGATTTTTTTCAATTCGCCTAATTTTGAATGGATGGCGGATTTAAAGTTCTTTTGGCCGCAACCGCACCACCAAACCATGAAAGCACCCTAGTAATTTGTAAGATTTTGTGTTTTCAATTTTTTTAGATATTCTGTTTATGTTTTCAATTAAAAAAGTTTAAACATTCTGATGAAAAAGAGTTTTCAACTTGAATATATTTTTTGAATTGAAAAAAATAAATGTATTATTTATCTATATTTTTTGGTTTTTGTTTTCAAAAACAGTTATAGATGTAACAATACAGAAACATACAGTGTGTGTTTGGTTTGTGTTTTGAGATAAATTTTCAAAAAAAAAAAAATTTGAGGAGAGAGTTTTAAAAAAAATTTGGTTTGTTTGGTTGTATATTTTAAAAATAGTTTGGGGGTTTGGGATAATTTGATATTTTGTTATAATTGAGTAGATATGTGAGAGAAAAAATGATTGAAAATGAGAGAAAATAAAGAGAGAAAAAAAAAAGTGATTGATTGTTGTGTAATAAAGAGAATTAATTTTAGAAATTTTTTGAGAAAATTTGTAACCAAACATGTTTTTGGAAATCTTCTTCCAAAAACATGTTTCAAAACCCAAACCAAAACACACCCCAATTCTACTACTGTTTTATTCATGGATTTGGTAATTTAAATTGTTTTTATATTTTAAGAATCACAAATTGTAATACTTCATGTAAGACTTTATGTTGATAAGACATGTTATGATTGTAATATGTGAATGAAGCATATAGTGATTGTAATATTCTAAAATTTCAAATTTTCTTTCTTTGGATAAGGTATGCAGTGATTGTAAAACTTTTTTAAGTCATTGATTGTGATACTTTCTTCTTTTTTTTGAGGAAGTGCACAAGTTGAATTATGTTAAAAATTTATAAAATTTTAAACCGCCAAACCGATTCGCATCCATTCACCAATCCGCCAATCCGTTCAATCCACATCTGCCGAATTGGCAGACAAATGCAGATTGATTTTCTCCAATCCACTGTCGGCAGACGGATGTGATTGGAGATTCCGTAACCGCAACTAACCCGCGCCCACCCCTAGATGACACTATATTATAAGAGATTTTGTACTTATCTAAGTTTGGCCCAGCCTGATTCTAACATTGAGTTTCTATATCTACCCAAGATCGATCCAAAAAATAAGGCCGGTTTTGGGAACCTAGCTAAAAGTTAACTTTTTGACTTTTTAGTTTTTTTGAGTTACATCACATCTTTACCTCTTTTTTTTTTACATGTTTTTTCAAAAAAAAAAATCAAAGAGTTATGCTAGGGACCCAAATAAATTGCTAAATTTTCTACCGAACACTCGCATGGGTGTGAGACGTACACACATGTGATTTGTGTAGGTCTCATACCCATGTGAGAGGTTTGGTAAAAAATTTGGTAATTCATTTGGGGTCTATAGTATTTTCCAAATTGAAAAAGCCAACTTTTAACCTACTTCCCAAAACAAGTTTAAGGGTTCGTTTGGAAAGTGGGTTGGGAAAGGCTTTTGACTTTTATGTGAGAGAAAAAATGTAATAATTATGGATTGGATATAATGTTTTATTTTTTGTGACTAAAATGCCTATTTTATTTTTTGTGACTATTTTAGCCCAAAAAAACCCAACCTTTGGCTTCCCAAACGAAGTCTTATAAATCTCAAACCCACTTATTGGGTTATACTTAAAAAATAAATAAATAAATAAATAAAATATTTCATAATTAAGTTCAATCACAAATTATAATTTTTAAATAAATATATTGATATCATTATAAATTGAAATATTTTGTGTATTAATTTGAATAATTTCTTACAAAAATTTAATAACATATCACGACAAATGTGAGTTTCAATAAAATCAACAAAGATAAAATCCATCCCAATAAAAAAATAGCTCAAGCTTGTCTCCAATCTGGAATCGAACTAGAGCATGTTGTTGGACTATGTGAGTCCATTACGAAGTCCATATTGATAATCCGAACAGTTCAATGTGTAGGGTTTGTTGGGTACTTTATCCCTGTAAAAAATCACGTTGATCAAATATCCAATCAAGTGGTTATTAATATTTGATCAACATAATTTTTTACAAGGATGAAGTACCCAACACACCCTACGTATTGAACGGTTTAGATTGATGTGGGCTCCGTGATGGGTCCACTGATCCCTAAAAAATATATATATTTTTTAATGTATTATAAATTATTAATTAATTTAATAGTAGGCCGGACCGAGTTGAAAGTATAAATCTCAAACGCAACTCATTAATATTTCGAGCTGAAAATGTTGGCCTAGCTCGACCCTATGAGCTAAAACAACCTTCTCAAACCCTAAAAAAATAGGATTAGGCTGGCCGATAGGCCGATGTCCACCCCTACCTCCACCCGATGCTTCAAATCTGATGTAGCACTCCAACAATCATATTTTGACATCAAATATCAATTCCATTAGGTATGCCAAATTTTGATGTGACATTTGGCATTATTCCTTCATGCCAATTTTGACATATTTTTACTTAATGTCTTTTTTTGAAATAAAAGAGTTTCTATTTAAAATAAAAGAGTTTAAATTTAAAAATAATAGAATAATAAATTTGACATATCGGGTGGAGAACTTCCATATTAAATTGACAATGCCAAATTAAGCCTTCAAAAAAAATTTAACATACCAAATTTTGAAAGTTTGGGTGAAGATACTCTAATCAACTTATTTAATTTGAGAATTTTGAATCTATTTTTTAGAAAATTGACTTTTTTGTCTAACTGCTTTTTTTTTTTTTAATATTATAAGGAATTTTTTTAGTTTTTAAATACACCTAAAAAGTATAATATTTGTAGATTTTTTTTTTAAAAAAAATTCATTAAATACTAAAATACAAAAATCCACTACATTGTCGTATTCTTGTGTATTTTTTGATTTTTACAAATATTTTATTTTTTAGGTACATCTAAATTAGGTGTATCTAAAAAGTAAAAAAATTGTTTTAAATATTTTTACAAAATCATTAAAAACAAAAAAATATGAAAAATAAAAAATTTAATTTTCAAAAAATTTGACTTCAAAAATTAAAATCAAACAAGGTGAATAATAATAACATGGTTGGAAAATATGTTTGCCATTGTAATATATATATATATATATTAAAAATGTAAAATTCTTGTAATAGTAGGATATAAAAAAATGGTAACACTACTTTGGACTAAGGCCTTGTTTGTCAGGGCTTAATTTCAGCTTTCAGCTTAATTTAAGCTGTTTTGATATGTTTGGGTTAGCTTATGCTTATAGCTTATAGCTTTGTGGAAGCTGAAAACCAAATTTATTCTCATGAAATTTGGATATGCTTTGAGAATAATTTGAAATCACTAAACCAAAGTTATAAGCTATAAGCTGTTTGGGCATAAGCTATAAGCAGCTTCCCACAACTCTACCAAACCGGGCCTAAGAAAGAGAAGTGAGTGAGTGATTCAATTGGTAAAATAAAAATGAGTATGGTTAAATATCTATATTATCTATACTATTATACAAAGTGAAGGTTAAATTTAATGTCAAATCAAAGTCTCTCGTTTAAGAAATGAGACTCTTATCACTTAAATATCAAACATATGATCATATTAATTTTGTTATTATTTGTTTTTATTTTTACTTACTTGAATTGTATACGTATCACGTGTGTTAGCCACTAATTCTTATTGTAACAATTCATTGTTTTGGTATATTTCAGTATGTTTTGGTTGAAAGATTGAACTTCAGTAATTTATTAATATTTTTATTTCAATTTCTTTTTAAAAAATCAAACCGAACCAATCCAAGGTTTAAGTCCTATCAAATGGGGGTCGGCAATTTCTTTTTAAAAAAATTGATTGAAAATTAAAATTTTGAAATATTGTTCTTCATCTATCGGCTTTACAACTTGGATCACATATTTAATCAATTCAGATCACGCGGGGTGGCAACAAAAAGAGAGAGAGAACAATGCTCGATTCCAAAAAGCATACACATACCGTAGTCGTGTTACCACGAGGTTAAGATCCTCGCGCTCTACCAACTGAGCTAGACTAGACCGGGCTTGTTGAGTTGCTCCGGATGGCTCATCTTAGAAGTTACTAAAAAAAAAAAGGGTAGCAGAAAATTTTCACCAACCAATCTGCAAATTAGAGATCACCAAACATGGCTAGGTGACGTTGAGAAATTTCTCAAAAATTGTAACGATCGGTAGATCAAGAACAAAATAACGCAATAAACAAAATAATGCAATCAAATTACTTCTAGATTTGCCTCAAAATGTGGATCTAAGCCTTGAATTATAAGGTGCAGATAAAATACATGTAAAAACCTCTACTCATAAGACAAAGGCAGGAGAGAGAGCAAAAAGATCCAAGGGTTACAAGGGCCTGTACAACTCTTCTTCTCTGCTAATAATTAAAAATTATATATATATATAAAAGGAGATACAACAGATTTACAACACTGTCTAAACTGCAACACGATAGAAACTCAACACTGGTATACCGAGAAGCTCTTGTTCTTACACCAAAAACTCCATGCCCTCCCCACCTTTCTTCTCGAGATCGACTTCGATAGCGGTTTCGATTCCGTTCCAGGCATGCCCATATCACTATTTTCCGGCATCTGATGAGTCTGATTCGGTGACGGATCACGTTGGCGCTGTTCCCGGAACAGTAACAAAAGAAGCATATGGACCTTAAACTACCGCGTGTAGTGATTCAACAAGTGCTTCAAAAAAAAAATAAACCCTAAACTTATAGAGCTTGCAGTTGCAGATGATATCAGTTTGTTTGGAAGCAAACTAGAGACCTATCATAGTGGACACCAAATTCTAATGGAAGAGCTTAGCACCATGAAGACTGTTTAGGGAGTGCTGTCATGTAGTACTAGTTTCACATCACAATTAAGGTGATGTTAATAACATGATGTTCTATTAATGTATTATTATTGTCTTTTCAAGGTGGCAATGATTTCGCTCTTTACCAACCAAAAAAAGAAGGGAAAAGGAAAAGTAAAGAAAAGTCGTTTTTTTTTTTTTTTTTTTTTTTTTTTTTTCATTCATGTTTTAAGAAACTAGTCTATTACCCGTGTTATGCACAAAATAATTATAGATATTTATATTTGTTTTTATTTTTTTTAATATATAAATTAAATACATGGGGTTTGACTGAGAGTTTGAAAGAATTCAATAAGTGTTTATATATTTATTTAAGAGGCATTTACACAATAATTATATAATATATAAATTAAATACATGGGGTTTGACCGAGGAATTTGAAAGAATTTAATAAGTGTTTATTTATTTATTTAATAGGCATTTACACAATAATTACATGGGTCTCTTGGGAAAGTAAAAAGTAATAAAATTAGGATTTCATATATTGCGTTATTCATTTAATAAGTGTAATTATTATAAATTAAGTGTTTATTGTAATCAATAGTGTAATTATTACAATCTTTGAACCAATCACCAATCACCAAGTCAATTTTTAAAAAAAAAATAATTAAAATAATAAGTGTAATTATTATAAATTAAGTGTTTATTGTAATCAATAGTGTAATTATTACAATCTTTGAATTTATTGTAATCAATAGTGTAATTATTACAATCTTTGAATTTATTGTAATCAATAGTGTAATTATTACAATCTTTAAACCAATCACCAATCACCAAGTCAATTTTTTTTAAAAAAATAATTAAAAAATCAAGAAATTAAAATTGACATGTTGAAGGTTCCACAAGTCTTGAGTTTTAAAAAACTCTTTTCCTTAATATATTGATACAAGCAATGAAAAGTTTGACAATCATTTTTATTTTGCACGAAAATAATTGTTATTTTTGAAAAGGCAAATGCTAATGAATGTCTTTGTGGCAAATTGTCTTGGAAATAGTTAAAAAATGTTTAAAAAATAATATTTTGAATTCAGCCAAATAAAAAAAAGTGTTCTGATTTCAATAAGCCTCTTATTTCTTGTGTGTCATTAACGCTTGTTTAGAATTCTTTTTTCAAAAAATAGGTGTTTATAGAAAAAAAATAATAATAATAAATAAATAAATAAATAAATTCCTTAAAAGTAACTTTCAGGAATAGTTTGCCTAACAAATTTTTTTTGCTTTTGTTTTTGTTTTTTTCTAAACTACTTATAAATAAAAACATGAAATCATAATCAAATTTGGCAGTTGTAATCAGGTCATTATTGAGGAAGGAGTGTTTTATTTTAATTTAATTGGTGGCTAAATTTGTGGTTAGTTTAGTTGCTCCACCATCCGCCTTCCAATCCAAAAATAGGGAATATGCTGAAGAATATGATTTGTATTACAAAGCTCTTCTGAAAAAACATCTCTGTAAAAATTATCCTACCGTTTAAAAAATTTATATTAATTGTGTGCTTAATGAATAGTAAAAATTAAATGAATATATGACCTTTAAAAATAAAAAATAATAATGAATAAATTATAAAAAATCATTCGATAGACATTCGACACATAAAATATTCCTGGTTTATTAGATAATTTCTACTACATAGTGGGTCTACCAATCGAATCCTCTCTGCATATTCCAAAGCTTTCATCCTTCATTTGGCAACTTAGGTTGGGTTGGGGATTATTTTAGTCACTAAAAGATAAAACATCACATCCAATCCATAATCATTATATTTTTTCTCTCACAAAAATTAAAAAAACCAAAAAGTTTATCTCAAATAAGGTTTTTTAGCCCGAGACTAAAATAATCAAGAAGTTAAAAAGTCAAAAAATCAACTCACTTTCCAAATAAACCATTTAAGTGATTATTTGATTGTCTTGGAGTACTATTACATACTATTTATCACTTAAAACTTGTTAAATTGTTTTCCAAAATTCAAACAAAAAGTATTGGGTTTCACTACTTTAACCAATAACAATCAAGTAGAGGCACCAAGTAAATTTGCTCCAAGTCCACCATATAATTTTGAGATTTTTACCAGCCAATCCCAATAATTGAATCTATTAAAAATTAGCAATACTTTGCCATGCTCTCATGTCCTTGGACATGGGAATTAGACAAATATGAAGCTTAAGCACATGCTCAAAAGCAAACAACTGTACCTGAGTTCTTGTAATATAGCATTTTGAGTACCTTTAATACTAATAGTGTGATCAAAACAAGTCAATCAGTATCGTACTGAGCATGTTAGATACCGCATTTCTATTTCTCGTATCAGAACAATTCATGTTCCTAGTACCATAGGATTAGAGAAATTCAGTTATAAGCTGTGTTACATGGACTTGCCACTTTGGGCGAAATGCGTGGTCGACACGACACGACAGTGCGGTGTGGGATCCGTGGTCGATTCGCTCATTCTCTATCGGACACGGCTCACAGCAAAAGAAATGAAAGAGGTGAGAGCAAGAGATTACCTGGTCGAATGATCCAGCCGAAGCTCCATCCAGTCGAAGCTCTATCCAGCGATCCAGTCGAAGCTCCATCCAGCGATCCAGTCGAAGATCGAAGCTCCGTCAGTCGATCGAACAGCCGAACACCCCCAAACGACTCTCTTTCTCTCTCTCTCTCTCTCTCTCTCCCTCGTGATCGCATCAAGGATCGCGCTCGATCGCTTCCTTTGTTTGCTGCGCTTCTCTCCCTCTCTCTCTCACCCGTCTCTTGATTCAAATCTATATTCGTATATATCTATTCAAATATATATTCGTACTATATTTGTATATATCTATATAATATAATAATAGTTACCTAAAATAATAACTATTATGGTATATATCTATATAAAATAATAATAGTTAATAACTATTATTATAATAATTATAATAATAACAATTATTATTATATATTATATAATAATTATTGTATAACATATAATATATTTATAAGATAATATATACTTATATATATTAATAAAAATAAATAAACACATATATGTAAAATAATTATTTGTTATTTATATAACATAACTCATCTTAATAACTATATTTAAAAATATATATATATATATATATATATTTAACGTATCCCCGTACCCGTATCCTAATTTGGATACATATCCACGTATCCTTAATTTTTAATTTTGAAGTGTCCGACCCCTAGATACGCACATGAACCCGATTCTCGTACCCGCGTCCGTGTAACTTTTTATAAGCACATATTAGGACTTGAAGTGTATCCAGAGAAATGAAGGAACCATCTTGCAACGTTTTTTTTTTTATCGGCAAAGAAAAACTTTATTAATGAAAGTATGCAAAAATGATACAAGCCATCAATAAAGTGGAGCTTTGAGCTAACTGAAGCTCCAAGCGCCAGTTGGTGAGAAACCAACGGCAACACAAAAAGAAACAGAAAAAGCCTAATAGAAGAGATAAGCACCAAATGCAACAGGAGACAGATAAGCACACCATTCCACACTACCACTGTTGAGAAACTCTACCAAACCCCACACAGATTCAGAGCAAACATGCAGCACTCAGATTGAGACCAATTCACTGTTCTGATTAATCTGGGCAGCAACTCCACAGAGCAAACCAAGATCTAAACTGCCTTACATCTCCCTACTACTAACCACATAGCAGACCACAGATATGCAAAACACTCTAGAGCAGACCCCAGCATGCCATATTTGCAGCAAATCAATCACTGAACTAGCAGATCAAAACAGCAAGCATTATTGGCAGCAAACCCAACCCTGAACTAGCATCACACTGACCCACAGAGCAGGCCACAGAGATGCAGAACCTGAGCTGATGAACTACCAACCTGCAGCCTAATATGATGAACCAGCCATATCCACTGTTCTGCCTGAGCCGATTGCTGAGAAGACTTCGCACAAGCAACCTAATCTGGTATAGGTTTGAAACTATGTCATGGACTGAAAAATCAACCTTGAATGACCACTTCACCCACAGAGCAATCTGCAGTTTCATCAATTCACATAATCCTGCAAAATCTGTTAGGTGGAATCGTACTTCCCTCTTGCTGGCAGGTTGATTTCCATTGTCGGTTTATCTCACAGCATGTTGTGTACAGAATCATAACAATACCCTTTCTGATGAAAACAATTAACCAGCCTTACTAATGGCATGCGGTCCAACATAGATCAGTAACCACCACAAACCCCCCATCAGCCAGCAGACATTACAGCTCAAACAATATTTCAGCCAAATTGCAGACCAAAACAAGATTTCAGCCAAATTGTAGCCAGATCAAGACTCCACCATAACCAATTTATCACCTAGCGTATAATACAGACCAAATCTATATTGATGAAACCACCCCATCACCACCATAACCACCCCAAAGCTCGCAGACCAAACTACCAAAGCAGAGCAAAACAGAACAACCAAAGACCAAAACAAGACAAAAAACAAACAAAGAGACCAAAACAGAATCATAACAACCAACACTTTGTAAATCTGAATCATAAAGAGTCTATATTGCCTTCAACAGTTGATTAGAAAAGCATTACAGCCTCCCACCCAAGCATACTCTAATTTGCCCCAAATTATACACAAAATCTGTGATGGGGAATTGGAAATCCGATGAATTAGATTTCGGCCAAATTGCAGTCCTCACAGCGATAGTTTCCTGCAGCTCTTCCAGGTTTGGTTAGACATCTTGAAAAAGGCATTCATTCCTATGCTTCCAAATTGACCACAGAGCCACCAGAGGGATTGCATTCTAGATTCACCTTTCAGCTTTGGTGAAATTATTTCTTGCCCACCACTGCAAGAGTTCTTCAACAGATCTAGGTGTCACCCACTGAGCTCCCCACCACTGCAGCAGACCTGCCCAAACTCTCCATACCTTAGGACATAAAATAAGTAGATGTTCTACTGTTTCTTGGGCTTGTTTGCAAAAAAAGCATAAAGTTCTAGTACTAGCATTCAACACACCTATTTTGTGCAGGAAAACAGAAGTTTTCACCTTATGCTTCCAAGCAAGCCAACCAAAAAATTGGACTTTAGGGGGGAGGTTTTTAACCCACACCATCCTGCAAGTACTCATTACATCACCATGCTGTAAATCAATGTATTGATACAAGGTTGAGATAAAGGATTGCCCTGGTTTAGCTGCTAACCAAACTGCCATATCCGGAGTTTGGAAGTTTAAATTCAACATGGGGTCTGCTGAGATAGATTGAACGAGTATATTAAGTTCCTCTTGTTCCCAATGAAATAAAACCCTCCTAAAGCGAAACACCCAGTTAACAGAGTTGCCTCTACTAGCCACAAAGGCCCTTAGGGACTCATCCTTATCATTAGACAATCTGAATAGTCTAGGGAATAAGACTTTAAGGCTGACTGTTCCATTCCAGCAGTCATGCCAGAAACAAACTCTACATCTATCTCCCACTTTAATCTGCAAGTTGTTGACATAAAATTGTAGGAGGCTGGCCCTTTGAGTTGCTACGGCCACAATATCTCCCCAAATTTTAGAACATCTGCTGGCTGCTATAGGTTCTGGGAGCCATTTCCCACCTTCCACTTTGTATTTGCTACAAATCACCTTCTTTCACAAAGCTGTATCTTCATTGGCAAACCTCCACCACCAATTGATTAATAAACACGCATTCATATCTCTTATTCTTCTAATACCCAACCCCCCTTGCTTGATGCTTTTTGTTACATCAACCCATTTTACTAAATGAACTTTCCTCTTTAAATCAGGGCCTCCCCATAGGAATGAGGCTTGTAGTTGATCAATTTCTTTAGCTATCCCTTCTGGTACCTTGAACAGAGAGAGGTAATACACTGGCAAGCTTGAGAGCACTGCCTTAATTAGAGTTAGCCTACCAAAGATATGAGAGAAATCTCCTCTTCCGACCAACAAGTCTGAGCTTAATCTTTTCAATAACGTGTTTCCAACTCACTTCTTATGAGGACTAGCACCCAAAGGCAATCCAAGGTACTTCAATGGCAAAAATTAGATTTACAATTCAAAGATTGAGGCATACTCACCGAGCATAGATGCAGTATATACCACACCCACACACCATACTTTTATGGTAATTTATCTTGAGTCCTAAGCAATTTCAAAGCACCTTAAAATCCTTTTTTAAGTTTAGCACTTCGAGCATTCAAAGATCACAGAATGAAAGGGAGTCATCTGCAAATTGGAGATGAGAAACTACTACACCATTAGCACCAACTACTACTCCTTTCAGCAACCCCAACTCCCTAGCTCTCATAAGTAATATGTTCAACCCCTCTGCAGCCAGATTAAATAAGAAGGGAGATAATGGATCCCCTTGTCTAAGGCCTTTTTGGGGGCAAAATTCCTTAGTTGGTGAGCCATTCACAAGTATTGAGATTCGAGCTGAAGATAGACATTCTTTCATCCATGAAATCCATTTTGATCCAAAGCCAAAGCTAGAGAGCATTGAGAGCAAGAAGTTCCAGTTGACGAAGTCATAAGCCTTTTCAAAATCGATCTTGAACAATAACCCACTTCTCTTAGATTTTTTCCACCCATCCACAATTTCATTTGCAATCAATACTCCATCAAGTATGTTTCTTCCTCCTAGGAAAGCTGATTGAGCTTCACCAATCACAGTTGGCATTATCTTTTTTAGTCTACTTGCTAGGACCTTGGTGAGGATTTTATAGGCTGACCCAATTAGGCTGATTGGCCTATATTCATTTAGATTAACTGCATTCACTTTCTTTGGAATAACCATCTTGCAACGTTAATGATTGGATGGTGCGAATCATCTGATTGGTTTGATCACACTTCACAGTATGTTCTTTGTAAACAAATCACAGATGATGTTGCGATGATCCCAACAAAACTATGTCAGGAGTTGCAGTGCTCCATATATCCCATCTAGAAGATCTATCATTCAGTACTAGAAGTAGACATACCTTATGCGCTTGCCTCCATTGAAGCGAGATAACATTTCCCTCATTCACTGTGGTGGAGGTCGAGAGGAATCATGGACCATTCTTTTCTTCAAGATCTTTTCATGAGACGATAGCAGACTTATTTGTTTCCTTGTCTACCTTCTTTTCTCCGCTCTCGCATTTAGCATGCAATTTTCTCTGTCATTTTTGTCCTCTCAAACAGCCTCCCCAAGTGATGTTCTATGTTCCTTCTTTGTTTCGCAACTCCATTGTCGACCCAAGCAGATAGCCCTCGAGTGGACACATCGTTGTTCTGTTCCCATCGGTCTCGTGCCTTCCAATGTCTTACCACTCGGTGTAATGGTGCTAACATGACTGTTTCTCCCAGATGAGTCATTGCAACCATCTTCTTTACCTTCAACTCTAGCACCTTCTCCAACTCATCATTAATCGCCTTCAAATCATGCTTTGTTACTTCGCTTTTTTTCGCTTATGTCTCAACAGATGGCGAATGTTGGTGTTAATGATGGGTCAACGATGATTGTGTCTCGAACCAAGAGTACCAATGGTAAGGAAGCCATGGAAGAGCCGAGAAATTGCAATGATGACTCTTCTTCAAAGTCATCTTCTTCTATGGCAAATGATTTTTGAAGATGGTTGTATCCTCGTGATTTGCCTAAGGTCTTAGTACCATAGTTTGCCTTCATGTCGTGATCTTTGCTTCATCCAGTGATGGCTTCTCTGAAAGACAATTAGAAGAATTCCATGACTGAAGAAATGTTAAATAATTGGGATAAAGGTGAAGATGACTACCATTGGCATAAATATGATTAGGCGTGCACATGGGTTGCTTTGGTTCTAGTTAGCCTTAAACTCAGAACCAAACTGTAGACACCCCATTTTTGACCGACCTTAAGGCTCAGACGTCACCGGTTGAGCGCTTGGTGATGTTGCATACTGTGCTTGTTCAAAAGTCCCAGAGTCACGGCCGCGTGCCTCGCCGGACTTAACCATCTTCTCTACCTTGTCTCGGTTTGCGAACCAGTTCGGTTTCTCTGTTTTCTTTCCGAGGAAGGGAGTGATCCGTAGATTATCTCCGGTGGCCGTGAGCTACTTTTTCGTGGTCAGAGGCCATTTTGCCCATTTCGCCGGCTCCGGTTTTTGAGCCGTTAGGCTATGCCTCGGCTTCGGACCGCCTAACCATCTCCGACTTCTCCGGTTTTGGCGGAGACCTGCTTTTAATGTTCCGAGGAACACTGGGCCTCGATGCCCGCTTGCCGAACACCACGGTGCGGCGACCCATTTTGGGACCCCAAACCGCGGTTTTGGTCCCGAAGCTCATTTTGCATCGCCTTCTCCGGTTTTTGGCGGAGACCTCTGTTTAATGTTCCGAGAACACTGGGCCCCGATGCCCACTTCTCGAACACCACCGGTGCGGCGACCCATTTCGGGACCCCAAACCGCGGTTTGGTCCCGAAGCTTTTTGCATCGGCCTTCTCCGGTTTTGGCGGAGACCTCTGTTTAATGTTTCGAGGAACTGGGCCCCGATGCCTTCGCAGCGAACACTTGCGGTGCGGCGACCCATTTTCGGGACCGGCTGCGTGATTTGGGCCGAGCATTCATTTCGCATCCGCTTTCTCCGGTTTCGCAAGAACCTCTGTTTTATAATTTCGAGGAACCACAGGGCCCGATGCCCACCGTGGCCGTATGCCACTTTACTTAGGTTTCGGGACCCGGTTTGGGCTTCGGGCCATAACATTCATTTTGTATCGATTTTCTCCGGTTTTGTACCGGTACCTGTTTGTCATTCAGGAGACAGGGGGTCGCAGATACCCACCGATCTTTGAACACCACTTCCGACTTTCCCATTTTCGGGATCCCGATTTGGCTTTTGGCCGAACGTTCATTTCTCATTAGTTTTGTTCAAACTTGGCGTGTACCTCTGCTTCAACATCAGGAAGATCATCGGGGTGGGAGGCGATTATCCCAGATAACTGCCTCCTCCGAGCCCGTTTCACTTCCGCCAATGTTGAACACCACAGGTATTTTCTTCCAACCAAAGCTACATATCCGTGATCGTGGGACATGGGAGGACCCTAAAATGTATGGTCGGCTAGCAATTCCTTTTTTCATTTTTGAGCCTCTTCTTCAAATGCAATGTTGTGAATCTGCTTCAATGTTGCCAAATTCGACCTTGGAACCTTGTTCTACACATGGGAGGACACAAAAAGTGGTGGTCGGCCAGTAATTGTGAATTTCATTTTTGAGCCCCTCCTTCAAGCTCTATGTTGTGACTTCTGCTTCAGAGTTGCCAAATTCCAACCTTGGGGCCTTATTCTACATACTTGGGAGGACCCTAATGTATACTGGTCGGCCTGAAATTCAACACTTCATTTTTTGGGGGTGGCTGGCCGACCAGGAGGTGGCCGGGCCGCCAGTGGGGTGGCCGCCACCTTGCAGAGAACCACCTGGCCGACCGGATTCTTGCTTTCCAGCCTGTCCCAGCTGTCCGGATATCTTCCGACATATCCCGGGGCATCCGGGGGATATTTCGGGAGGGAAAGATTGGGTGCTTTCCCTCCCCTTTTACACCCCATTTCTTGTCTATTTGAAGGGCCCTCCCTCTCCTTCTTCAAGGTTGGAAAATTTGTCTTCAAGAACACTTCTCCAAATTCCTCCATTTTCATAGCTCAAAACCTCAAAAAGCTTCTAAGTCCCTAGGTCTTCTCTTCATCAACACCTAGCCTCACCATCCCTACTACCATTCCAGCAGCTAAGAAGTGAATTTCAGAGGTTGAGAAGCTACAAATCAAAGCCAAGAATCAAAGAAAGACAAGTCTTCAAGGGTAAGTCTTCAAAACCAACTTTTAGGGCTTTTTCTTGATTCATTTCTATACTCCAATTGGTTGAGAATTGGGGCTCCGACCCCTACTGCTTTTGTGCTTGTTTTGAGCCCCTCTACAACTTTGTAGAAGGGCTCAACTTCATTTGATGCTCCTATGATATACTTGTTTCAATACCTAGCTTTTATGCCATTATCTCGCATGCTAGTTTAGGCCTAGTTCCTTTTGTTTTCAGGGGTCCGACACCTACTGGTTTTGTGCTCATTTTGAGCCCCTCTACAACATTGTAGAAGGGCTCAACCTCATTTGGTCATTGTATATACCACCTCCTTCAAATTTCATCAAGTGTGCCATTTTTGCATGCAATTTTTGACCTATTTGTGTTTGTTTTTGGGACTTCGACCCCTACTGGTTTTGGTCTTATTTTGACCCCCTTTACATATTTCATGAAGAAAGTTTTGTCATTTGGTGCTTGCTTTGCATGACTCTTGTTATAGCCTCTTTTGAGCTCCATCTTTGCATGGATTTTATAGCATGTTTGTATTCTGATTTTGAGGATGTCATCTTCTGGAATTATGCTTATTTTTAGCTCATCTTCAATATTGTAGAAGAAAGTTTGTCCATTTGGGGTTTGCATATGTCACTTGTCTCAACACTCCTCTTTTGGCCACTAACTTTGCATGCTATTGTTGATCTATCTACGCTTGCATTTTGGCCATGTTCGTTACTGAAAAATGCCATATTTGGGACTGCCTTGCTACTGTTCTTGCTTCCATGATCATATTTTGCATGTATAGCATGGCTATAGGCCATTTCGGGGCTTAATTTCACACTTTCGGGATGATTGCATGCTTCGGTTGTTATTTCGTATCATTTCGGGGCTGTTTTCCCCTTCATTTAGTAGCCGAAATTTGGTTTGCATGCTTGCATATTATTTCCCATGTCATTTTATGCCTTAATGCATTGCCTCGGTTTGCGTGCCCGTGGGCACGCACTTCGAGGCGCTCCGTTTTCATTCATCGGCATCCCATGTGAGTGTGGCTGAGGCCCTCTCATGTTGGTATAAGCCCAATCTACATTTTCCATGTCATGGCATTGTGTATGCCTTCGCCTCGATTTATGCGTGCAGGTAATGATTTCGGCGACCTTATCCGCCCGGCCTATGTGAGTGTGGTTGAGGCCCTTTCATGTTGGCGTAAGCCCAATTTGCATTTTCATGCTTCTTTATCATTGCCTCAGTTTGCGTGCCCGTGTGCACGCATTTCGAGGCACTTCATTTTTATCCGACGGCATCTTATGTGAGTGCGGCTGAGGTCCTCTCATGTTAGTGTAAGTCCAATTTGCATTCTCATGCCTTTACATCACCGCCTCGGTTTGCGTGCCCGAGTGCACGCATTTCAAGGCAGCTCATTTTATCCGACGGCCTCCTATGTGAGTGAGCTGAGGCTCTCCCGTGTTGGTGTAAGCCCATCGTGGCATTCCGTATGCCATTTCTTTCCATTTCATCATCGCCTCGATTTGCGTGCCCGTGAGCGCGCATTTCGAGGCACTTCGGTTTTATCCGATTTGCATCTCACATCATCGCCTCGGTTTGCGTGCCCGTGAGCGCGCATTTCGAGGCACTTCGGTTTTATTCGATTTGCATCTCACATCATCGCCTCGGTTTGCGTGCCCGTGAGCGCGCATTTCGAGGCACTTCGGTTTTATCCGATTTGCATCTCATATCATCGCATCGGTTTGCGTGTCCGTGAGCACGCATTTCGAGGCACTTCGGTTTTATCCGATTTGCATCTCACATCATCGCCTCGGTTTGCGTGCCCGTGAGCGCGCATTTCGAGGCACTTCGGTTTTATCCGATTTGCATCTCACATCATCGCCTCGGTTTGCGTGCCCGTGAGCGCGCATTTCGAGGCACTTCGGGTTTATTCGATTTGCATCTCATATCATCGCCTCGGTTTGCGTGCCCGTGAGCACGTATTTCGAGGCACTTCAGTTTTATCCGATTTGCATCTCACATCATCGCCTCGGTTTGCGTGCCTGTGGGCGCGCATTTCGAGGCACTTCGGTTTTATCCGATTTTCATTTTATCATCGCCTCGGTTTGCGTGCCCGTGTGCACGCATTTCAAGGCACTCTGTTTTATCCGATTTGCATTTCATATCATCGCCTCGATTTGCGTGCCCGTGTGCACGCTTTTCGAGGCATCTCATTTTCATCTCATTTTCATAGCATTGAGCATGCTAGGTTGTATATTAGTTGCATTTCATGCATATCATGCATATTGCACGGGAAACGAGGCGCGTTTTGTACTCCGAGTAACGGAACGGGTCTCAATTCCCAAGTCACCGACACTCCGGATTACCCATGATGGAGTTAGGTTTTTGTTGTAGCATTCATCTGCATTCACCCTATATTGAGTTGTGCAATTCAGCTCCTCGGCCATCATGCATCGTTATGCGTGATTGATGGCACGAGGATCGAGGCATGCATATATTTGTGAAATACATTGCTATGCCCCTTTCCTGCTCTCTGTTGCAGCAAAATGAAGAATCAGCAACCTTTCGAAACCCGGCATGCATTTCAAGAAAAGTGCAAACAAAGGCTAATTGGGGCATCGAAAGGATTTCGCCAGCCTCAAAGATACAACATACATCGAGCAAAGCGGGTCCACGGCTTGCGCCCATTACCGCTTTTATTAATTAATTTGTCAATTAATTAGAAATTTGTATATTTATTTCCGGACTGTATATTCTTTTATTCGAACTGTATATTTATTCGGACCCTCTGCGCGAGGGCAATGTTGTAATAAGGGTGTGTGAGTGTGATGTATGTGTTCCAACCCCCATTTCTTTCTCCCTTTTATTTACCTGCTTTGGATGGTTAGATATAGGGCATATTTCAATTAGCATACAAGATGTGACAAAGATCATTCATCTATTGCATGCATCATCATCATGCAAACTGCATTGTATTTCAATTCTAAAGTTGAATACATGTTAGCTGTTGCATTCCATATACCATGTTTAGAATAGCCGAGCCTGCTATAGTTGCATTTTTGCATGTGTTGCATTAGGCATTTCAGTATATTTAGGATTCATGCATGATTTCTAATCGTTTTCCTGTTTTTGGCTTGGAGTACTCGGTAAGTTGTTATGCTTTAGCATACTTGCATGCGTGTGAGTGTTGCCATAATAGCATGCTTACCATGAGGCTATGTGCTTATGTGATATAACTGCCTTGAATGCCTGTGGGTGGAGGTTGAGTTATCTGAATTGGAGCAATTCATCAATTGTTTGTTAAGCCCACTAGATTGTGGCAAAATCTGCATTTTAAGCCTACCTGCGGGTAGCAAACCATCTTTCACAAACAAACATGAAATGTTTAGTTCCAATTCAGGCGATTCAGTCTATACTTGTTTGCTGCGAGCATCACATAGTAACCTAGGCTAATAATCAGAATAAGAGCATACAATGTTTTTAAAAACAGATATCATGGTTAGTAGAGGCCGGTCTTTGACCGGCGGCGAGAAGTGCTCACGATGTGACCTTCCCTAATCGTACCCAAGTTCCCGAGCCAACTTTGGTGATAGCGGACACGTGGCCTTCGACCGAGTCAGGGTTTCCTAAATTTCCCATTTTAAAAATATTTAGGTGGCGACTCTGTTATCTGGCAAAGCAGTCCATGTTTGGCACTTCTTTCAAAAAATCTGTTTTCCTTCAAAACGATTTGCCGGATTTGGACTCTTTGGTTCAAGATTGAGAACCGCAACAAAACCGAGTCCGAGCTGTAGCGAGGTCCCCCGCGGGCGTTGTTACACAAACCAATCATGATCAGTCCCAGGTTTTTGGGTGCAGGACAGAACCAATCATGCACTGGAACCAAAACCAAACCAAGCCAACCCGATTTAGCATCGGGTTTGTTTGGATTGGAACCGTAGTTCCACTATACTAAAATAAGTGAATCAATCAGCAATAAATGATCAGAATAAACAAATCTTAAACATTTTAACGTAACACAGACATAGAGCAACAAAGTACTGTTTTAAAATTTAATATTGTTTACAAAATATTGTTCGGAGACAATTGCCAAGAATAAAGAAATCACCCGCAGCAGCTCAGCTTGTAGTAGTGTAGTGAATGAATGTAGGAAATGAAAGATTAGATTAGACATTACTTTTCTCTTATTTATGAAATGATCAGGTGCAATCAAGTCCAACTTAGTATTTGCAATAGACCAATTACATAAAGACATGTCAACAACATTAGAATTTTATGCAATATATATAGATTCGGATCTTGGATTGCTTCAGTTTAAGCGTGGCTTAAACAGCGCCCCAACCCATTCATGTCGGGTTGATGATTTTAAGACCTAGAGCCGAACCAATATATTGAAAAAGCCGAACCAACTCAACTCATAGAGGTCGGATTAGAAACATGACTTACCCCAACGGCAAAATCATTGAGTGCTTCACTAGGCCTTAACTTGCGATGCATCCAACCAAGTAACTGCAATCAAGATATGAAAATATGAAGTCATAAAATACTGGAAACAATTTTTGTCTTCCAAAGTTCAACAGAAATTGGGGTTACCTTCATTTTTGTGATCTTTCTTCAAAGAACTTGATTTAGATTACTCTGGCAGTGAGGAAGAAGTGAGAGAAGGTGCTCTTTTCAGAATGTGTGGTGTGACTATTTGATATGTGTCTTGGAAGCCTCTAAAAGTGCCTGAGATTGAGGCAGGTAGAGAGAAACATAGAGAAAGTTACAAGATTTGGGTTGGCTATTTTGTGCAAACCAAATCATGTGGCCAATGAGTGGGTTCAAGACCCCACAAGTGAAGATTCTATCTGCCATGCACTTGCATTAATTCTTATAGTTATGCCATTGGCCTTCCCAATGTGACATGTTTATGCACATGCATTTACATGGCATTACAATGGAATTTCCATTCTCGATATTCTAATCGAACTACCCACATGAGCGAGATGGAGTCTAGAGAATATTTTGTTGGACCCTAATCAATTCAAAGATAATATGACAAAGAAGATGATTTTTTTTTCCATTAGGGACCCAAAAGTTGAATCCTAGTGCTTTATGGTAGGTCCACCTTTCAAAGGAAAGTTCTAACTAAAAGGAACCTCATCTCTTTTTCTTCTTTCTTTTATTTTTTCCCTTTAATTTTTAGTGTTAAAAATCTTGTTAGGCGACCACAGTGTTGCATTTGTATTAGTCTTTAGTTCTTCTCACAGATTTCTTTATCTTTGCAGCTAAACTATGACAGCAACAATAGTTTTGCACGTGTTTCTATTTGCAGCCAACTTATGTATTATTGGGTTTTTCACAGACCATGCTCTGATTGGATTTGGTGATATTTCAGGTTTGACCAACTCTGACATCTTAACTGAACACTTTAAGCTGTGTTGCATTCTGTGGTGCTTTCATTACAATGTATTAGCTGCACATAGCAACCCAACTCCAATAAGCAATAACCTCGTTTTCTGCTCCTGATTGGTGAAAATATGTTATTAGGCATTACCACCAATGTTTAGTATTGCCACTTAACTACCATATGTTTTCTTTTGGCTTGGATCGATGACCTTGCCACATGTGATCAGGTCATCTTCTTTCATTGCCTATTAGTCATATTGTCATGAATGTAAGCTTTTTCATAAAAGAGGCCCCTTCAGGTACAGGTTTATTGCATTTTAAGGAATTGGGTGCACCCCACAAACAACTTTATTGTTGTGGGTGTGTCTCCAATTCGATCCGGATAATGCTTATAACCAGTTGATGACTTGCATGGATTATTAATGATAGGCCCGACCCAATATTTGTATTTGGATCTGTTTTGACTTGGTTTGCTATTTTCAAATCCTTGTATATATTAGGTTATTTCAAGGTTCTAGGATTTGTGATGATCTTGTGAGTTTTCAATAGAGGGCTGTGAGAGAGAGAGAGAGCTGGCACATTGTAATCTCCACAGTCATACTTAAATTCTGCCATCATTCTACGCCCTTGGACGTAGGCTTATTACTGAACCCTGGAAATCCTCATGTGCTTGTGTATTTGGTTTGCTTTAGTTTTTTTCATCTTCGCCTTTGTCATAACATCTACATATAAGAGCAATCAGGATCCTCCGTAGCACTTTCCTGAAGCCCTTCCCTATCGCCCTCCAAAACGACGTCGTTTTGGAGGTTTTTTTTTTTTTTTTCTTTTCTTCTTCTTCTTTTTTGTTTCTTTCTCTCTCTCTTTCTGCTGATGGGTTTCTTCTTCTTTCAACAGACAAAGAAAGAGAGGAGGAGGAAGAAGAGGAGGAGGAGAAGAGGATCGCAACCACCTCTTCAATCACATGCTCTGTTAACCCTCTTCTCTTTCTTATTTTTCTTAATCTTTTTTTTGTTATAAACACAAATTTATTTTCCTCCTGTGATAAACACAGTTGAAATTTTGGTTAAGAAACAAAAAACACAAAATTTTATAATCATCATCAACAACAAACCCAGAAAAAAAGAAAAAGAGAGAGAGAGAGAGAGAGAGAGAGAGAGAGAGAGAGAATGAAGCAAAAACACACAGGAGGAAAATGGAATTGATTGGGTTTGAATTTTTTTTTTTTGTTTCTTTGTTTCTTTGATAAACATCGAAATACAACAGCCTCTTTGCCTCTCTATATATATATATATATATCTATATCTATATATCTATCTATCTATGTGTGTATGAATATTTGATGGGTTTTGGTTTTGATGATTTGTTTTGGGTATGAACAGAGAAGATCAAGAGCAACAAGGAAGAAATTGAGGTGGGTCAATACATTTGAGAGAAAAGGGAGATGGGTTTCGTGGGTTTTGGATGGAAAAGGAAGAAATTGGAGGGCTTTTTTTTTTCTTTCTTTTTCTCCCCTCTTTTTCCCTTTCTCACCAGCAAATCAAACCAAACCAAACCAAATCAAACCCCATGGAAGGAGACTCACCACCCTTCTGGCCCCAACCTACACCTCCACGCTCCTTGCCACCGGATTACTGTGATGAAACCGAAAGCATTTCATCTGAACCAAAAACTTCTTCTTCTTCTCACTGATAACTCTCTCTCTATCTCTCTCCCTCAAAACACTTCATTCAAGCGGTGGAGGATCTTCCCATTTTTTATTTTTTATTTTGCACAGCTTGGAGAACTTTCAAAAGGTGAAAAGTCTATAGAGTTGGCTCACAAAATTTTTGGAGTTTCAGACATGAGCTTAATGGATGACTTTGTTGAGATGGAGTAATATAATTAATAATAGTAAATCAAAATAAGAAGAAGAAGAAGAAAGAGGGGTGGAGTTAGAAACAATTAATAATAGTAAATCAAAATAAGAAAGAAGAAGAAGAGGGGTGGAGTCAGAGACAATGGGTGTGTTGTGGAGTCAGAAACAAAGAAAGAAGAAGAAAAAAAAAAAAAAAAACCCTCCAAAACGACATCGTTTTGGAAGGCGACAGGGTCGGGCTACAGAAAAGTGCTACGGAGGATTCGAATATGCATTCACATTTTTTTACTTAAATCTATTTTGTAAGCTCTCTAAAATCCAAACCCAGTACTTTTCAGTGTTCTGAATTTTTTGATATTGAGGCCGCATTTGGGGACCATGATTTTTAGCCAAAAAACTACTACAAGTTGTTACATTAGTCTCTTTACTTGTTTGTACATATTTTCGTAAAAGCCAAAAATTCAACTAAAATAGCAAATTCCCAAACGAGGCCTGAATCGCTCCCAAATCCAAAATTTGACCTATGGATGTGAATGAGCTGTTACTTGCCTCTTGACCTATAAAGACAACTCTTTCATGCTTTGACATCGTAAAAAAAGCGAGACCTAGTGCACGAGGCTCTCGGAAGGGCATAATATACACAACTTTACTCCCATTTCTAGAGAGGTTGTTTCCATGATTTGAACCTGCACTACCTAACAGCAAGCCATGCCATTGTACCAAGATGCCTTTTAAAAGTTACACCAGTATAGCCTCCATTAGATGAAGGTCTCGGAGAGAGATTGGGTACAGACCTAACCTTGTGGTATTATTTGCATAAAGTGGTTGTTCTTAGGTTCAGACTCACAACCTTTGGTTCCACTAAATAATGTCCGTTTACAATCTCGACTATCGTATTGCAAGTAGGGCCACGTTTGTTTGCTGGGATAAGGAGGTGGATTAGGGTGTGGGGCTCAGCTGCTCCCTCGTCTTCTCCTCTTGTTCCCCAATCCCTTCCAATCCCTTGTTTGGTTGGCTTGAACAAAGTAGGGTGAATTAGTAGTCATACTGGATTAATTTTCCTCCAAAATGAGGGATAACTAATCCCACTTTAGCTTGGGATAAATGATCCCTACTACCTATGGTATATCTGCCAACCTCCATCTAATAGCCAAAAAAATATACTTGCCCAAAAAAAAAAAAAAAAAAGCCAAAAAAAAAATTTCAAACCTTACTTCCTCCTTTATCCTACCCTAATCAGTATAGTACAATAATCCCATGATATATATTAATCCCATGGTGTATTCATTTGCCATCATCCCCTCTAATCCCATGCCATGAAACGAACGTGGCCTAAAATTAACAAACATAATTGATGATGCCATGACAAGGACAATAATTAGTGCCAAATAATTGATTGGTCATTGGATATGGTTAATTTTATCTCCACCAGTAGGAAATTTTATTTTTCTGGTTGATTAGGTAACCGAACCGTAAACATCATCTTTTTTAAAATTGTTTCTATTGATTAATGTCCCTTTAACAATCTATTTTATGGAATAAAGACACAAATTTCTTTTATTGATGCTATAATTGGTATCATGTTCACTATCTCTACACCACTAGGAAATCTCATGTTCTTTGTTCATTAAAAATAATCCCATAATAACAATAGGTAGATCTAAACAAGTTGACACATCCTTTGATACTCCATACATACTAACGATAATAACAGGTATTGTTTCTCTAAGGAGAACATATTAAATCAGGCTTTGGAGAAAGCCTAGATTAAGTATTCGTACTACTTATGTCATTATGAATATTTATTGAAGGCGAACTAGTGGTTGGTGGACTTAGGAGAGAAGACAAAAGAAAATAGTTAAAAGAAGATTTGAGGAAAGCATGCATAGGTGTCTTTGAGGAAGCATAGCATATTAATTTATGAATCAAAAGGTTCACATAAATGGGTTAGATTGGAATGGGTGTTGATTAAGCCTTTCCAAAGCTAATGGACCAAGTTCTTTTGAGCGAGTTGGAAAAAATCTTGATAGTTATCCTACTAGGCAATTTGTATGTAGTTCCAAATATTACACGGTCTTGAATAGAACTCAACCTCCAAAGCTAGCTTTAGAGGTGAGGGTGCCCTCACGCTTATATGCTTAACATTATTTTAGTACTTGGGCGATGTGGGACTTTGTTTCACACCAAAAAGCCTTGATGGTGATCCTACCAGTTAATTTCTTTTCATATATCGGCAAAGGCAATGCATTATAGTTAAACTGATCAGGAGGTTACCCTAATAAAAATAAATAAGCTATATATTTAATTAATCATATTTCAAGCAAACAAATGGCCGTTTGATGCGGAAACATTGGCTAGTTTATAGTAGACTCAGCTCACTATTAATAGAGTGGCATGCATTTTATTTCAATGATATAGAAATGTTGTTTTAGAATTTGAACTGATTTAAATAGGCATTGTATCTCCTTGATGCGCATTTGCATTGCTACCTGTAAGAAGATTTGTATCCCATTTTACAACTCTAGGTGATTCATTGTAGGAATACGGTGAAGGTATTTGATATTAGATCCTAAAACCTGGGATTTGGCACCATTGCTACAGATTCGATAAAAGCGCCATGATGTTTGCGGTGACTACGCTTTTTCCTTCCGATTCTGTTGTGTTGTGCATGTGCTTTATCTTTTCGTGAAATTAGAACCTGTCAATTTTTTGCTCATTTTATTGTTGTGCTATGCAACACCCCATGTTAATCTAGCCTTTTGTATGGTTGCACTTGTATTCCTATCTTATTCTAGCCTCTCTCTCTTTTTTGTTTGTATTTTTTTTCATGGCCATATGCCACAATGTCATTGCAGGGCTAATACAAACGAGCTTTGGAACATCAACTACATTATGGAAACTATGAGAATTCGTTTGCCAAGTTACCAACTTACAAATTGGATGGAAATGATTAATGAGACATGGGCGATTAGCTGCAGAGGCCCCTGGATGCGTATGCCATCTTGTTTTTCAGAAGGCAACAATGAACTAAAGTTCAAATTGAGGACAACATCCTACTAATAACATGAGTGGACCATTCCACGAGACATCTGAAGGTATTTATAACTTCATCTATATGCTATGCTCCCTTTATTCTCTTTGAAGTCCAAAAAGGCATCTCTTAGGGCACTAGAAATGAATTTAAAAGAGTAATTTGACAAAAAGGTTCACACCACACCATAAAGTGAGAATTATCTAAAAGTTATGTACTAAAAAATTAGCTTTAGAGTAATCCTAAGATCTATATTTTTTCTTTACATGTTCCAACATATTTAATGCTTGGTTGGTGGTATAAAGTCATGCTTTGGAGTTTGGATCTCTGTTATCAGAATCTTATGATTTGTAATTTTTGCAAAATCAATACGAATCTATTTTGGAAGTGAATCTCTAGTGAATCGCACGATTCACAATCGATTCACGATTCGATTCACTTTTTACAATTCATGCAATTTTTGAAATTATTGTGTCCGGTATATTTTTGAATTTTTTTTCTTCATCTTTTTAGTAAAAATGACATAACACAACTTTTAATAGCATTTAATACCAAAATAATCAACATATATACATGATTTGTTGTTATTTTGATGATCATGGAGTTTTTAATAGAATCCATTCAGATTCAGGGGTTGTTTGGGATGATCTAAATAAGTGTACTTTTTGACTTTTTATGGGTTTGAAATGATATGATAGAGAGGTGATGTGACTTAAATAAGATGATGTGACTTAAATAGGATAGTAACTTTTTAACTCTTTAGCTTTTTAGGTTATGACAAACAAGACCTCAGTCAGACCCAACATATTTTTAACCTTTCTTCTCATTTTTTTCCCTTTAAAAAATCAATATCTTCTAAAGATGTTTAAGATTAAAGTAACACTATGAATTATCTATTGCTATTTTACTAAATTGAATATAATTGAATATTATATGTGTGAGATCAGTTATAACTTTTAAAATGTTTTAGGCTTTAAAATAAAAGATTATAAATAATTCTTTCTTATTATTTGCTCACTGTTACTTAGAAAAGTATGTATGCTTATTGTCCAAATATCAATATCGTTGTTAATTATTGTTACTTTAGAAATTGATAGTTTGTCTATTTGGTTATTATCTTTGAAAGAAAATATGCAGGTAATTATATTACTTGAAGCGGAAACGGTTTGGATCGGATGCTTGAATTATGAGTCTCATCTGAAAAACCCTCCCGTCAATTGAGAAGCTACCAGAGTTTCTCAATGTTGTATCCACACTCCAAATCCCTAGGTTTTACAATGGTGACCTAAGAATCCCTAGATTTTACAATGGTGACCTAAGAGGGAAGAACAGAGAGAAAAATTCTGCTGAGATTTTTCGGGTAAAATCTCACAACAATAATATGTATATCTTCTCTATATCAGATATATGATATATATATCTCTGCAGATAGAAGTGGAGTTGTAGGCTCCCACAACAACTCAAATACTTCATTAGATAATTCCTTAATTATCTTATTTATTAAATAGTGTGAATTATCTACAACTCATGTGGACACTCCATGGGTTATGGGTCGGATCAAATCTGACTCAATTTTCAATAATCTTTATTAAGAATGGTTGATAAGAAATATCTAAAAAAGAAAAAGATAAGATGGTGATTTTACATAAGAATCTTTGTTAACTTCTTACCTATTAAACTACGTGATTATCATTTAAAATAACATTTTTAGAGATTTAAGTCTAAATATTTTATATTCATAAGATATATTTAACATCTAAATGTGTAGATATATATTTTTAAGTAATTTAAAAAAAGTGACCGAATCTTTACGATTCAGGATTCGATTCAATTCGATTCGGTATGAGGCCATTTCAATTCACGATACGAATTTAGATTTGACAACTGTGGTTTGGACATAGAATTTTGTTGAACTAAGATGATATCCAGTTCTTATAAATAAAGACCTTTGTTGAAATGTCATTTTTGTATAACATATATATAGATACGACAAAGGGGTCTTGCAATTGGTGGATGGGTCAGCAACGATTATTTGACACATGGAGTGGCCATTATGGGTCATTTGTCAGTAAGTGATTGACTCAAATGCCATCTCAGCTTAAAAGTGCAGTGGTGTGAGGTTGGCCTACATGCTTCTATTTAAGTATCACAATAAAATGATCTCTTAGCAGGCATATCAGGTGTCATCAAAAGGAGGCATATAGATGGCGTCAAACATACTCTTCATTTATCAATTTAGAATCACTTGGTTGGATTTTTGGCGATGGTGTTGATTGATTCTCGACCATTCTATATAAGGTCAACCTTGACTTACCTGCTTCTCTAGTGGATGCTAGTTATGGATGCCAGTTAGTGATGGCTTGACACCTCAAGATTGTATGCTGTGTAGAGATGGTGTTGACATATGGTTTAGACAGTCTACCAAATTAGACAATGACCATGGTCTATCCACTTGCTCCTATAGGTAGGACAGAAGTAGGAGAAGATTATGGGACCATGACCCCCTTATTTTTATGAACATTATTGTTTGTTATAGAACTTTAAATACATATATATATATATATATATATCATTTTATATATAAAATGCTCCTAGTATAAAAAAAAATGTCATTCTTCTTCCATTTTGAATTCTCTTTCTATTTTACATAAAAAAAAAAAAAAAAAAAAAACTTATTCATCTTAATAGAAATTACTTCTATGGTATTTAATTATATATATAATTTATCTATCATATATACATACATGTGTGCTCTGTATATATGGTGAAAAAAATTATTTCTCTTTTGGTCCCTCCAGTAATAAAATTTTGGTTCCATCTCTGCTTGTAGGCAAACTTGCTCATTAGATGATCCATGTCAAATTAGGCAATGATAGTAACTTCTGATTTGTATTTCCAGACCTGAGGCTTTGATGATCTGAACAGTTGATTCTTCCTTGGGGAAAAAAATAACTTACATACTTCAGATTGTTTCAGAAGAGAAATGAACAAAATGGGCCATGACCAATGTCAGACAAGTTTTCTATCCTTCTTCTTCCTTTTCACAATTCTATTGTTGTAGAAATAGAACTGTTTTTATTTATTTATTTTAAAACTCAAGACAACCCCCCTTACAAGTTATAGATTAGACACCTATGGGATCCCCACCTAGTTAGATTAGATACCCAAACTTGGGGGTAATGAGATGCACCACTTCTCATTACCGAGCAAAAAGCAAGCGCCTTTGTTTTGCTTAGAGACCTAGAGGTTACAACCCCAAATGTTACCAACTAAACTACGCCCTTGGGTTTAGAACCTGTTTGTGTTTGTGCATTATCCAAAAGTATTTAGGATCAATTTTTGTCAGTGCAAAACGTAACTTACCTTACTGGGCTCTTTCTCTTTGTCTATTTTCTATAGAGTGTTATAATTTCACATGATCTAGGGGCCTAACCCTATGCCTCGTAGGGTTATTATACTAGGATCCTCTAGATTGTTTGCCCGAACAGTTCCAAAACCGGCCATGTGAATGGTACTGAATGGAATAAGAAAAATATCACTGTCTCGTTGTATTAGAGGGTCTAGTTGAACTACCTGGTCTGACATTGCATAATGCCCAGAGACGGGCGGAGCGAGGATTCCTCCGTTGTGGGAGCCGGAATGAAGTTATGGGAAATTTGTCGGACAAATAGTGAGTTGAGTTGGGTTTTAATAGATTAAATAATTATTGAAATATTATTTAATATAGGCTAATTAACGTAAAAATATATATATATATATATAGGAGATTAGAAATTTGACGTAATAATAGATTATTTAAACTTTGGCTTCAAAATTTAACAAGTTTTAAAATGTGTTCAAATTTTGTTTGTTTGAGCTAAGTATTAAATTGTTCAAGCTTGATTGCATCAAATTTGGATTAAAAAAAAAAGGGTTGACCACTAGATTGATATGAAATACAAGGTTGTTTTAGCTTTAGTTCGTTGTTTTGTCAAGCACTAAGAACTTATCATACAATCTAAGATAGCTTGCTTGATAGTCAATCTAGTAGTTGGTCCCTATTAGGACTCAGTACACTACAAGAATTTGCATATTTGGCGACCACTTTTGGCAACTAAACAAAATTTAGTCGCCAAAAAGTTGACTTTGGGCGACTAAAATATGTCTTAGTCGGCGTTGGTACAGTTTTTAGCTACTAAAATTTTTTAGTAGGAAAATATTACTTATTGGCGACTAAATTACCCTTTTGTCAGCAAAAGTGACCCTTTTAGCAACTAAAAAATTTATTAGTCGCCGTTAGTCTCAATTTTAGGCTACTATTTTTTTTTTAGTCGTTATATATGAATTTTTGCCTACAAAATAAATGGTAGTAGCCAAAAATAGGTATATTTTTTTGGTTAATCTTTAGCGACTAAAAAATTTAGTGGGCAAATACAAATTTTTTCTGACCAAATGGAGATTTAGTCGCCAAATATACATTTGGCGACTAATAAAATAGTCGCTGTTTCTTTTCCTATGGCTACCAAATAGGATAGTCGCCCATAATAACACTTTTGCTGACAAAACTTTCTTTTAGTCGCTAAATCTTCAAAATTTTTAGGGCGCGCGCGGGGACTCTTTTAATGCTGCCCGCCCCTTTCTCTGTTACACACAACAACATTCAAACCTCAGAATCAGACACCAAACTGAAGACAAACACCTCATCGCAGCCCACTGTATGGAAGACATTGCCACGGCCACGACCATCACCACCACCGCAAAGCACCATCGGCACAACCACAGATCTCAGGTTCCCTCTGTAGACGTCCCCGAACGCCCCGAGAGGGTTAAGTCCCGTTCCGTTCATATTGGGGTCACTACAGTTCAAGGACTCAAATGTCACGGTTCTTAATCTTGAACCAAAGAGTCCAAATCCGGCAAATCGTTTTAAGAAAACTGATTTTTGAAAGAAGTGCCAAACATGGACTGCTTTGCCAGATACAGAGTCGCCACCTAAATGTTTTTTTAATGGGAAATTTAGGAAACCCTGACTCGGTGCCAAAGGCCACATGCCCGTCATCACCAAAGTTACCTCGGCTCGAGAACTTGGGTACGATTGGGGAAGGTCACTTCGTGAGCACCCCCGCTCGCCCGGTCAAAGACCAGCCTCTACTAATCATGATATCTGATTTTGAAAACATTGTGCATTCTTATCCCGGTTATTAGCCTAGATTTACTATGTGATGCGCACGACATACAAGTATAGACTGGATCACCTGAATTGGAACAAGGCATTTCATGCTTGTTTGTTTGAAAATGGTTTGATGGTGCTACTCGCAAGTAGGCTAAGACGTGGATTTGCCACCCTCGGGTGGGCTTAAGAAAACATGATTTTGCCACTATCTAGTGGGCTTTAAAACAAACATTTGATAAATTGTTCCAATCCAAATAACCCAACCTCCACCCACAGGCATTCAAGGCAATTATATCACATAAGCAGTTAGCCTCATGGTAAGCATGCTATCATGGCAGTCACTCACACGCATGCAAGGATGCTAAAGCATAAAACTCACCGAGTACTCCAAGCCAAAACAGAAGCTCATTAGAAATCCATGCATGATCCTAGATGCACAGAATTGCCTAATGCAACACATGCAAAGATGCAAACTATAGCAGGCTCGGCTATTCTAAACATGGCATATGATGATGCTACAGCTAACATGTATTCAATTTGGAATTGAAGTACAAATGCAGTTTGTATGATGCGCCGAGCCCGGTGCATGTAAAACAGATGAATGAATGCAAACATGCTATCATACTGTATGCTAATTGAAACATGCCCTAATCTAACCATCATAAGCAGGTAAATAAAAGGGAAGAAAGACGTGGGATTGGAAGACATACATCACACTCACGCACACTTATTACAATTATGCCCTCGCGCAGAGGGTCCAAATAAATAATCTGATCCCAAATGAAAGAATAATCTGATCCAAATGACACTGTCCAAATAATGTACAAACTACTAATTAATTCACAAATTAACTAAGAAAATAATAAATCGCATGCAAGCCGTGGACGCTTGATTCGCTTCCGGATGATGGAATGATGCATGTTTGGGCGCTATGGCGCTGAAATCCACGGCGATGCCCCGATTAGCCTCTGTTTTGCAATGTTTCTTGAAAAGCGTGCTAAGCCTCGGAAGACTGCTGATTCTTGATATGCTGCAACAGAGAGCAGGAAAGGGGCATAGCAATGTATTTTCACAGATATATGCATGCCTCGATCCTCGGGCCACCAATCACGCATCTCGATGCATGATGGCCGAGGAGCCGAATTGCACAACTCAATATAGGGTGAATACATATGAATGCTACAACAAAACCTAACTCCATCATGGATAATCCGGAGTGTCGGTGACTTGGGAATTGAGACACGTTCGTCACCGAGTGCGGAACGCCTCGCTTCCGTGCTGGGCTAACTCCTATCCCAAACACGATGCAATATGCATGATATGCGTGAAATGCAACTAAGATACAATCCTAACATACACAATGTTATGGAATGGCATACACGCTACACGAGGTAATACACAACCGGGCATACACAATGCTATGGATGAAATGGCATACGCAATGCAATAATGGGCTTACACCAACATGAGAGAGCCTCAGCCACACTCACATAGGAGGCCATCAGATGAAAACAAGATACCTCGAAGTGCGTGCCCAAACCGAGAACGGACCCTCGGGCACTAAAAATGCCACTCTAATGAGACATGGCAAAGACATGGAATATGATATGCAAACATGCAAAAATCAATGGCAAAATGAGGGGCAAAACAGCCCCGAAATGAGGCGAAATAATACCCGATGCATGAAATGATCCCGAAATGCGAAGATAAGTGCACGAAATGGCTTACAGCTATACAATACATGCATAATTGATACATGACCTGAAAAATCAGAAGCAAGGAAGCCCCAAAAATCACATTTTTATAGTACAAAACATGGCCAAACAGCAATCACAAGTAGGGCTAAAATGGCATACAAAAAATGGCTCCGCAAGGGAGGTCATGAAGCAAGTGATAGATGTAAAGCCCAAATGGAAAAATACCCTTCTAAAACACTGAAGAGGGACTAAAAATATGAACATTTACAGGAGATGACAAGCCTCAAATCAGTATGAAAACATGCCCAAAATGCAATGCAAGAAATAGGCCAACAAGAGGCTATAACATGAGGTATACAAAGAATTCACCAAACAGCCAAATACCCTTAATGAGATATTCCAAAAAGGTCAAAATATGGCCATTTTCAGTTCTGATGATGGCCGAAAAACAGAAGCAAGACAGGCCAACAAAGCATGCAAAAATGGGGGCCAAAGAGGGGTATAATGGTAAGTGCTACATGGAGGCCCCCAACAGTGTTGAGCCCTTCTACAATGTTGTAGAGGGGCTCAAAATAAGCCAACTCACAGTTTATATCATGCTCAAAAACAGATCACACATAGGCTAGAAATATCATGCAAGATTATGGCATTTAAGAGGGTATTGAAGCAAGTACCAAATGGGGGGCTCAAACAGGGTTGAGCCCTTAAAAAAACATGAATAATGGCTCAAAAAAATGACCATTTCAGTTAGGGTCGGAGCCCAAAACATCAAGCAAATAGGCCTAAGCAATGGTGCAAAAAAGTGTTACAAAAGAGGGAGATTGACACTTACCCTTGAAGACCACTTCTTTGCTACCTCTTGGACCAAGGAATATTGCTTCTAAGCTTCTGAAAAACCTCTCCTTGCTGCTGGAATGGAGTAGTGATGGTGGTGCTTGGTAGTGATGAAGAAATGGTACCAAACTTAGGGATTTTTTAGAGAAATGGAGAGATATGTATCTATATGCTCAAAGCAAGTTTTCCAACCCTCTAAACAAAGCTTGAGCTGCTATTATGTAAGCAAGAATGGTGGGGGAACGGAGGGAAAAATGTGGAGGAAAAAGGGATTAAGTTTCCCTCCTCTACAAAAGTCCCCCGAAATCAGATATTTTGGGGGGAAAAGCTATACAGCTGTAAAGCACACATCCCAAGGAACATGGCCGGCCAGCTATTTTTGTTGCAGGTGGCCGGCCGGCCACCCCCTATGGCCGGCCGGGCAAGGGCAAAAATGGAAAGTTGATTTTCTGGCCGGCCATTACATATTGGTGGCCTCCCATGTGTCCTCAACAAAACCCTGTGGTTGGAAATTGGCAACTGTAAAACATGAGAGACAACAAGCCACTTTTAGGAGGGGTTCAAAAGGTTCAATTTGAATTACTGGCCGGCCATAGACTTTTAGGGTCCTCCCATGTGTGTACAACACAAATATGTGGTTTGGGGTTAAAGAAAATGGCCCTAGGGTGGTCAATATTGGCTCGGAAGTGAGAAAAACGGGCGTCAGAGGGCGCCGGAGGAATATAACTAGTTACTGAGACAATTGTTGGCCTCCCACCCTTCAGTGACCTTCCTGGTGATAAAACAGAGGTACCTGCCAAAAATGAAGGAAAACCGATGCAAGACGAATGCTCGGGGGCCAAAACACGCAGTTCGGGGTCCCGAAAATAGGTCATATAATCGAAAGTGGCATTCGGCCACGAAGTGGGTCTCTCAGACCTCAGTGTCCCTCAAAAGGGATTAAATAAGATGTATGCCAAAAACCGGAGGAATCGGAGATGGTTAGACGGTCCCGAACCGAGGCACACGGCCTGACGGCTCCGAAAATCGGGAACCGGGCTCCGAAATGGGCAAAATGGCCTACAGCCACAAAATGTAGCCCACGGCCACTGAGAGATGGTCTACGGGACCTCTCCCTCTCTTCAGGAAAAGAAACAGAGAAAACCGAGTCTAGTTCGCAAATCGAGACAAGGCACAGAAGAAGGTTCGGAAGTCCGGAGGCAGGGCTCACGGCCGCGACTCTGAGACTTCTGAACGAGCACAAAACGCAACATCACCGAGCACTCAATCGGTGACGTCTGAGTCTTAAGGTCGGTCAAAAATGGGATGTCTACAGTTGCCCCCCTTTGACAGAACTCGAAAGTCATAAGAATGACGGGAGTGAATGTCAAAGCCCAGAGACGACCCATTTTTGACAAGGCCGAAGACTTAGACAAAGCAAACAAGATAGACAAAGATGTGCCCGCAGGCAGGGGCAAAATGCAAATGATATGCGGGAAGATTTTGATAATTGGACTTATACGCTACGCGAAGCCGGTTTGAAAATTGGACTTACACGCTACGCGAAGCCGGTTTGAAGATTGGACTTATACGCTACGCGAAGCCGGTTTGAAGATTGGACTTACACGCTACGCGAAGCCGGTTTGTATGCAAAACAATGTAATGTACTAACAAGTACAGGTGAGGTGCGCAAGACAGCGCGAATGAAATGCTGAGGAAGGAACAAAGAGAGAAACGTAGGGACTTATCCCAGTGTTTCGGAGTGGTTTAAGCATTGGAACGTATTCCAAATGCTCTTAACCAAAGAGGGGGGAACAGAGGGACGTATCCCGGAGGTTAGGGACGTATCCCAAAGGTTAGGGACATATCCCAAGGATTAGGGACGCATCCCGAAGGTTAGGGACGTATCCCAGAGGATTAGGGACGTATCCCGAAGGTTAGGGACGCATCCCGAAGGTTAGGGACGTATCCCAAAGGTTAGGGACGTATCCCAGATATTAGGGACGTATCCCAAAGATTAGGGACGTATCCCAAAGGTTAGAAAAGAAGGAGAAACATAGGGACGTATCCCAGTGTTCTGCAAGGAATGTGAAACATAGGGACGTATCCCGGTGTTCCGCAAGGAATGTGAAACATAGGGACGTATCCCGGTGTTCCGCAAGGAATGTGAAATATAGGGACGTATCCCGGTGTTCCACAAAGAGAGGAGAAACGTAGGGACGTACCCCGGTGTTTCAGAATGGTGTAAGCATTGGAACGTATTCCGAACACTTTTAACCGAAGAAGGGGAAACATAGAGATGTATCCCAATGTTCCGGAATGGTGTAAGTATTGGAACGTATTCCGAACACTTTTAACCGAAGAAGGGGAAACATAGGGACGTATCCCAGTGTTCCGGAATGGTGTAAGCATTGGAATGTATTCCAAACGCTTTTAACCGAAGAGGGAGAAACATAGGGACATATCCCGGTGTTTCAAAATGGTGTAAGCATTGGAACGTATTCCGAACGCTTTTAACCGAAGAGGGAGAAACATAGGGACGTATCCCGGTGTTTCAGAATGGTGTAAGCATTGGAACGTATTCCAAATGCTTTTAACCGAAGAAGGGAAACATAGGGACGTATCGGTGTTAGAATGGTGTAAGCATTGGGCGTATTCCAAACACTTTTAACCGAAGAAGGGAAACATAGGGGCGTATCCGGTGTTTGAATGGTGTAAGCATTGGGCGTATTCCAAACGCTTTTAAGAAGAGGAGAAACATAGGGGCGTATCCGGTGTTTGAGAATGGTGTAAGCATTGAACGTATTCCAAATGCTTTTAATCGAAGAAGGAAACATAGGGGCGTATCGGTGTTAGAATGGTGTAAGCATTGGAACGAATTCCAAACGCTTTTAACCGAAGAAGGGGAAACATAGGGACGCATCCCGGTGTTTCAGAATGGTGTAAGCACTGGAACGTATTCCGAACACTTTTAACCGAAGAGGGAGAAACATATGGACGTATCCCGGTGTTTCAGAATGGTGTAAGCATTGGAACGTATTCCAAATGCTTTTAATCGAAGAGGTCTAACCCGTCGCACGCGCGAGGAGAAAGAGTGATAATTGCAAATGAAAAGGTGCATAACAATACAGGTGAAGTGTGCATAACAATGCAAGTAATGAGCATAACAATGCTAGACAGATGTGCATAACAATGCAACGAATGAGCATAGTGTGATTGATACACAAAGTGAGCAGAGTATGATAGACATACTAAAGGTGAACACAAAGTGTGATAGATGCACTATGTGAACAAGTGTGATTGATACACTAAAGGTGTGTGATGGATACACAAAAGGTGAACACAAAGTGTGATAGATACACTGAGTGAACAAGTGTGTTTGATACACTAAAGGTGTGCGATGGATACACAAAAAGTGAATATGTGCGTGATAGATACACAAAGTGAGAATGTGTGTGATAGATACACAAAATGAATGAAGTGTGATTGATACACTAATAAATGATCTCAAACGGAACTTCTTTGGATGAACCGTACATACAATATTGTGCATGACTGAGAAAGAAACTTGATAGGTATAATGCATTACAATGCATGATGCTTAAGGAAAGCAATAAATGGACAAAGCGGCGCTTTAGAAAGCACCTCCTAAGGTGAGTGGCGGTGAACCGCTCTACTCTGACGGGGATCTCCCCTCGTGCTCTTCGAACACTTTACCTTGAACTCACAGTACAAAGGCTCTGAAATGCTGACAAGTAACAACATCTATATGTAGGAGCTACGGCTGCTGCTTGTTTTCCTGATCATATTCACAACTTTCCCTATTCTCCAACGGGGTGACAGACTAGGTTGGTCGGTATCGACTGAGGTGCATACACGCTATCTCAACCTATGGGGCTTCCATACGGATTTCAAGCTGAGGACACACCTTTGGGTATTTAAACCAGACTTTAGTCTCGGAAATCCCGAACCTTTGCGTTCTAGGCAACAGCCATTCGAACTCTAGTTTCCACCGTCGCAGTTGGTCTCCTAGGAACTCATTGCGAACACAGCCAAGATGACCCCGGCAAGGAACTGGTACTCAGAGAGAGCACTTCTGATCGCCATTCTGGCTTAAGGTAGACTTGATCTTGAGCTTGAGGTAGAGGTACACTCATACTTCGGAGCATTGGCAAGACCTGAAGAGGTACACACGGAATACAATCTCGGAGCCTACTGAAGTTGGAACAAACTCAGATGCCCGACATTTTCCTCTTTTTCTTTAAACTGCGATCCGTAACCATTATAGCTTCAGATAGGTCCTGGTTCTACTGTTCTCATATAACCTGAGTTGAATCCTGCGATTTTATGAAAGAACAAATTTTGTTTTGCACAAATGTAGAGAACGGCACGGCACTCGGAGCACAAAACAATTTTATCTTTGAAATTGAGAGATGAGTTTTTCGACCAGGTATTGACCCTACCACTGAACACAGCAAAACAACTCAACAAGGAAATAAAAGGCACACAACCTAGACACATCGAGTAACACTCGAAATGACTCAAAACAAGAAACGAGATAAAACAAAAAGACACGACACTCAGACGTGCACAGGGAGCCTGTTTCACCGGGTAGTGTTTCCCACCCTTTTCTTATTTGTGGTTCTCACATCACTCGGCCCTCAAGCTCTGTTTTTCTGAAAAAGCCCTTTTCTCACTTTTCCTCTCATCGCACATCTCTCTATTCTTCAATCTCTCATTTTTCAATCCCTCCCCTGGGTGGTTGATGGATAAACAGCAAGTTGTGGGCTCGTGCCCCTAGCATTCTGCTAGATTCTCTTTCTTCCGCTTACAGCTAGTGAATTCCTCCCACAGAGGTTCTTCTACAAGCTGGATGTGTAGCAAATTTGCAGCTGACATCGGTTAACGATGCTCTGCTGGAGAGTTTGGACGTAATCAGATGTGTCCAGATGAGGGAGTGGAATATCTTGATCCATTCCAGTTCGTGCTTCGCACTGGACTTGATACCTCGTTGCTCAGAGGATGAGGGAGCTTTTCGGCCCTTTTGTTGTCGCCTTCAGTTGTGCCTTTTCTGGCAGGTAGAGTGCCCTTCTTGGCAAGTATTTTGACAAAGGGGAAAAGACAGAACTCCTGACTCAACTGTGCCCCTAGTTCATCATGTTGACCATTTTTTATTTTTTTGAGCTTTTGCTAAAGTAATTTTGACCGACATGAGAGTTAGATTAACATGCTTGTTCAATTTTTGATTTGAAATCATGCAAGTCAGGTTATGAGCACTGAAAATTTTCCTTTTTTGGGTCCAAGAAGTGGTCTAGTTTTTGGAAAAGATGGAACAATTTTCGAGAAAATTAGTCAACCTCAGTAAAAATTCTCAAAAACTATTTTTGCAAACGGCCACTTGCTCAACGAGCGTGAAACCTACTCCTGAGATGCACAACCTCGGATCCAAAGGAAAACTGCCTCGTGCTTGAAGAGAACTGCATGGCAACGGAAAGTTGCCCCTTGTTTGAACGGCACCGCAGCGCATTGAATGGCAACAGAAAGTTGCCCCTTGTTTGAACGGCACCGCGGCGCGTTGAATGGCAATGGAAAGTTGCCCCTTGTTTGAATGGCACCGCAGCGCATTGTAGTCAGTCCTCAGAGCGACGAACACAACCAGACTCTCGGATACAGTGAAGACAAAGATGATCAGAACCATCGCATGGACACAATCAAATTGAAGTGTTTTACGGCTGGACTTTAGGATGAAGTTGCCTACGTATCCCAAAGATGGGAATCAAGCCTTACGTAGTTCGGGGTTAAGGTACACTCGGGTATTTAACCTCTCCTTTTATGCTCTAACTTTTGCCAAGGCGCCCGTTGTAGGTTGTCGACCTTGCGAGCTTTGTTCTTCTTTCTTTTTCATTTCTTTTCTTTTATTATTTTTTTTTTCCTTCTTTTTTTTTTCTTTTCTTCTTTTTTTCTTTTTTTTCTTTTTTTCCTTTTTCTCTTTTCTTTTTTTTATTTTTGTTTTTTGTATATATCTTTTCTTGCTCTAACTTTTGCCTGGGTCGCCCTTTCCGGGTTTTCGGCCCAGCGAGCCTCTCAAAGGGTAAAAGTGTAACAAGTCCATGCCAAATGGTTTTAGGATCTCGAAGCCATCCGTATCCAAGAGAGTGGCTGTTGTATCGATTTGCAGAAGGATCCATCTTCGGCTCTTCGAGCACATCTGACATCTTTGCCCCTAGTTCGAAGGGTACTGCTGTTCTAGCTTTGCAAGCTTCTTCTGATGAGGTCTGACCTTCTTGATCTGACTTTGGTGCCTCTTGTTCGAGGGCTGCTTCAAATCTGGCCACACAGGCCTCACATCGTAGTTGACCGTTGAACCTTCTGAATTCAAGTTCAAGGTTTGAAAGCGAAGGGGTTGAGTCTCGAGGCTAAAAGCGATCCTAGGTTGCACAATCTCAAGAGCGATTCCACACAGGTCTTCGCAAGACCGCGCAAAACATTTTTTGAAAGTTTTTAAGAAAACGACAAATCGCTCGCGCTGAAGATAGTGTAGAACCAATCTGGATCAAGCCAGGATCCTTCCCAGTACTCACACTAACAAGCATGATTTCATTCATTAAGGGCTTAGCACGCCTCTCTTTCTCTCAATTGATCAAAATTTTGCAAAACCCGAGGAATTCCTTCCTCTTCATTTTCACCGTAGTGTTCAAAAAGCTTTTGGAAAACTTAGGTCGATGCAATGAATTCAAGGCACAGAAAAGACACAGCTTCTAGTCAAATACTGCCATCTCATTTGGAATTTCTAGTACAACTGGCACACGGCAGAAGCAAACACAAAAGCATGAAAAAAAACACTGTTGTTCATTCAAATCTGTTAGCATTACTGGCTCCAAGGCAGAAACAGACTCAAAACAAAACGAAAAGACAAACACAAAACAAAATGGTGATGCTCGAGGTAACACCTCCCCCGGAATCACCCGACTCCTATACAATAGGACTGACTCAATACAACAAGACAGACCCAAAACAAAAGAGACTGACTCAAAACAAAAGGATAGACTCAAAAACAACAAGACTGACCCAATACCCAAGTCAGAAAGCATAAAAGCTAGCATTCGCAAATGCTCAAAATAGTGCAAGCCATCCACCATATCTGAAATAAACTGAACGTCGCCCGCAGGTGGTTCATCCCTCGATCACATCACATTATCTCCCACAAGTTCACTGATCAAGTGCCGATAGACTTTGCAGGACCTGGTGCAGGGATGACCCCGTTGTCAATCAAATTTTGTATCTCGTGGCGGAGACGGACGCAACTGTCGATGTCATAACCGGTTTGTTGATGGAAAGCACAGTACTTAGTCGGGTCATGCTTTGGAGGGAGAGGATCGGGTAGAGGCCGTTGCTCTAACGGTTTCAGATGTCCTTTCCTGAGTAGGACCCCCAAGGCTTTAGACAAAGATATATAGAGTGGGTGAAAACCCTTTTGAAGTGGATGCACCAACAAAGGGGGTGGCTGCTCTTGGTGTGGTAGTGGCGACCATGCCCACTTCGGAAGATCTTGCAGCTGCGTCACCACTAGTGGTCGCATTCGAACTGCGGGTAAACGCCCTCCTGGGCTGCTCCTTCTCCTGGTCAATGAGGCCTTGCTTCATAGCATCCTCGATCTGTACTCCCATCTCATACAAATCTGAAAAGGTAGGGAAGGGGAGCACGATCATTTTCTGTATTAGTTTGGGCTGGAGGTTGCGCACAACCATCCGTATCTGATCCTTATCCGTTGGCCTAACGGTCATCATTGAGGCCTTGGCCCTCCAGCGGGCCACGAATTCTGAGAAGCTTTCCTTAGGCTCCTGCCTCGTCGTCTCAAGATCACGGGTCGTAATCTCGATTTGGGTATTGTATGAATATTGTGCGACGAAGGCCTCGGCCATCTCCTCCTAGCTTCGTTTCATTGAATCCTCCAATTTGGCATACCAAATGGCCGCAATACCCGACAGGGTCCTGCCAGAAAGGGAGAGCTTCTGTAATCTTGTCAAGCCCATCGGGCGCAGAACATCTGAAAACAAACTCAGGTGGACCATGGGATCTCCCGACCCGTCAAAACGGTCGATGTGAGGCATCTTGAACTTGTCTGGTAGAGTTACAGCTGCATTGGTGTACCCGTCCTCAATGTCCGGGATGGACTTTACCCCCTGAGATTTTTTGAACAACTTTTCGAGCTTGCTCAACTTCGGTATGAGGGTCCAACTCGAACTCAAAGGGTGAACTAGGCAAGTTGATCGGTGCTTTGGATAGCTGGGGTAGAACCGGGGGCGGAGGTGGCCTTGTCGGAATGTCCGTATCTTCCTGGACATTAGCTGTCTCCCCGAGTGTTGGAACTCTGGGTGGGGGAGGAGCCTGGTGTGAAGTAGATACTCAGTTCTTTGCTCTAGCCTGGCAATTGTCTCTGCCTGTTGGGCTATAATCTCGGCCTGGCTTTTGGCGAATTCCGCTTGACGGGCAGCGTCCTGCTGCATGAGTTTCATACTTTCTTGGAGTTGACGCATCATTTCCTCCATCCCTGCCATATTGCCCTGGTCTAACTGAACAACCGGTATAACTGTCCCTGACTGGCCTTTTTACTCTGCCTCTGGCAAAGGAACACTGATTACCCTTGAACTGAATCTCTGACCCGACAAAGTCTATCAGCACAAGTCTAATGAACCTCGGAGGATATCGGAGCCTTCTGAAGCTATGGTTCCCAGACTACCTAGCAAAAGAGAAAACAGACAGCATCTCAGCCTGATTCCATCTAAACAGATACGAGCATAGTTGAATGAGTGTGCCCTCTCCTGAATTCTGCCTAAATCTCTGCCCCAAATCTGAGCCTGATACCCACAGGTAAAGCTGACTCCCAAAATACTAAATTGGTGCCCGCAGGCCTGATGCCCAAACTCATGAACTGATACATGCATTCCTGTAGAGACGCACTCTAAAGCACATAACAAATAAGTAAGAGCCAAAACACCCCTATATTGGGGTAGGGTTTCCCTGTCCTATTTTGTCAGGAACTAGGGTTTACTACGCACGCAGCGGCTTCAAACAACCTATAAACGGGTAAGCAACCTGTCCTAGTTTGGAATGGTCACTATGGATCCGAATATGCACTAAGTCGAATGGTCAAAAAGGGGTGCCCCGGTAAAACCAAGGTTTGTGTTCCCATGCTGTCAGAGCCCAGAGCCGATCAGCCTTATGGTCATGACTTGACAAGACAAGCCTCCGGTAAATCGTTCGGGAATGGCATATGGCAAACACGGTGTCCTAGGCGCACCAATGCAAATGCAATGCAAAGAAACACACAAGTGTAGTCAAAACCAGATATCAAGAGTTCGAGTCAAGTTCTCTAATTCCCCAGCAGAGTCGCCAGAAACTGTAGACGTCCCCGAACGCATCCCGAAGAGGGTGTGACTCCCCCCCGTTCTAGTTCGCTTGCGGGTCTACTACAATTCGAAGGACTCAAATGTCACGGTTCTTAATCTTGAACCAAAGAGTCCAAATCTGGCAAATCGTTTTGAAAACAGATTTTTTTGAAAGAAGTGCCAAACATAGATCGCGCTTTGCGGATATCTGAGTCGCCACCTAAATATTTTATAATGGAAAATTTAGGAAACCCTGACTCGGTGCCGAAGGCCACGTGTCCGTCATCACCAAAGTTGCCTCGGCTCGGGAACTTGGGTACGATTGGGGAAGGTCACTTCGTGAGCACCCCCGCTCGCCCGGTCAAAGACTGGCCTCTACTAACCATGATATCTGATTTTGAAAACATTGTGAGTTCTTATTCTGGTTATTAGCCTAGGTTACTATGTAATGCGCACAGCATACAAGTATAGACTGGATCGCCTGAATTGGAACAAAACATTTCATGCTTGTTTGTTTGAAAATGGTTTGATGGTGCTACTCGCAAGTAGGCTAAGACGTGGATTTGCCACCCTCGGGTGGGCTTAGAAAATATGATTTTGCCACTATCTACTGGGCTTAAAACAAACATTTGATGAATTGTCCCACTCCAAGTAACCCAACCTCCACCCACAGGCATTCAAGGCAGTTATATCACATAAGCACATAGCCTCATGGCGAGCATGCTATTCATGGCAACACTCACACGCATGCAAGGATGCTAAAGCATAAAAACTCACCAAGTACTCCAAGCCAAAATAGAAGCTCGTTAGAAATATATGCATGATCCTAGATGCACAGAATTGCCTAATGCAACACATGCAAAAATGCAAATTATAGCAAGCTCGGCTATTCTAAGCATGGCATATGAAATGCTACAACTAACACGTATTCAATTTAGAATTGAAATACAAATGCAGTTAGTATGATGCGCCGAGCCCGGTGCATGCAAAACAGATGAATGAATGCAAACATGCTATCATACTGTATACTAATTTAAATATGCCCTATATCTAACCATCATAAGCTGGTAAATAAAAGGGAAGAAAGACATGGAGTTGGAAGACATACATCACACTCACCCACACTTATTACAATTATGCCCTCGCGCAGAGGGTCCAAATAAATATACAGTCCCGAATGAAAGAATAATACAGTCCAAATAATACAGTCCGAATGATATACAAATTCCTAATTAATTAACAAATTAACTAAAAAAAACTGTAAACTGGCATGTAAGCCAGGGACTGCCTTGATTGTGCTCCGGATAATGAAATGATGCATGTTTGGGCTGCTTTGCGCGGAAATCTACTGGGATGCCCCAATTAGCCTCTGTTTGCAATGTTCCTCGAAATGCGTGCCAGACTCTGAAAAGTTGTTGTTTCTTCATTTTGCTACAACAGAGAGCAGGAAAGGGGCATAGTAATGTATTTCACAAATATATGCATGCATCGATCCTCGGGCCATCAATCACGCATATCGATGCATGATGGTCGAGAAGCCGAATTGCACAACTCAATATAGGGTGAATGCATATGAATGCTACAACAAAACCTAACTACATCATAGATAATCCGGAGTGTCGGTGACTTGGGAATTGAGACCCGTTCCATCGCTCGGAGTACGAAACGTGCCTCGTTTCCCGTGCCCGGGCTAACTCCTATCCCGAACACAATGCGATATGCATGACATGCACGAAATGCAACTAAGATACAATCCTAACATACACAATGCCATGGAATGGCATACACGCTGCACGAGGTAGTACACAACCGGGCATACACAATGCTATGGATGAAATGGCATACGCAATGCAATAATGGGCTTACACCAACATGAGAGAGCCTCAGCCACACTCACATAGGAGGCCATCAGATGAAAACAAGATACCTCGAAGTGCGTGCCCGCGAGCACGCAAACCGAGAACGGATCCTCGGGCACTAAAAATGCCACTCTAATGAGACATGGCAAAGACATGGAATATGATATGAAAACATGCAAAAATCAGTGGCAAAATGAGGGGTAAAACAGCCCCGAAATGAGGCGAAATAATACCCGATGCATGAAATGATCCCGAAATGCGAAGATAAGTGCACGAAATGGCTTACAGCTATACAATACATGCATAATTGATACATGACCTGAAAAACCAGAAGAAAGGCAGCCCCAAAACTCACATTTTTACAGTACAAAACATGGCCAAACAGCAATCACAAGTAGGGCTAAAATGGCATACAAAAAATGGCTCCGCAAGGGAGGTCATGAAGCAAGTGGTAGATGTAAAGCCCAAATGGAAAAATACCCTTCTACAACACTGAAGAGGGACTAAAAATATGAATATTTACAGGAGATGACAAGCCTCAAATCAGTATGAAAACATGCCCAAAATGCAATGCAAGAAATAGGCCAACAAGAGGCTATAACATGAGGTATACAAAGAATTCACCAAACAGCCAAAGAACCTTAATGAGATATTCCAAGAAGGTCAAAATATGGCCATTTTCAGTTCTGATTATGGCCTAAAAACAGAAGCAAGATAGGCCAACAAAGCATGCAAAAATGGGGGCCAAAGAGGGGTATAATGGTAAGTGCTACATGAAGGCCCACAACAGTGTTGAGCCCTTATACAATGTTTTAGAGGGGATCAAAATAAGCCAACTCACACTTTATATCATGCTCAAAAACAGATCACACATAGGCTAGAAATATCATGCAAGATTATGGCATTTAAGAGGGTATTGAAGCAAGTACCAAATGGGGGGCTCAAACAGGGTTGAGCCCTTAAACAAACATGAATAATGGCTCAAAAAAATGACCCTTTCATTTAGGGTCGGAGCCCAAAACATCAAGCAAATAGGCCTAAGCAATGGTGCAAAAAAAGTTACAAAAGATGGAGATTGACACTTACCCTTGAAGACCACTTCTTTGCTACCTCTTGGACCAAGGAATATTGCTTCTAAGCTTCTGAAAAACCTCTCCTTGCTGTTGGAATGGAGTAGTGATGGTGGTGCTTGGTAGTGATGAAGAAATGGTACCAAACTTAGGGATTTTTGAGAGAAATGGAGAGATATGTATCTATATGCTCAAAGCAAGTTTTCCAACCCTCTAAACAAAGCTTGAGATACTGTTATGTAAGCAAGAATGGTGGGGGAACGGAGGGAAAAATGTGGAGGAAAAAGGGATTAAGTTTCCCTCCTCTACAAAAGTCCCCCGAAATCAGATATTTTGGGAAAAAAAGCTATACAGCTGTAAAGCACACATCCCAAGGAACATGGCCGGCCAGCTATTTTTGTTGCAGGTGGCCGGCCGGCCACCCCCTATGGCCGGCCGGGCAAGGGCAAAAATGGAAAGTTGATTTTCTGGCCGGCCATTACATATTGGTGGCCTCCCATGTGTCCTCAACAAAACCCTGTGGTTGGAAATTGGCAACTATAAAACATGAGAGACAACAAGCCACTTTTAGGAGGGGTTCAAAAGGTTCAATTTGAATTACTGGCAGGCCATAGACTTTTAGGGTCCTCCCATGTGTGTACAACACAAATATGTGGTTTGGGGTTAAAGAAAATGGCCCTAGGGTGGTCAATATTGGCTCAGAAGTGAGAAAAACGGGCGTCAGAGGGCGCCGGAGGAATATAACTAGTTACTGAGACAATTGCTGGCCTCCCACCCTTCAGTGACTTTCCTGGTGATAAAACAGAGGTACCTGCCAAAAATGAACGAAAACCGATGCAAAACGAATGCTCGGGGGCCAAAACACGCAGTTCGGGGTCCCGAAAATAGGCTGTTAAGCACCGAAAGTGGCATTCGGCCACGAAGTGGGTCTCTCAAACCTCAGTGTCCCTCAAAAGGGAGTAAATAAGATGTATGCCAAAAACCGGAGGAATCGGAGATGGTTAGACGGTCCCGAACCGAGGCACACGGCCTGACGGCTCCGAAAACAGGGAACCGGGCTCCGAAATGGGCAAAATGGCCTACAGCTACGAAATGTAGCCCACGGCCACTGAGAGATGGTCTACGGGACCTCTCCCTCCCTTCAAGAAAAGAAACAGAGAAAACCGAGTCTGGTTCACCAACCAAGACAAGACACAGAAGAGGGTTCGGAAGTCCGGAGGCAGGGCTCACGGCCGCGACTCTGAGACTTCTGAACGAGCACAAAACGCAACATCACCGAGCACTCAATCGGTGACGTCTGAGTCTTAAGGTCGGTCAAAAATGGGATGTCTACACCCTCTCTCTCTCTCTTTCCCTCGCTCACTCTCTCTCTGTTGGTGTGTCTGTTTGTTATCTCTCTCTCTCTCTCTCTCTCTCTCTCTCTCTCTCCATCTGTTTTCCCCTTTTCTGATTGTGGCTTTAGGATTTTATATGCTTAATTTATACTTGATTCACTTGGTTTATATGCTTGATTCAATTGATTTATTCTCTCAATCTCGCTCTCAGTCGAACCCATTTCAATACATCATTGTCTTGGTTTATATGCTTGATTCAGGTGCATTTACTGCTCTTTTTTTAAATGGGTTTGTTATTATTATTATTATTATTATTATTATTATTATTATTATTATTATTATTATTATTATTATTATTATTATTATTATTATACACTTTCAAAGAAACACCTAATATGGTCTAAAAAAATCAAGGATCAGCATTATTGCCCTACATTACCCCTGTTTACCCTATATAACATTTCTTTTTCTTTTTTTGTTAGTGTACACAAGCATATGCAAGGAAGAAAGAAAGAAAAGAAAAAAAAAATAAAACAAACCTATGGGAAAATCAATCTCAATTTCAATTCTAAGAGTTTTCAAATTAACTCCATCTAAATACAAAATTTCAAAATTTCAAGAGTTTTCAAATTTCAATTTCAAGAGTTTAAAAGATGAGGATCGGAATACAAAATATTTTCACCATATGGCGAATGCTCATCGCTGGGTCAATCAAATTGGGAAGTTATGGGTTAATGGTGTGTTGTTATCGTCAGAGGAGGAGGTGAGAGATGGCATAGTGAGCTTCTATCAGCATTTGTTTCGGGGGAAGGATGAGACTTGGAGGCCAGGGTTGGATGGGGTTTAGTTTGATGCAATTTTAGAGGCGAACAAGCAAATGTTGGAACGGCCATTTTTCGAAGAGGAGGTTTTTGGGGCTCTTCAGAAAATGTCTGGGGACAAGGCACCGGGCCCCGATGGTTTTACTATGCTTTTCTTCTAGCGATGTTGGGAAGTGGTCAAGACAGATGTGTTAGCCTTGTTTGCGTAGTTTTATCAGTCAGGATAGTTTGAAAGGAGTCTTGATGCAACTTGGTAGCGTTAATTCCTAAGAAATGAGGGGTGGAGGATATAAGGGATTTTCGACCCATCAGCCTGTTGGGGAGTGTTTATAAGCTTCTGGCGAAAGTTTTGGCTAATAGATTGCGAGGTGTCTTGGAGGGGCTAGTGTCTGAGTCCCAAAATGCCTTTGTGGATGGGCGTCAAATTTTGGATGCTGTGTTGGTAGCAAATGAGTGTGTTGACTCACAATTTCAACAGTGGGGAGATGGTCTTATTTGTAAGTTAGATATTGAGAAGGTGTATAATAATGTGAACTGACGATTTTTTATGTATATGTTAGAGAGAATGGGGTTTAGGGAACGATGGAGGCAGTGGATTCAGTTTTGTATATCGGCGATTAAGATGTTTATCCTAGTGAACGGAACGCTAGCAGGATTTTTCCCGACTCATAGGGGTTTGCGGCAGGGAGACCCATTGTCTCTATAGCAATCCCGGTTTTCCCCTTTATGTATTGTCTTCCAGACTTGGGTTCCAAGGTTGAGTATTGTTGTATGTGCCCCTTTCTGTCCTTTGATTCTTTGTATTTGAGTCTTGGGGTATGTTGGGCAGGTTTGGAATAGGTTGGTTGGGTGTTGGAACATATGGCTGCTGTCTAGATTTTTGTTCCTTCGCTCGAGCGAGCCTTGGTTTTGTGTCTCTTCACTCGAGCGAGCTCTCTTACGCTCGAGCGTGCGTCTGTGTCCAGTTTGGACCTAAAGGTTGTCATTTTTGGTTCGAGTGTGCTTTTCTTCCCTCGAGCGAGCGAGCCCTATGTTTTGAGTTTCTTCGCTCAAGTGAGCGGTCCTACGCTCGAGCGTGCTTCTGGGTTGCAGACCTGAAGCTTCGTGTTGTTCGCTCGAGCGAGGCTTTGTGCGCTCGAGCGAGGTTTGTCTGTGTCTGGTCGCTCGAGCCACCACTCCTTCGCTCGAGCGAGCCTCGAGTATATCAGTTGCAGCAGCATGTTTCTTCTTCACTTTTCTATCTCTTTTTACTTCCAAACCCTAGATCCAACTCCCTCTCTCTCTACACTTCCCTTCTCTCTACAAATACACTTGGTTTAGAGTGTCTCTACCCTACTCCCTTTAGTAAAAAGCTTGAGCTTTGCGCGGGCTACGTTCTGATCCGAAAAAGTGTTGATTTGGAGCATCTTGAGTTTCATCCTTCTTCTCCTTTGAGCTTCTAACTTCGAGGTAGGGATGATCTACTCCTTCTTATGAGTTTTGACATAAATATTAATCATTTAGTATACATGTCGGGATTTGGCGACTTGGGAAGCTAGGGTTTGAGGTTTGTGGTATATAATAGAGGGGTTTTGTATTTTCTTTTTAAGCTCCATATGTATATGAGGTCTTGAAATGAGGATTTGTGGGTTTAATAGGTAAGATTTGGTCTTAGGATCAATATTTGAGGAAATGGGGAAAACACCCTAATTGAGTTTAAATAATTAATTTGTATAATTAATTTGGTAATTGTGACGAATATGAAATTGATTTGAATATCATGAAATTGGATGGAATTGGGACTAGTTAGCTTAGTCGGTTTGATAAATCACTCACCTATGGAAAATGTGATAATTTATCTGTTTGATAAATTCATTTATCTGTTTAAAAATAACTGCTTTGGGCTATCAGTGGAGGATAGTCTTGATTGTTATAGAACTGCATGATGATTAGGTGAATTGAAACTAATCAATTGAAATATATCATTGAATATGATAGTGGAAAGAACACATTGAATATGTGCGTTAATTGATTATGGTATAAGATAAAGAGTTTAATACATTGCATATGTATCTTGTTTGGGAGGAGATAGGGGATGTACTCCGTATGTGCTTAGTTGCTTGAATACATTGTATATGTATCTTGTTTGAGAGGAGATAGGGGATGTACTCCGTATGTGTTTAGTTGCTTTAATACATTGTATATGTACCTTGTTTGGGAGGAGATAGGGGATGTACTCCATACGTGTGATTATATGCCTTATTACATTGTATATGTATCTTTGTTTGGAAGGAGATAGGGGATGCACTCCATTGTTTGGGAGAAGATAGGGGATGGACTCCATAGATAATTAAGTTGGCCGGAGTGTCTGGGGTGAAAGTCCCGAAACCTTATAAATTGAAGTGCATGAATGAAATTGGCAATTGGAGTATTAATTACAAGAGTTGTGGTCTCATTACAAATTGAGGATAACGGAAGTGTTAATAAGTCGAGTTGCTGTCTCACTTAAATTGTTTGGTTAGATAATGAACCATATTTAGGAATTGAATTGGATAAATAAGGGAAGTGGATTGAAACATGGATGTAATTGTTGTTGGGCTATGAGAAGGGTGTGAGTCGGTCTACTCGTGTTAATCATTTGTCGAATGATAATGTTTTAGTTAATTCTCATATTGGGTTTAGTATATCTCTACTGGGCTTTGGCTTACCCTACTTGGGACACCATTTTCAGGTACAGGAGACGTGCCAAGTTCAAGATCTTTGCTTGGGAGGTTTTAGGAGTTGAAGACTCTACTTTGTTATTTGTTTTGTTGATTACATGTAAATGCAACTTGAGGGCTTTTCTTGTATAAGAGTTAGAACTCTTCTCTTGTGTAACCAAGTAACAACTTCGAAAGATGTAAGCCCGTAGGGTATTCTATTACCTTTGTAAACATTTTCGACTTATATGAAATACTTTGTAATATTAACTCTGATGTATGCATGGAAATGTGATTTATATATCTTGTATATAGAACTGTTAGATGTTGGGATTATATAATATTTTGAGGGCGTTACAGTCTCCATTATTGTTTATTTTGATTATAGAGGTTTTGGAGCGGCTGTTATCTAATGCAGCTCGGAAGGGTGTTTTGACGAGCTTCAAGGTGGGTATGGATCGGAATACTAGCTTAGTGGTGTCTTAAGTGGTCAATGCTGCGAGAATGGTCCGACCCTCCTCGGCGCAAGCTGCGGACCAGGGCATTTGGATGACTTTTGAGGCCTGAAGACCTACATTTCTGGTTCCCCTGATTCGAAGCTTGGGATCTTTATTGTCTCCGAAGTTTTTCGTACTTTCCGTTTTGCAATGTTTGTGTTTTTTTCTTCGATATTTGATTTGACGACTTGTTCATTTCGTCTGCAATTGAGTGTTCTTCCTTAATTTCATTGCAATCGGTATTGGGTCATAAATTTCTGATACATAGCTCATGTTTGTCTGTATGTAACTGTACTTGAACTGGGTATTTTTTTGTTATCATTTTTTATTGTTGTTTTTACATTTTAGTCAAAAAAATGATATAATATTTAAGGTTAGTTTCGGAAGAACGTTTGTAGTTTAATTTTTTGGCCTTCTGTCTAAATTAGCTCTACTAGAGAATGGTTTTTATGTTTTTTATTTTTCCTAATTTGTTTTTCCATTCTTTCAATTTTTCCACTTATACCAAATTGCTGTTGCATTGTAGTACGCAAATGGAGCAGTCCCAAACGCAGTCGATGCCTTCTAAAACTTTGCACAAGGGCGGTAGTAAACAGACACAGCAGCAGTCTGCAAACGTGCATAAAGCAGCTTAGGACTCCGACATGGTGCAGATTTTCTTGGAACTTGTTATCAAAGAGTTGGACGCTGGTTTCAAGGGGAGCTTCCATACAATGACAATGCATGGATATAGAGCTATTTGCAAGGGCTTCCAGGAGCGTACAAATAAGGTGCATGACGTCAAGCAACTGCAAAACAAGTACGCGTTGCTAAAAAAGGATTGACAGTCGTGATCTAAACTGATGGACAACAGGCATGGGCCAATCGGCATAAGTTACAATGAAACGACGGGTTTGATACAAACATCTGACGACTGGTGGGCACATTACGAAAAGGTAACATTTCCAATGACTTTTACTTACGTTCAACATGATACTGATGCATATATCAGAACGGCAGTGCTAGAGGCCTTGAATTCTAGGCCTCGAATTTGGCTTGCCCCTGCTTTTATTTTTATTTTTTTGGAAATTGTGGCTGTGTTAATTACTTTTTCTTTTTTTTGTAGTTTTTTTTAAATTTTTTTAAGAGTGGTTACATGTTGTGCCAAAAAATTCAACATTTCGCACCAACTCATCGTACAAAATTATATGAAATTAAGAAAACGAAAACCAACAATCTAACTGATCAGTCAATTTCATTGCTCAACTAGTCCAACCTAATTGACTGATCAGTTAGGCTGCTGGTTAAAATTTGTTAATTTCATCTAATTTTATGCGATGAGTTGGTGCGAGATGTCTAATTATTTGGCACACCCCTACACATAACCACCTTAAAAAAAATAACCAAACCGACACAGGCCAACAAATAAAATTTAATTACATTAAAAAAAAAAAAAAAAAAAAAAAAAAAAAAAAAAAAAAACCAATACAGCCCAACAAATAGAAGAAAAACAAAACAACTCAGCCTATGTGGTTTAATAAGGTGAGTGAGTTGGGTTGGACTAGTTGAGTGCTAAAATTTTTTATCACCCAATCAGTCCAACCCTACTCACTCATCTTATCAAACTATATAAGTTCAGTTAGTGCGTGATGTCTAGTTTTATACTTCTTCACATAACCATTTTTGCAAAAAAAAAAAAAAGAAAGGCAATTTTTTTTATAAAAAAAAAAAAAAAAAATTAAAATGGTATTCGCGGCCTCAAGCATTATTGATATTAGAAGCATTATTCTTGTTTTCTATTACTGTTTAGGATTAGGTCTAGAATTGCTATATATATATATTATATATTAGATGTACATATTGTATTGATACACAATTGAATATACAAAGAACATTCAACGGAATGTAGCTTAGAAGAATATTCAGATCAAACCTAACTAGAAAAACAAATTAGGAAGAGACAACTGAGTAAGATCAAAAACTATTTCATGATAGCATTGCTTACCCACATAAGCTTTGTTCCACCTATGATTCTACGTAAATAATGAAACATTTGTAGCAGTTCAAGGAGTTTTGATCATACCCACAGTGTTTTCAACTTTTTAAGTGCCACTAAAATGCAATCCTGTGGAGAATCAAACACTGAACCCTAGAACACAACTACGTCAACCATGGTGCCCAAAGTCTGAATTATGTTTGAAGACATCAAGTTGGAGACATGTTCTTCGAGATGTTTTTTGGCTTCTTGTCTTCCCACATTCGCAAATTCCAAGTTTTTCTAGTGGCAACTCATCCTCTTCCTGCATTGCCTTGTTATATTTAATAGCAAGGTTTAGCATCTCGTGAACAGTCTGCTTATTGGTCTTGGAATGGGTATCAAATTGTTGTAGACTTGAACAACCTGCTGTAAATATTTTGATTGAGTTAGAAATGAAAATAGTAGAATGTTGGGTTTGGATTATCATTCTAGTAGGGGGTACGTTGGGTTAGAATACTATGGTAGAACAGTTAGTATGCAGATCCTCCTTGCTGGGATTCATATGGGTCGGCTTGAATCTATCAAGTCCTTTCCCCACACATTGAAGAAAGTTTGCGAATTGAAAGAAAGCTTTGAGGGGTAAATTGTGGTGTTGGGTGTGGATGATATGGATATGTTTAAGGGTATTAGTTTGAAGTTCTTAGCAATGGGATATCTCTTAGAAGAACACCCTGAATAAAAATGACAATGACAACCTCTCAATGACAATTACATTACAAATCAAAACTATATAATCTTGAACACAATATTTGTTACTTAAAATGATGTCACTTTCATGAATTAATTGGATGACAAAAAATTTAATTTAACGCTCTTGACCTTAACTTTTCCAACAATGCTACATGCACGGAAAAAAAAAAAAAAAATCAATATGTATCTTAAGTTTATGTTGAATTTAGTTCCTTCTACACGTAGAATCTACGTCATACCTTGATCTTTCTCTATGTATTTCTTTCTATACACGTAGGATCACTCTTAACATCTCAGGCTATGATCTTCTAACTTTATGATTTGAATTTTCAATATATTTCAAAACCTACTGATGAGACCCAACATCTTTTTATCTTTAAAATTTTCAATTTCTCTATTGAAAAACATTCACGGTTCTTAATTTACGTCTCCAAATATTCATACCTTCACATTCGTATGTAATTCAATGACTATAAATATTACGAGACATGAGAATATAAAATTTGAGGGCTAAACTTGCCCCCCCCCCCCAACCGCTAATGTATAATTTCAAATATTGAATAAGATAAACAAAAGCAACTGCTGTACTATCAACTTTCCAAACACCAATTCAAACATTGCAGAGTCCATAATTGACTTTAAAAAATTTGTTTTACTGATTTTTAGAAAGATCTTAAGAAGCAAAGTTGACTAATCATGTTTGAAAAACTATTTCATAGAAAGTTCTGAAGCAGTTAGCATAAATAAAAATCAAAATAGCTACTTGTTCTCCCCCTCCCCCCTCCCCCCCATGAATCTTGTTCTGATTTTTTGAGAAAAAAATATTTTGAAAATGAAACAAACAAGCTGTTGTCATTTTACATTAATTTCAAACTTAGAAAGTTGAATTATGTTCCTATTGAATTATGTTACAAACAGGCTCATGTCATTTTTTCCCTGGTTGACAAGAATGCAATCAAGTTCAAAACGAAACCGTTGGAGCACATGGACCTCATGCAAAGAATGTATGAAGGCGCTACGGCAACCGAAAAATATGCATGGACACCAAGTGCAGCGTTCGAACCTATTGCAACCGATGACAGTACTTCGCCGATGGATGAAGAAGATTACGAGGACAGCAGCGGTTTGCCCGCTTTCTAGCCTGCTGCACAGCGTAAAGACACTATCCACCAACCTATTGCGCCAGAGGATGACACGCCGATGACCGTACACGCTACGTCGTCGGCAATTAACGTTGACGACACACCAACAAGTGGTGGGAGCAAACGCAAATTTATTCGCACAACACTCCCACAGCGAAAAAAAAGGCAGAGTGAGGGAGCTTCGTTGTTGGCGAGTAGCATGGAAAACCTTGCATCTTCAATTCAATTACAACAATGAGAAGTCCGCGTGCGTCATGATTACAGAGATTCGACACAGGACCTCATTGACAAGTGTATGAGAAAGTTGTACTCACTGGAAGGGCTGGTTCCACAAGACCCACTAATTATTTTTGGTTTGATGGTACTGGACAACTCGAAAAATCAAGCCATAATGGTGCGGATTCTGACAGACGAGGCTGTCATTAGCTGGCTGCAAATGAAGAAGTCCCAAAGTATGGGTTGCCCATCAGCAGCAAACTCCGGAATGGGTGGTGGCTGGTTCTGAGATTGTCTAGCAATTCTATCATGTTGGAACTTATTTGTGTGTTGTTTTTTTTTTTTTTCCTTTCAAACAAACAGTGTGCCATTTTTTCTTCCTTCCCAAAAACTGTGACATTGTGCATGGAATTTTTAAGACCTTATCTATCGGTTGGTTTGTTTGATGATATTGATGTTATTATCAAGTACATGCTTGCAGCTGTTTTGGTGAAACAGGTTATCTAAATTATTGAGTTGTTATTTGTGTAATTTGCATTATGGAACAGCTGTGCATTATGGAACAGCTGCAGATTTTGCAATGTGTGTATCTTTGGCCACTTGAAACATGTACTTGATTTGGTGAAACAGGTTATCTAAATTCTTGAGTTGCATAATTTTGTGTATTTCGCATTATGGAATAGCTATGCATTGTGTATCCTCAAATTTGTGTATCTTTGGCCACTTGGAACATGTACTTGATTTGGTGAAACAGGTTATTCTTGAGTTGCAATTTGTGTATTTTGCATTGTGGAACAGCTGTGCATTATGGAACAGCTATGTATTTTGCAATTTGTGTATCTTTGGCCACTTGAAACAAGTGTGTAGTTTGCATTATCTCATACATATAATTTGTATTAGCCGTTGGATTAATGAATTACATGTAAGGCATGCAACACGGATGCTTTTCGAAACAACTATGTATCCCATGCCCGTATCTTTAATGAATTATATTAGCAATTTGTGCATGGAATGCAGAGCTATGATTAATGAATTCACATTTGTGTATTTTGTATTATCGATGCCTATAATTACGGTATGCATCTTTAGGTGTTGTGAGTGAGTAGTAGACATTCATATACTTCATGATTTTACGCCTCAATTTTATTTGTGGAGGACTTTGGTTATAGCAGGGATTGGACTGTGGAGAACAAATGGTACAGGTTATAAATACAGAAAATATTAAAGTGTGGCAATTGGTAGTTTGTCTTCTAGTTAGGGGATGGTTTGATGTGTCAAATAAAGTACATGCTAGCCTTAGAGAGATGGATGTAGGTGTTGCAGATTGCCTTGAGAGAACCGAGCATGCTGCACATTTCATTATGGGAATCTTGACCTATGTTACTACTTTTTTCAGTGAATGCTTTGTCAGTGAATACTTTTTTCATCATGCATACTTTCAACAGGTTTGTACATATTCCTGCAGATTTTTGAATTATGATAGAACATTTTTAAAATTTTTTAAATCCATTTCACATCATTTTTAGCTAACAAAAAAATATTGTGTGCCAAACTCCTCTGTTTTGTTTAGCATTTTTTGTTGTGATTTTTTTCATTTTTATCTTTGATTATTTTTTTATTTTCCACATTTGCAACAGAGCTGAAAATTTTAAAAAAGTTTGATATAATTTTGAAAAAAAGATCATTAAAGATTATAAAAAAAAAAAAAAAAAAAAAAGACAACGGAAAAACTGGAGTTGCCCACACTACTGGAGTCCTGTAGATTTTTTCAATGATCATTACAAATAAATATTATTATATGTACTTATTTTTTAAAAATTACTGAAACGATTAAAATTGTAAAATTTATTAAGAAACCCATTGTCGTGTTGATGACACACGTACACTTTCCTTTGATTCCTTATTTTCGCAGTTTAAAATTTTCCTTCTTGCCATAACCTTTGTTTTCAAGCATAACTTTGTTCCCAATTAGTGTTAATTTTTTATACAATTTTTGTTTTTCCGTTACACTGTCTTACTGTTTTTGTAAATTCATGTCACGTGTGTCTACCAATTTAAAAACTTGACTATAAAATATGAACAAAAGGTAGATAACACAAAAATTACGCATGGGAACAAAATAGAATTTTCTGAACACTGTTTTTAAAAAAATTATACCAAAACAAGGTGTCTTTTTTTTTGGATGCACAACATACACTTTCCTGAACACAAATAAATTTTTTGGGTGAACCAAAAGAGAGGGAATCATAGACGTAGACCCCTCCGTCCTTGTCCCAACTATCACAAGCAAGTGAACTTCTTCAAATGCAAGAAAGTGTACCCACCACCACCAAAGCTCATCTCTCCTTGTATCATGGATATGTCTATATAATCATATGTTGACAGTGTGGTTCTCTCGCACACTCCCTCTTCCTTAAACTCTTTCATTTTCCATAGTTTTTGCAGAAGTTGTGTGCTTACATTTGTACATAGCACCCATTTTATTTTTGTATATTTTGCGTTCCATTTTTTAGAAATGGCGGATGACGCTGGTCCTAGTCACATCTTGCAAAGTATTACATCCCGGGAAGCTGTCGGTGAAATTGCGCGGGAAATGGTGGTTGAAACTGATCACAACTTGATAAAGGCGTGGAATAGTGCAGCTAGATATTATTACAATCATTATCACAAAGTCCCTCGAAATACATCAATACTTTCAGGACATTTATGGATGTATGAGTTGTTTAACGGGCACCAAGGCCGATTTGAAGATGCTGTCAGTATGTCCAAACCAATGTTCTTGTTGTTATGCGACGCACTTCATAGTTTTGGATTGACACTGCCACAGCAGGAGCATGGCGTTCTGCTGGAAGAGAAGGTAGCCATTTTCATTTGTGCATTGCAGGAAATGGATTGAAAAGATTTGCAAGAACGGTTCCAATACTCGAAGGAGACATTGTCACGCAATTTCCATGAGGTTTTGCAAGCTATGATACCGTTCACATTGGTTCATAGTAGGAGTCTTGCGCCCGAGCAAGTGCAACAAGGAGGCCACCCACATTTACAATCGCAACGGCGGTACCGGCCATTCAAGGTGACACTTTCCATAAAATTTTAAATATCACAGTGGCGACATATACCCTAAATTTTGTATTTATACTTTCTGAATAATGGTGTGTTGCGTAGGACTGCATCGGTGCACTAAACGGTGTGATGGATCGTGTCTCGCAAGAGTACGCCACTTCGTACTATGGTCGGAAAGATGTGCCAACACAGAATATACTGGCCGTATGCGACTTTGATTTGTGCTTCACCTTTGTGTCAGCCGGTTGGGACGGAAGCATGTACGACAACAGGGTGTTGCACTACGTGACAACCGGGCCTAAACATCGCTTCCCGTACCCCACACCTGGTAAAAATTATTAAACATTTAACAAAGTAGTATAATTTTAAAATAATAGAAGACAAATTACGACATCATACTTGCTCTTGAACACAAAAATCTGTCTAAATTACTATTTACAGTTGGTAATTGATTTTTAAAAAAATAATTTTTTTTAAAAATTGTGATATTGCGAACATACACAATATCATTTTAAAAAAAATTGTAAATAAACAAATTTATGAAATACATTAATTTGAAAATTTACTACGTCGAAACAAAATATTTGAAACTACTATTTACAAAAAACATAAATGTAATTCAAAATTGTTGTATTTGACAAGACAATGTATTGACAAAAAAAGTATTTCAAAACAAAATTGGAAAACAAAATAATTAGTAATACAATAATAGCAAATTTATTTTTTTGGAAAAAAAACAAAAAAAAAAATGAATGGCCACTTGTATTTATTTCACCCAAAAAAATTATAGGTGGAAAATCAGTGTATGAAAATCAAAATTAATTGAAAAACAATTACTTGCAAGAAAAATGATTTGAAACAAAAAACTGACTTGAAAAAAAATATTTGTTACTAACAATTTGAAATGTCACTTTAAAAACAATATAAACTTTTGATTTGACATTACGGTTTTTCCTAAAATTATTGTAGGTGACAACCATTTATAAATCAAAAAAACTCTTTTCGAACGATGTCTTATTGGCAGTACTTTTGAGTTTTGTAGTTATAAACTGCAAAGTGACAACCAAATGGAGAAATATGAAACAATTAACGATAAAATTTACTATCAATCAAAGTAAAATTTTCTTGACACCACAAGTCCAAAAGTCAATTTGTGTTAATAAAATTTTCTTGTGGTTTAGTGAAACATTCTACTATATTTTAGAGTTAATTTTTACTATTAGGTTTGCCAAAGATTGACAACTCATATAATGTGTCACCAACACAACTTGAGACATGAATGTAAAAATAAAATTTTACTTTGCATAAAAGTAAAATTTTACTCTGAAATAAGAATAAAATGTTACACTCTGAATCTAAAAGTAAAATGTTACACCCTGAATTTAAAAGTAAAATTTTACTCTGTATAAAAGTAAAATTTTACTCTGAATAAGAGTAAAATATTACACTCTGAAACTAAAAGTAAAATTTTACTCTGTATAAAAGTAAAATTTTACTCTGAAAAACTAATAAAATATTAGACTCTGCACAAAAGTAAAATTTTACTCTGTATAAAAGTAAAATTTTACTCTGAAAAACGAGTAAAATGTTAGACTCTGAATCTAAAAGTAAAATGTTACTCTGCACAAAAGTAAAAAAAACGGAGGCAGTGTTTGTGGCGGTTGAAGTGTTTGGCAATGACCACCTCTTAACAGTAAAATTTTACTATCATTCTAACACCAAAGTAAAATTTTATTCTAATTCTCTCAAACAAAAAACGAAGCAATAGAACCAGAGTAAAATTTTACTCTCATTATCTGAAACAAAAAACAGTGCAATAGAACCAAAGTAAAATTTTACTCTCATTATCTGAAACGAAAAACAAAGCAATAGAACCAGAGTAAAATTTTACTCTCATTATCTGAAACAAAAAACAGAGCAATAAAATCAAAGTAAAATTTTACTCTCATTATCTGAAACAAAAAACAGAGCAATAGAACCAGAGTAAAATTTTACTCTGGTTCTATCAAATGAAATCAGATCAAAAACAACAAAAATAAATCCAAAAAAAAAAAAACAAACAAACAAACAAATTAATCAACATATCTAATTGAGAAGAAAAACTTCTAAAACTCGATCAACAATTACAAATCTCAATGAAACTTTCGTTTAATTGAGAGTGTTGATTGTCGGCGGCGAGATCGTCTATTATTGACCAAGTGAGAGATCTTTGGCTGCGAGATCTTTAGATTTGGAGATTGTCTTCATCGATTTCATTCCTGATTTCGTTCATGCGAGATCTTCAGCTCATATTTCAAATATTTCAAATGTATGATACGTATATATAGAAGGGCAATATTGTGATAAAAAAAAAAAAAAATTATAAACTGTCCTTATTAAGATAGGCATTTCCTACTCAAGGGCTTTTTGAAAGAAAATTGATTGGGTTATCCTTTACCCTAATAAAAAGGCCCAAAATGGGGGTTTCACCAAAAATTCCTTTTTTTTAAAACATTAATGTTTAATGTTTAATGTTTTTGTATTTTTTTATTTGTTTTATTATTTTATGTTTATTTTATATAAAAATAATTTAACAATCCCTGCACTAACAACTATCATTAAAACAAACACAATTTTACTTAATCCCCTCACTATCAATTCCCTCACTAACAATCCCCTCACTATTAATCCCCTTACTATCAATCCTTCTATTCTACCTCTGAAAATAAATGAGGCCTAAGAGTCAAAAAATTATTAAAAAAATTAAAAATTCTATAACTTATACTAAAAAATTAAAGATTCTTTTTTCTCTCTACTATTTGTACATCTTTTCGTCAAAAATTAAAAAGTCATTCCAAATATATTAAATTTTTTTTACCTCATATTTTAGCTAAAAAATTTAAAAGTTACTGAAATAATCTGTTCCTAAACGAGACCTAGGTCAATTTGGAAAAATATTTTAGAAACTATAGGTAAAAAACACACAAACTACTCGTCCCTTACGGGCTCTGCCAGTGCATGTGAGAAAATTATATCTAATTTTATGATTCATTCTGTAAAGAAAGGGATCTTAATTACCAATTTTTTATAATATGGTGCCCCAGTGCAGGGCCGGCCCTGGCCTAAGGCCCCAAAATTTTGGTCCAAAAATAGGGCCCCAAATTTAGTAAAATATTATAGGCCCAATGTTTTTTTTTTTTTTTTTTTTAGGATCAATTTAAAAGGCCCCAAAATATTTTATTGAGTCCATGTATAGTTTAGTCCATATTTATTTATAAGTGTAGTTTGGCCCATATATATTAAAATGAAAATATATATTAAAAAAAAAAAAAGTATTTGGGCCCAAGAAGAACAATACATACAATATATGAGCCCTAATTTTTATTTTTTTTTACCTTCTTTATCTATTAGATTTTAGTGGAATAAATAATTTTGTCCTAATTTTTTTACCTAGGTCTTTATCAATTTTAATTGAATAATTTTTTTCCCTAATTTTGTTTCATTAAATTGTTTTGTTTATAATTTTAATGATTATATGTGCAAGTAAATTTTTTTATGGCTATAAACAAATAAAAAAGTTGTAACTTACCGTTTTATCCATAAACTTTTTTTTTTTTTCAATGTAAAAGAGCCCCCATTTTTTAAATTCGCCTTAGGCCCTCTAAACCTCAAGGCCGGCCCTGCGTCAATGCGACTGTTGGTACATCATAGTTGGACCATGGTGGGTAGCCACCTGAGAATTGCTAGAGAAGATTGCACTTTGTTGTGTTTGACCTGTCATCCTCGGCTTCCATAGCAATTTCAATTCAATAGTGTGACCCAGTGGGGGTTGTCTTTGCTTTGAATAAATTTCAAAGAGCTTCCATTGGAAGCTCATTCCTCTATATTTGTTCTATAAAACCCATCTGCCCAGAATGGCCACAATTCAAGCAAACACACAACAATCTAGTAAAACAGAGCTTTCTTGATCTTCTTTGTTTTCCACTTTCCAAAATTTGAAAACCATGTTTTCTCTATCAAACATGCCTTCAACAACATCGGTTTTGTCAACATACACCACTTTCGCTGCATCAGCCATGTTGGTTAGGACCGTGCTCAACGAAGTCCAAACCCTGACCAATCAGCTCATACCACAACAACTCCAAGAGAAAATCTTATCCAAACTTGGCCTAATGGGGAACTTCTCTTCATCTCAAATGACTCTTGTCATTGATGAATTCAATGGGTTCTCCAAAAATGAAATGTTTGAGGCCTCGGAAATGTACTTGAGGACGAAAATAAGCCCTTCTGTTGCACGGCTCAAGGTGTCCAAAGCAGCTAGGGAAAAGGACTTCTCTGTCACCATCAACAAGGGCGAGAAGATTGTGGATACATTTGAAGATATCAAACTCATTTGGCAAACCATATGTACTGAGACCCAAAAGACAAGCACCGACTATGAAGGCTATCTCGCTTCTGAAAAGGTTGAGCGTAGATCGGTTGAGCTCAGCTTCCACAAAAAATACAAAGAAAATGTATTGAGCTCTTACTTGCCATTTATATTGGAGAGGTCAAAAGCTATAAAAGAAGAAAACAAGGTTGTGAAGCTCTACTCACTTGGAAACTTCTATGGAGAATATGATGGAGGAGCTTGGGGTTCAGTCAATCTTGACCATCCATCCACATTTGACACATTGGCAATGGATCCAACTCTCAAGAAGGAATTGATAGATGACTTGGACAGGTTTGTGAAGAGAAGAAAGTTCTACAAGAGGATTGGGAAGGCGTGGAAACGTGGGTACTTGTTGTATGGCCCTCCGGGGACAGGCAAGTCAAGCTTGATTGCAGCCATGGCTAACTATCTGAAATTTCACATTTATGACTTGGAGCTCACGAGTCTCCAGAGCAATTCAGAGCTTAGGAGGCTTTTAGTCGCTACTGCAAACCGATCAATTCTTGTGATCGAGGATATTGATTGCAGTAGTGACTTTGAGAACCGACAAGTTGGAGGATGCAATCAAAGTGACAGCCAGGTGAGTCCATTGTTTTCATTTTTGTGCCAATACACCTTTCAAACATCCACAAAACAAGTTTTTGTGTTTTTCAGAAACAAAAAATAGAAAAAGAAAACAACCACCAAATAGGCCCACTGTTTTCATGACGCAGAGCCCACGCCACCAAGAACACTAACAAGAAGCCGTAACATTAGGCCAAGCCACCTACTTTTCTATTCAATTTATAGTTAATAACAGATCTAGTCTTTCAATTTTCTATATCTCAACTATCCCAAAATATAGCCCTAGTTCCATGGACAGGCTACTCTAGCTAATAGCATTTATTAGACGTCTTACCATAAACTTGGCTTCAACTCTGGTTCAATCTTTCAAAAAACAAAAAAACAAGAACAAAAAAAAAATTGTCTTCTCATTGCTTGTGCATACACTAGCGTCTTGCTTCCTCATTGATGTTTCTTTTTCTCATTGACAGTTGACACTATCGGGGCTACTTAATTTTATTGATGGGCTCTGGTCAAGTTGTGGTGACGAGAGGATAATTGTATTTACCACAAATCACAAAGACAGACTCGACCCTGCATTGCTCAGACCAGGTCGTATGGACATGCACATCCACATGTCCTACTGCACTCCTAGTGGTTTTAAGATCCTTGCCACTAACTACCTCGGTCTAAACAACCACTCCATGTTTACTGAAATCGAGAAGCTCATAACAGAGGTGGAAGTAACCCCGGCAGAGATTGCAGAAGAACTCATGAAAAGTGAAGAAGCCGACAAAGCCCTTGAAGGACTCATCAAATTCCTACACAAGAAGAAAAAAGAACATGGTAAAGTCAATGCTGAATCAGAAAAAGAAGCAAATGAACAAGCAAAAGAAACCCAGGAAGTAAAGGTTGAAACTAAAATTAAAACGAGGAATAATAAGAGGAAGACGAGAAGGAGCAAGAGGAGGATTTGAAGGATATGTGAGCATTGTATTGCCCGTGTATGCCGAATAATAATTTATCTGATAATTAGTATAACCCTTCTTAGTGAAGTGAATAAATTACATCATGGCATACTTCTAATCCATGGTGCTTGTAGAAGAAGCACAAAGACCTCTGTGATAAGAATTAAGTAGATGGAGTTTATTTAAATATGAAAGCAGAGTATATTTACTTGCAACTCTAATGCTTAACATGACCAAGGACATGGTGCAAACAATTTTGAGACCAGTTCCATTATTTTATCTCATAATTGCTTGAATGGATGCAACCTTAAAAAAGGAAGTTAGGAAGTTTTAACATGTGACATCCAGGTTCAATTCTAATCAGTGAACAAATATGAGAAGAGTATGAGCCCCAAGTAGAAGATCTGTTTTGAGACAGCTTATAAAGAGTCCTCGTCTAGAGTAGAGAGTCCTAAAAAACATAACTTTAAACCACGTAACTGAACATATTATCTACAACAAAACTACTCACCCAGAAAAAATACCCAAAATAACACATCTATGGACCACAATTATTCTGAGTGTAAGCCCACATCCCAAAAAATTTAAATCTACACCATACACCTCAAATAATTTTCAGGACAAAAAATCATGGTAAATAGCATTTTTCTTTTATCAAACACCTAAAATTCATACCACACTGCAGTGTTTACCAAAATGCACAATCAAACACATCAAGAAAGAGAACAAATGCCCAAAAAGTATGAAACTGGTACTGGTTTTGAGACCGTCTTCAACTAGACATCACATTGCATTTAAAAAGGACTGTCACACAATCACTTTGTCGAACAACTAAAATGCAAAGTGCAGCATGAAGGATTTCTCCAGTAATCAAGACAACAACTTTAAAAACCAAACACGGCTAAACATTTTATTGAAGAACTAAAATTCATAAAAACCAAACACGGCTAAACATTATATTGAAGAACTAAAATTCATAACACACTCACAGCTTGTACCAAAATGCACAACCGAGAACGCATCAAGAAAATAGTACAAAGGCCCAAAATTTTGTTTTCAACTGACATCAGATTGCATCAGAAGAACTAGCACCCAAACAATTAATCTAACACCTGAAAATTCAACGTGTAAACATTTCATCAAACACCTTAAATTCAAGAAAAATGCGAGGTCGCTCAAATTTGTGTAGCCCAAATTGAGCCCGAATGTACCAGAACGACATCGTCCGTCAGGCCATAAAAAATCGGGTTACCAAGCATTGTTGTAAATTCAAATCACTCTCACAGAGCTGAATACCAAAACTTACAGAACTGGCATATGGACATTTTATCAAACATCTAAGCGACCAAGGCGAGAAATATTAGTAATCTCAAACTCTATAAGCATTTATTAAATCAAGCACTTAGAATGCAAAAATTTTGGAACTGGTATTGAAAAGGTGGGCGCGCGAACGCAGGCCCCCAGCTCACACAAATTACGACGTAGACTCTGCCAACTAGGCAAGATCTTAGGCGGGTACCCCTCCTAAAGTGCAATGGAGGTCACCAACCTAGGCCATGGCCCTTGATGATCGTCCATTAGACCCCGTCCAGGTAAGTATGTTTTACTGTGCTTCGTCTCTCTCTATTTATTCACTCTCTCTCCACCCTTCTCTTCTCCTTTCTTTCGATATGGGAAACTTGAGATGATTTTGAAACATCATTAGCGAATAGTGGGTCAGGATTAAAATTTTGTTTTCATACGTTGTTTAATGTTTTTTAAAAAAATAATAATAATTATAAAAAAAAAAAAATCTAAACTAAGGCCTTGTTTGGGAAGACTAAATAAGTGCACTTTTTGTCTTTTTTGACTAAAAAATTGAGGTTGAAAATATGGATGTTTGGGTTAACTTTTTGACTTTTTATGGAAAAATGTGTAATAAAAAATTGTGAAAATTAGTTTTTAGAGAAAAATTTGAATTGGGAGTTGTGCAGCCGTAATTGTTGACTTTTGGTGAATAGTGTTAACTTTTTAACTTTTTGAGTAACTTTTTAGCTTTTTGGCTTTTTTAAAAGATCCCAAACAAGGCCTAAGAGCACCTTCACCTAAGGGTAGATAAAGGTCGGGCCTAGTCAGATTCGGATTGGGTTGGCGTGCGCAGCAGATATATTGATCCGTTCAAATCAATTGAACTGAACCGATTCGTCGTATTTTAGACAAATGCGTGATAATCAGCAAACGGTTACGGATTGATTTTTTTCAATCCGCCTAATTTTGAATGGATGGCGGATTTAAAGTTCTTTTGGCCGCAACCGCACCACCAAACCGCGAGCACCCCTAGTAATTTGTAAGATTTTGTGTTTTCAATTTTTTTAGATTTTCTGTTTATGTTTTCAATTAAAAAAGTTTAAACATTCTGATGAAAAAGAGTTTTCAACTTGAATATATTTTTTGAATTGAAAAAAATAAATGTATTATTTATCTATATTTTTTGGTTTTTAAATCTAACTCTAAAAATAATAAATAAAAAAGATGATATATGCTGATTGGTTTTTGTTTTAAAAAACAATTATAGATGTAACAATACAAAAACATACAGTGTGTGTTTGGTTTGTGTTTTGAGATAAATTTTAAAAAAAAAAAATTTGAGGAGAAAGTTTTAAAAAAAATTAGTTTGTTTGGTTGTATATTTTAAAAATAGTTTGGGGGTTTGGGATAATTTGATATTTTGTTGTAATTGAGTAGATATGTAAGAGAAAAAATGATTGAAAATGAGAGAAAAGAAAGAGAGAAAAAAAAGTGATTGATTGTTGTGTAATAAAGAGAATTAATTTTATAAATTTTTTGAGAAAATTTGTAACCAAACATGTTTTTGGAAATCTTCTTCCAAAAACATGTTTCAAAACCCAAACCAAAACACACCCCAATTTCTACTGTTGTTTTATTCATAGATTTGGTAATTTAAATTGTTTTTATATTTTAAGAATCACAAATTATAATACTTCATGTAAGACTTTATGTTGATAAGACATGTTGTGATTGTAATATGTGAATGAAGTATATAGTGATTGTAATATTCTAAAATTTCAAATTTTCTTTCTTTAGATAAAGTATGCAGTGATTGTAAAACTTTTTTAAGTCATTGATTGTGATACTTTCTTCTTTTTTTTGAGGAAGTGCACAAGTTGAATTATGTTAAAAATTTATAAAATTTTAAACCGTCAAACTGATTCGCATCTATTCACCAATCCGCCAATCCGTTTAATCCACATCTGCCGAATTGGCAGACGGATGCAGATTGATTTTCTCCAATCCACCAATCTGACGGACAGATGACGGATTGGAGATTTTGTAGCCGCAACTAACCCGCGCCCACCCCTAGATGACACTATATTATAAGAGATTTTGTACATATCTAAGTTTGGCCCGGCCTAATTCTAACATTGAGTTTCTATATCTGCCCAAGATCGATCCAAAAAATAAGGCCGGTTTTGGGAACCTAACTAAAAGTTAACTTTTTGACTTTTTAGTTTTTTTGAGTTACATCACATATCTACTTTTTTTTTTTTTACATGTTTTTCAAAAAAAAAATCAAGGAGTTATGCTATGGACCCAAATAAATTTCTAAATTTTCTACCGAACACTCGCATGGGTGTGAGACCTACACACATGTGATTTGTGTAGGTCTCATACCCATGTGAGAGGTTTGGTAAAAAATTTGGTAATTCATTTGGGGTCTATAGTATTTTCCAAATTGAAAAAGCCAACTTTTAACCTATTTCCCAAAACAAGTTTAAGGGTTCGTTTGGAAAGTGGGTTGGGAAAGGCTTTTGACTTTTATGTGAGAGAAAGAATGTAATAATTATGGATTGGATATAATATTTTATTTTTTGTGACTAAAATGCTTATTTTATTTTTTGTGACTATTTTAGCCAAAAAAAACCCAACCTTTGGCTTCCCAAACGAAGCCTTATAAATCTCAAACCCACTTATTGGGTTATACTTAAAAAATAAATAAATAAATAAATAAAATATTTCATAATTAAGTTCAATCACAAATTATAATTTTTAAATAAATATATTGATATCATTATAAATTGAAATATTTTGTGTATTAATTTGAAGAATTTCTTACAAAAATTTAATAACATATCACGACAAATGTGAGTTTCAATAAAATAAACAAAGATAAAGTTTATCCCAATAAAAAAAAAGATCAAACTTATCTCCAACTGAATCGAATCGAGCATGTTGTTGGACTATGTGAGTCCATTACGAAGTCCATATTGATAATCAACAAGTTAATGTGTAGGGCTTGTTGGGTACTTTAACCTTGTAAAAAATCACGTTGATCAGATATCCAATCAAGTGGTTATCAATATTTGATCAATATAATTTTTTACAAGGATGAAGTACCCAACACACCCTACGCATTGAACGGTTTAAATTGATGTGAAAGTGATGGGCCCACTGATCCCTAAAAATATATATATATTTTTTAATGTATTATAAATTTTTAATTAATTTAATAGTAGGGCGGACCGAGTTGAAAGTATAAATCTCAAACCCAACTCATTAATATTTCAAGCTGAAAATGTTGGCCTAGCTCGACCCTATGAGCTAAAACAACCTTCTCAAACCCTAAAAAAATAGGATTGGGCTGGCCAATAGGCCGATGTCCACCCCTACCTCCACCCGATGCTTCAAATCTGATGTAGCACTCCAACAATCATATTTTGACATCAAATATCAATTCCATTAGGTATGCCAAATTTTGATGTGACATTTGGCATTATTCCTTCATGTCAATTTTGACATATTTTTACTTAGGCTAAGTTTGGGATATCCCAAATAATCCAAAAAGCCAAAAAGTTACTCAAAAAGTTAAAAAGTTAACACTATTCACCAAAAGTCAACAATTACGGCTGCACAACTCCCAATTCAAATTTTTCTCTAAAAATCAAATTTTACAATTTTTTATTACACATTTTTCCATAAAAAGTCAAAAAGTTAACCCAAACATCCATATTTTCAACCTCACTTTTTTAATCAAAAAAGACAAAAAGTGCACTTATTTAGTCTTCCCAAACAAGGCCTTAATCAATTCAGATCACGCGGGGTGGCAACAAAAAGAGAGAGAGAACAATGCTCGATTCCAAAAAGCATACACATACCGTAGTCGTGTTACCACGAGGTTAAGATCCTCGCGCTCTACCAACTGAGCTAGACTAGACCGGGCTTGTTGAGTTGCTCCGGATGGCTCATCTTAGAAGTTACTAAAAAAAAAAGGGTAGCAGAAAAATTTCACCAACCAATCTGCAAATTAGAGATCACCAAACATGGCTAGGTGACGTTGAGAAATTTCTCAAAAATTGTAACGATCGGTAGATCAAGAACAAAATAATGCAATAAACAAAATAATGCAATCAAATTACTTCTAGATTTGCCTCAAAATGTGGATCTAAGCCTTGGATTATAAGGTGCAGATAAAATACATGTAAAAACCTCTACTCATAAGACAAAGGCAGGAGAGAGAGCAAAAAGATCCAAGGGTTACAAGGGCCTGTACAACTCTTCTTCTCTGCCAATAATTAAAAATTATATATATAAAAGGAGATACAACAGATTTACAACACTGTCTAAACTGCAACACGATAGAAACTCAACACTGGTATACCGAGAAGCTCTTGTTCTTACACCAAAAACTCCATGCCCTCCCCACCTTTCTTCTCGAGATCGACTTCGATAGCGGTTTCGATTCCGTTCCAGGCATGCCCATATCACTATTTTCCGACATCTGATGAGTCTGATTCGGTGACGGATCACGTTGGCGCTGTTCCCGGAACAGTAACAAAAGTTTTTGAGCTTTTGATTTCCCTCTCATAGTCCCATTCACAGAAATCGACACCAATGAAGGTATCACCCCTTCTTGGAGGACCATTTGGCTGCATTTCTCATTACCGTTGCATAAAATCAGAAGACAAGCTGCAGCTTGCTCTTGCTCAACAGGTTCACCAACATCCAATATCATCGCGAGCCCACTAATTAGGCCCGTGGCAGATATCATTTCGTCTCTTGCTGATTTATTCGAAGCTAAGTTTATAAAGACAGCTATGCATTTTTCGGTCCATGTGTGGTGGTCACCTGAGTCGGAAACCAGGGATAGCAGACCGTTTATGATGCCTTTTGAGAGAAGGTTTGGGATATTGGGGGAATGTGTGGAGAGATTGAAGAGGGCATGGAGGGCGTCAATCTTGCATTGGGGATCGGTTTCGGCTTTAAGAACTTTGATTAGGAAAGGGACAGCCTCGCTTACACCGATGATGGGTTTGGCTTCATCGAGGCAGGAAAGATTCAGGTAAAGTGCAGTTGCTGATCCGTGAGAGTTGGATTTTGCTATCATTTTCTCCAGCAATGGAAGAACTCCTGTCAACATCATTTCCTTGTTTCTGAAAGCAAATTTGATACAAAAACAAAAAGAGATGTGCATTAGAATTACAAAAACATCATATTTTGAAAGATGAAAAAGCACAAATGTAACCAGCGGCTGAAATCAAGTTGTACAAGTAGTAACATCACAATACACTACATGACAAAGTCAATAAATATGAATGGAGATTTAGCTTTCCCTAATTCAATACTTATTCAGCAGATATTTGATCCCATTTATCTTTGCTTGTTACGCTTGAGCAATGTTGCGAGGACTAGTGATACACCAGGATTGATTGACGTATAAAACCATACCCTACCTAGTACCTACCAATGATGCATTTGTGGCATTCATTCGAAATTAAGCACCAGAAAGACAAAACTTTAAGCTGAATAGTTCAGATCAACATAGAAAAACAAAATTCTAATTGACCATCTCCTCGGAGAGGTTGAGAGTTTCAACCCCACCAAATTGCTCCCTAATCAAAGAGGAGTATAATGATGTTCTCTGAGGAACCAAGGAATTGAAAAATGCTTCTTTTTTTAGCCCCTCTTAAGTGGTTGCCTACAAGTGATTTAAGAATGAAGAAAAAGTATATCCAACCTGTAGAACAAGGACTTCTTTTAAAACTGACAAAAGGACATAGGGATGTAAACAGACAGCTCCAAGAATAACATAAAGGATGGTATTGCAGAACATAGAACCCTCAAAACAACAGAAACCCTAATAAAAACCAATAATCAAGAATTTGATTTGCTTCCATGATAATGCTTCTCGAGCCAATGATCAAGAATTTCTTAGAGAGGAGAGAGAACTACACTTCCATGGAAACACGATTATCTAAAACTAATAAAGCAATTGTAATTATATCCAAATAAAGGTTAATTTCCCTTTTTATTCCAGATGACCACGAGCCATCATCGTGTTTTAAAACCCTCACAACAGCTGCAAATTCCAACATCATTAAATTTATTACTATACCTAAACACCATATTTGCCATTTTATTGAACAAGAGACAAACCTGTTATTGTTAACTGCAAGATTGAAGAGAGCCATAGCCCCAATTTCCTGAGCCGTTTCATGCCTTTCCTGCACAGCACGCTCTAGAAACCGCAACAGTGCTTCAACAAACCCATTAGCCCCCATACAGATCCTAGCTTCCTCATCATCCTTAAGCAAATGCCTTATCTTTTCCACAACTCGGCACTTTTTCCTCAAGTCTTCCTCTTTGTCCAAGATCATCAAAAGCTCATTATATCCTTCAAGAACATTAGGCTCAAAGTCTTCCTCTTGTCCGGGCACGTCTTCCACTTCAGCCTCCTCAATTATGCAACTCTCTTCCAGAGGAACCACCTTTACACCTTTCATCTTGTAGGAGCCAATACTGTCAATTGATTTTGAATTTGCAGACTCGCTCTCAGACAATACAAGCCTCCAGTAGTTGAGATCAAGAGACTCTGGGGGACCATCAGGAACAGGAACTCCATTCTGTTCACACCAACTAGCAACAAGACCTTTAACGCAGTAGTTAGGCGTCAAAGAAAGATGTGAGAGATGCTGCTGAGTCTTTGGGCACGTGTTGTGACCGTCACTAAACCATTTTTCAATACAAATCCTTTCATATGTTTGCCCTGAAGCTATGATAACCGGGTCGTACATGAGCTGCAACGATATTGGACACCTCAGCTCTTCAGGAGGGATGGCCATCTGCCCTGATCTCCTGAAGTTTGGCTTGAAATTGAAGGAACTGAGTTTTGAGAGTTGTCGCTCAAAGGAATGACCATTGATCCCAGGTCCACCGTCTTCAAAAGAGCCCTGAACAGTAGGGGAACAAGGTGTTGAACCCTGCGAATCATTGTCATCTGCAAAGTCGCTTCTGAATACCTTAGAGTATTTCCTCATGAGATGTAAAAGATAAGCCACGATTGACTCTTTTCTCTTGTCTTCCTCGATCCGAGCTCTTTCTATCAGTTTCTTCAGAGCTCTTCTCTCTGTAAGAGCTGCTCTCGAAGATGTGATGCCAAGTCTAGAAGAAGCTTGGTGAAAAGATTCAAGCTCATTGTTGTCATTACAGTTCTTGTTGAATTTCCTCCCTTGCTGTAGCAGTACAATTATATCATCACCAATTTGCTTCTCCAATGGATCAAGTGAGAACTCGATCCCCTCAAGTTCACTTAAAATTTCTGAAATCTGAAATACATGTACTTAAAGTTAGAATCAATATCATTGTTTTCAATAACATGGCAAGAGCTTAAAAAAAACTAGAAACAATCCCATTACATAAGAATATTACTGTTGCCTATTCCATATGATCTTGGGAAAATTATTGACTGTTGATGAACATGTTCCATTTAGAAACTTCTATTAAAACCTAAAGCAACCTATTAAAATTAGATTAAAATTACCTGACAACTAATAGCTTGTGGAACAATATCATTGACCCGCCTAAGACCATCTTCAAGAGAACATCTTGCCTTCTCAAATTTTAAAACAACAGAGTCCCCAGTTATAGCCTGTATCATAAGATGATTCTATCAGTAAAACATTACTTCAGGTCAATAAAGTAACAAAATAAATGCAAAACCTTTCAACCTCATCAAACCAGCACAGATGTTATATTTTCCAGCCAAACAAAGAGTTCAGTTTCACATATACATATCAGTAAAACATATAGACATAAAATCAACAGAATTCTTCAATTCCATCATGTGGTGTTGTCCACCAAAGTTATCATCAAACCACAATTTTTTTGAAGGAATCATTAAACGACCATGATACATCAATTAAAAGGTCATTTACCTAGTGTTGTCCCGTCAATGTGGAGTGTTTGAAGGGATAGACTGCACACAATCCTAATCTTAGGCATTATTTCTGAATGTGACAGCCCTAAGGTTCAAATGCATAAACTATCAACAAAGTACTAATATATGACAATAGAGCTACACATACACTAATATTATTTTCATGGTTGTTAAAATCGCGATCCGGATCGTAGGATCGTACGATCCTACTTTGCCAAAACGATCCAGATCATTGTAGGATCGATGTTATAACAAGATCGCAAGTAGGATCGTGTAGGATCGCATGGGATCGTGTAGGATCGTATGGGATCGTAGGTAGGATCACAAGTAGGATCGTAGATTTTATGATTTTTCACCTTATTTTTAATATGTATCATTTTAATTTTTATTCTTATCTTTTTTTTTAATAGAAAGTAGGATCTTACGATCCTCGATCCGATCCACTAGACCCTCTCACCGATCCTACCTAGGATCCTGATTTTAACAACCTTGATTATTTTGAACACATGGACACTCAACCAAAAGATAAGGAAATACTAGCAAATGAATAACCATTCCTAAGTATAAAACCCATTTTCAATAGAGGAAAACATTGTTACTGCATAACAAATATAAGGTAATGCTATACAAATAGAAATTTTATACAGAATGATGTGGCTTGTTTATATTCATTCAAATGGAAATATATATATATATATAAAAAAAATAAAAAACAAAAAAGGCCATCACTATGATTCATAAATGCAAACATGTCATCACCACATCACTGTGTACGACTTTTTTGTATAAAAAATTTGTATGCTTAGCATTTTCCTTATATGAAAAAGGGAGAAATCATACCAAGTAGAGTTTACTACATCCGGAGCAATGCTGAAGAATATTCTTGGTCTTCTCAAGCGCTATGTGCAGAGAACATAATGCCTGAATACCTGTTGTGCTACTAGGCCGTGCTGCTTCCAGATTAGGGAAAATTCCTAGCACTTTGCAATAAATTGCAGACAGTGTCTTGCACATTCTTCCATGTAACTGTATTAGCAACCACACATTTGTCAATCCCACAATCCTCGTTCCTCAGTTAACAGAAACTGTGGGCAAACTAGAGTGATATGCCACAAAATCAAAACCCTAATTGCTCACAAGGACTATTTTCGCAATTCAGCAAGCCTAGTTCAGAAATGGAACTCTAAAAAATACAAATACATTTGAGCAAACATTTTTTTGGGGGAGTACAAACATTTGAACAAACATTGCCACATAGTAAGTTCCAACTTAGTACCAAGTTCGATTATGAAAGGTTAAATCAAATGTTAACCATATACTCAGCTTAAAATATTTCCGTATATCTATATGTATGTGTACATCAATTCCAATAGCAAAAATGAATTGTGCACCCAAAGCATATGGAAACACAAAAACAAGACTTTATTAAAAATTTCAACTAAAAAACTATTCAGCCTGACCAACAACTATTCTCAAATGCCAGAATAAGTAAACAAAACAACAACAAAAAATAAACAAGTTGTAAAAAATGTTCTATTTGCATTATTGTTATTCCATATCTACCTTTGCATCACCAATTGCAAATAGATTTTCTTCAATCTCAACAATCTCCATAACTCGCATTCAACCGTGGAAATTTGTAATTTAATTTATATCACCTGAAATGAAAAAAGTAGAATTTAACAAAATCAGTACAAGCCAATAGGAAACATCCCTTCCAAAAGAAATGATAACCAATTTAAATGAGGAAATAAATTTTTAATTATAGTCATCAAATGAATCCAGAAAAAATAATATGTCAAGAAAAACAAGCAGAACCACAATTAACAAAATAAGAGAAGAATAAAAATAAAGAATTTCATAAATTTTGATGATTATAATTTATAATTCAATAAAACACAACTATCTTTATATCCCCATATATTAGAGAACCATTAGAAAACATAATTTGTTACCCATTTCCTCACATTGCATACCCAGTTTTCAAAATTAAAAAATTTAAAAATAACATACATATATACTATGAACAGTAATGGAAACAAAAACATACAAGAGAAAATGGCAAAAACAAAGAATTAATTTCCAAGCAAAAAGCACAAATTTTGATTATCTTAAGTCAATAAAAACACATTTACCTTTATATCCCAATACATAAGAGAGAACTCTGAAAATATAATTTTTTTACCCATTTCCTCAAATTGCGCACCCAGTTTTCAAAATTAAAAATTTTAAACAACACATATATATAAATGAGGAACAGTAATGGAAACAAAAACATACAAGAAACCCAAACACTGAAACAAAATATAAATTCAGAGAAAAAAATGAAATAAAAGCAAAAAAGTATATCCTCAGCTGAGATCTCTATTGGGACGAAACACGAATAGAAATTTCAGGCATTGAAGCTCTCAATAAACAAAAACGAAAACCCAAAACGTAAAAACACAGAGCCAAATAGCTCCGTAATGCGATTCATACCAAACCTAACGCGTAAACCAAAGGAAATCAAAACACTTTCTGAAAACAAAAAACAAAAAAACAATATGCAATCTCCGTTGTTATCTTCAATGTCCAACCAAAAACCCAGGAAAAAAAAAAAAAAAAGGATTTTGAGCTGAAAATGTACCAGAAAAAACTGAATCAACCAAGGAGGCTTCATTAAAGGGACATTTACAGAGATGAATCGAGGTATAACGCGTGCTGGGGCATGAATGATCTGTTAGCCATCTCATCACAGTTGGGTTTTCACATTCGGATCCGCAGTGCTAGAAAGCGAACATCACGCAGCTTAGAGAGAGAGAGAGTTAGAGAGAGAAAGAAAGAGACAGGGGATTCTGAGAGGGAGGGGAGAGAGAGAGAGAGAGCTTTTGATGATTTCTCTAATGGCGAGGGAATTATTAAAAAATTAATATTAAAAAGCATACTATTTAATTGGGCAAATGTCCCTCCATGTTATTGTGTGATTTTGCTTGATGTTATTTTAATTATAGATTGTTTGGTTACTTATATTTTTTTGTATATATATATATATATTTTTGTAAAAACTGAACAAATTATTAAAATAGTTTATTCTTAAATTATCCCTTAGTTTGATTTTAATTTTTAATTTTATATTAATTTGAAATTAATTCATTAAATTGAACAAGTTTTCATATTTACTTATAAAACATGTTGCTTGTATGTATTTTTTAATCAGAAAACACTAGACATTGTAATTAATCATATCAAATTGAAATAAAATTGCAAATTCATATTTAAAATTATAGAAAATAAAATATCATCAGAGTAAAAGTTTATTTTTATTTTTTAAATTTAAGAAATATTTAAATTAAATTGAGATGAAATTATAAAATTAAAATAAAATAAAATAAAATTACAAAAATTAAAATAGCATGAGAGTCAAATATAGAGATTAATTATGTAATTTATATTGTTTAATTTATTTTTTTATTTGAAAAAACAATTGTTGCTGATTTTGTTATCCGCGGTTCACCGGCCGACAGTTGCCGATCTTCTCGTTTGTCGGCACGCAGATCTGTCATGTGATATGAAATTACTAAATTACCCCTCAAAAACCTAACCTAAATTGAGGCTCAATTTGATAACTTAATTAGAAGTCAACAGTCAACTTTTTAATCTATTGTGAGTTATATTACCTCGCGTGTTTTCACTTTTTAAAAAATATTTTTTTTTAAATTTTATTTTTTTATTTTTTATATTTTTTTTATTTTTATTAAATTTTTTTACTTTTTAAACACAACTAACATAAATACACTTAAAAAGTAAAAAATTGTAAAAAAAAATTTTCAAAAATTCACTAAATACCAAAAATATTTAAAAAAATACAAGAATTCAGTACATTTTTTTATATTTTTATGTATTTATTAATTTTTTAAAATATTTTTTTCACAATTTTTTTACTTTTTAGATACATCTAAGTAAAGTGCATCTAAAATAGTAAAAAAAAAAATTTAAAATTTAAAAAATATTCACTAAAAACAAAAAAACACGAAAACCAAAAAAGTCAGTTTTCAAAAAACTTAATCCAGAAAATTCAAACCAAACACACTGATTATTACTCTATATTTTTACATAATTTTTTTTAAAAAAAATTAAAAAACAACTTTTAACCAATTTTTCAACATAATCCTTACCTTATTTAAGAATTGTCAAAGCCATCTTAACTTTAGGATTGTCAAATGTATCTAACTTTGGACTAAAAAGAGTTCAAAGTTCGAAATTTCCACATATGAAATCGATTTCTTTTGTCACCTTGTTATCATAAAAAAACAAAAAGGTTGGTTTAAGATTCCTATTTTACATTTTAAAAAAGTGAAAATCACAAATAATAAGGAAGTTAGTCAAAATAAGATGAAAATCATCAACACAATAATAGTATATAGCCTATCTTTTTAAAATTCTTATCCGCTTACTCTTACTATACGATGTACATTTGAAATTGTCGTTGATACCATATATTTATCATATTTTTAATGTTGAGTGTATTAAAATTAGACAATAATAATTTTTATAAAAAAAATCACTTTTCACTTCAATTTCTAATTTTTTTAATTATAACAATTAAATTCTTATACTGTTGTATTTTAATTTAATTCTTCAGTTACTTACCGTTTAAAATTTAGAAGAAAAATACCCAAGTGAGGGTCACATTAATATGTTTTATGAGCATTAATATGTATATATAATTACACTTTTTACTCTTTAATTTTAATTTTACATTGATCTTTCATATTTCACTTTTTTACTTAATTTTAAATGATAGATAACAAGATTACCACATTAAATTAAAACGAAGGCTGAATTATAATGATTTAATACTATAATTAAAATGTAAAGAACCAAAATAAAATAATATAAAAGTTGAAAGTGAAAAGTATAATATAGGGTAAATTACAAATACACCTACTGAGATTTGTTTAAAATACAAATTGTCTCTTATGGTTTAGAAAATTACAAGTACCTCCCTGTTATAATTTTTTATTTAACATAATGAATTGAAAAAGTGAATTAAAACAAAGGCTAAATTATAATGATTTAATACTATAATTAAAATGTAAAAAACCAAAATAAAATAATGTAAAAGTTGAAAGTGAAAAGTATAATTTAGGATAAATTACAAATACACCCCTAAGGTTTGTTTAAAATACAAATTACTCCATGTGGTTTAGAAAATTACAAATATCTCTCTATTATAATTTTTTATTTAATAGGATTAATTGAAAAAGTGAAATTTCCAACTGTTTACCTATACGATAATAAAATTATCTGAATTATTAATTGAAATAAAATTTTAACATTATTAAAAATTGTTAATTAACTTGATGATTTATTAATAAAAAGACCTATTTGTTATGAAATTAGAAATCTTAAGGGGCATAATGTAATTTCTAGAACCACATGAAATAATTTATAATTTAAATAAATCTCAGGGAGTGTTTGTAATTCACCCTATAATTTATTTCAAATTTTAATAAAGCTCACATATGATATGAGTTTTTTATTAACCCAATTAGGGAATTGACAATGATGGTTGTATTGTATCTACAAAACTTTAAGAATGCACTTATCAACTAACTTTGCCGATTGCCCATTGCCCATTATTCCATTACACGTAGATTTCATATATACATATAGAAAGTGTTGTTAAAGGTGACAAGTTTTTTTTAGTGGGTGTTTAGGTTGATCGTAGGGAACATGATATTTTTAAAAAAAATTTAGCGAGTGTTTAGGTTGATCATAGAAAACATGTTGATGGCATATTTATTTAATCAAAACTTTATCAAATATAATAACATGAAAATGAAGGATTAATGAATGAAGTTACTTGTTAAATGAATGATTAAAACAAGGTAAAAATTGGCAAAATCTCTTCAAAAGCATCTTTATTGATCTATTTTTTTTAGTTAAATTATTGTATTAGCAAAACTTGCGCCAAAATTTGAGAAAATCTTTTTCATTACTTTTCTGGTGATGCAAAGCACATATAATATTTGTTGGACAATCTTCACTGTATTCCGTATAAATTAAATTTGTGTACTTAACAACAAATAAAAGAAATATAGGAAATGAAGGAGAATATTTTATTACAAAAATCAAACTAGAAATAAAATTAAATAAATAAAACAATATTTTATTTTGTTACAAAAACAAAATCAAAATCTGATATAAATAAATAAAACGGAAAATTAATTAACAACTTAATTAATTCTTGAACAATATTCTGATCAAGTCCAGTGTTTGACAATGTGTCTTTAAGACAGATTCGCCCTCTCCACGGCGCTTTCAGATTTTCGGATGTCTATCTCTCAAGATAAAATGATCAACAACGAATAAATGCAGCACTACAATTTATTCGCACAACGAACACACTAAGTGTATATACTCTTTCTCACAGAAATTTAATGCAGCAAAATGCAGAGATTATTTGCAGAGGAAAAATACGAAAATTGTGAGTGAAAAACCCAAATGAGGGCTAGTTTTATTTATAGATAACGTGGTGGCTTTTCAATTTGAATCCAACAAATAGCAAATCTGTTTTGAACAGATACAGTACTTGTTCGGCACTATTTCAACAGATTCAACCTGTTTGGTTTGAATTTTAAACAAATAACTGAATTTGTTGCACATATTTGAATTTGTTTCGGATAGATAAAATCTGTACAGAAAAAGAACTGGACAGATTCGAATTAACTGTACATAATTTGAAGAGGTGCAAACTAATTTGAATTCAAACAGATTTTATTTTACCAAAAATAAAATTAAATTCAAATGTTTTTAGCCCAAAAAAATTAGTATTGGGCCGATCAAGTCCAACCCAACCTTACACCACGTACTTGCGCCTAAGCCCAGGCCAGCTTACCGGACGACGGTGGCGCGTGTGGTGATTTTTGGATCCAATGGATCTAGCTTATTTTGTCCATAACCTCCATTTTCTACAAAACTTGGGTGCCCCTTGGAGCCTACCTCAAGTTCCAACTCCAAGCCTTATAAATCCACTCAAAGTTTTTCACAAAATCAATGTGGAACAAGCCATAATTCAGACCTTAAGGAATTTTCACCAAAAACTTATTTCTATGAAGCTCACTTTGGCTTCAATTTCTTATTCACCCGATAATAATTTTGAGCAACCAAATATATTACGTGAATTACAACGCAACATAGAACGCGTTACCACTTTGACCTGCGAAATTTGGCGCATGAGTCCCACTTAAAAATTAGACCAAAATTTAGGGAAAAAAAAATCTATTTTTCCAGTTTTTCCCAAAACCATTTTTAACAATATTTTCATTTAACACTTTATGAAAAAAATAAAAATATTAAATGACAACATACTATAATTTTGTAAATTTTGAATTTATTATGATTACTTTGGTATAAAAAATCTCACAATTTTACCTACAATGACTTGATAAATTATTTGTCATAAACTCAACATGTACAAAACTTAACTCCTTTGTCATATCATTATGCAATTTAAATTGTGGGTCTATAATATTTTATTATTATTATTGTTAACCATTGAAAATACTTTGATGAAACTTATTTTTAAAATTTTCAAGAAAAATAATTTTCAAATATAAATTTTAATATTGATTTTAAAATAAAAAAAACTTTGAAAATTATTTTAATGGACTTTTGATTTTAAAATAAGAATACTTAAGTTAGCCACATCATTTTAGAAAATATTAATATACAAACCAAAATAAATAAATAAAGATAAGTATTTATGTATTAAAATGGTATTATTACATTATTTTCATAGTATCTTAAATGAAAAAGAGATAAAATAAAAGAATAATATTATATATATTAATTAATTCACATAACATCACCGAAAATAAAATAAAGGGCAGAGGGTGTTTTGGGAAATGCATAAAAAAATGATGAGAATTTCAGAGCAGCGTGTGTCTCCACGCAAGGAGTACGGAAACTGCGATTGTATTGTGTGTGTCTGATGGGGTGGAGTATATTACTCTCACCTCACAACTAGCCACGTGGTCGTGTTTTTCACCACCAATTTCTACAACCCCACATTATTGATCACCACAAAATTATCCAATAGTGCCCTGCCCCAGATCCAAAATTTACGGAAAAACACCTGTAGTAAATTTTTCCTAAAATCTTAAGTTAAAAACCATGTCGGGTGACAACCTAATCGCCACACCAATCACGTAAACTTCACATGTTTCAAGTAGGCCAATGAACATACCAGCTCTTGAACAAATTCGAACTCGACAATGGCTCATTTAAATTTAATTTATTAATTTTTTATTGTATTTGAACTTGAGATTAAATTTGTTCAAATCTTAATAAATAAATTTAAATATATTAAAATTTAGCTTATTAATTGTTTGTTTAATATTTATTTAAATAATATAATAAATATATTATATATTAAATAATATAAAAATATATATAAAAAATAAGATAAATATATTATTTATATATTTAAATAATGTAAATAATAACTAATTATGAATAAGATAAATTAAAAACACACCTCTTGAGATTTACTTAAATTATAAACTAATCATTGTGATTCTCAAAATTGCATTATGTCCTTAAAGTTTTTAATTTTATAATAAATAGATCCTTTTATTAATAAATTATCAAATTAATTAACAGTTTTTTAATTAATAATTCAGATAATTTAATTATTATATAGGTGAACAATTATAAATTTCACATTTTTAATAATTCTGTTAAATAAAAAATTATGACAGTGAAATATTTATAATTTTTTAAATTATAAAGAATAATTTATATTTTAAATAAAATTTTAAAAATATATTTATAATTTAACTTTATAAATAATATATTTATATAGTGATAGTAGATATTATTACGATGAATTGCATGCTCACGTCGCCCCAATATCAACCAATAATTTTTCGATCGTTTGGCGCGTGATTTGCTTGGGAGACCAGTCTTCTGGCAACAGTACAAATCATTATGCTACAATGTGTGCTTGCCCATCAATATCTTCTTCCAAACGTCACGTGGTGAAACGTAATTGGACGTTCTCCGGGAAAAGAGGCAGTGACTTTGAAGCTTTTAATATTTTGAATGAATAAATTACAAATATATTCTTAAAATTTACTTAAAATATAAATTATCTCATATATTTAAAAATTATAAATATTTTATTATCAATTTTTTTATTTAATATAATTAATTAATAGAAAGAACAATTCTAATTGCTCTCCTATATAATAATAAAATTATTTAAATTATTAATTAAAATAAAATTTTGATATAATTAAAATAAAATTTTGATATCATTAAAAATTATTAATTGAATTGATAATTTATTAATAAAAATAACTATTTATTATAAAAATAAAAATTGCAAAGGACAATATGAAAATTTTAAAACTATATAGAAAATTTGTATTTTAAATAAATTTTAAAGATATATTTATAATTTATTCTAAAATTTAGAAAACGCATGGCCCTGGCTATCAAAATGACATTTTTATCCTTGTTCACTTCCAGTACAATCAAATACTCTGGAAAATTATGGAAAAAAACTCTACAGTTTAACCCTTATAATAAAATAAATATTGAACTTTTAATTTTATCAATTTAAATTCTAATTTTATTATTTACTTTTAATTTAAATTATCAATCTATTTTCATTAAGTAAAGCTAATGAAAAAAATAATATTTTAATCATTAAACTCAATATAGGTATACATAATATGTTTAAAATATCATTTTATGTTGAGTTTAACGATTAAAATATTTTTTTTGTTAATTTTAATTAACAACCAAAAGTTTATGATCTAAATTGGAAAAATTAAAACTCATAATTTATTTTGTTATAAAGATCAAATTATTATTATTATTTTTTTTTTATAATTTTTCCAATAATTTTGATAATACACCGTTTTGGGAACCAAAATAAAAGGCCACGTTTTTGTCAAAATGCCCAAAAACGCAAGTGGCAAAAACGCAACAAAATTAGTTTGGGAAATGCTAAAAACGCAAGTGTGAAATTACAAATTGGATCCTATGACAAAAAAATAAAAAAATAAATTTCTTCTGTTGGGTAAAGGTATTTTGATCATTTTAATTTGATTTGACATCATAAACAAATATTAAACTAAAAAGTCAAATGTCAGCTTTTTATCAACTTCTCAAATCACTTTCTAAAAAGCTAAAAAACTTGATAAAAAGTCAAAAGTAAACTTTTTACCAACTTCCCAAAACGCTACAAGTCTCACTTATTTTGAAAACCAAAAATGCTTTAGACCACTAATTAGTGGTGGCTCTAATGATGTGGCAGTGGGTCCCATCCACTGCCACATGTGTTTTGTGCCTTGGGTTTTGTTTTTTTTTTATTTTTTTCAATTGTCACCTCACTAGTGGTGGAGTTAGTGATGATAAATTAGTGGTATGTAGCATTGCTCTTTGAAAACTTAACTGTAAAAGTTCACCTTCCAAAAAGAAAAAGTAATATAATATCCGAACAAGTTCACCTTCCAAAAAGAAAAAGTAATATAATATCCGAACAGAATAACTCAAAATTAAGACACAAGTATATCTTGCTTCTACTTGTATTTTTATAAAAAAATATATTTACGTTGCATTATTTTGATTTAAATACTAATCCTCAAAAAAAAAAAAAAAGTCTTCAATAACAAGATTAGAGAAATGTGACTTGTATGACAAAAAATTAAAGGCACAAACGGTGTTTTAAGATTATTGAATAATTACTCATAAAGATAATGACAATTTATATTAATAAATAAATAGGGACTCATAGCAAATAAATACGAGACTCATGACTTTATGTCAAGTGAAAAAAATAAATAATAAAAAATAAAAAATAAATTTATGAAAATATTTTCCTATAAATAACTAAACCTTTTCAAATTCTTTTTCATGAAAATTGAACATTTTGCCAAAAGTATTTTTGCTTAGCTCCCACAAAGGAAGTTGTTTGATCAACTTTCCCAATCACGAGTATTCTAAACCTAATATAATGGGAGAAGTGCTTTTTAAGACAAAGAAGAATCGCCGCCCTTTGTGGGAGTTCTTCTCGAGTGTTTTTTGATAATCTGAACCGTTCATATTGTAAGGTTCGTCGAGTAGATCATTCTTGCCAAAAATCAATTTGATTTGATATCTGTAGCCTTATAATCAAAACACATTTGTTTCTATAAAAATTTATGGTTAACATAACTTTCATAAATTTTTAAAAATAATTAGTACCTAATCATGGGTTATGAATATCCGATGATCTTGATTTTTTACAGGAATAATATTTTGGATGAACTCTATAATATGAACGGTTCAGATCAACGAAAAACACTCGAAAAAATATCCCACAAGAGGACAGCAGTTACTGCTGTGCCTTAAGGCACAGCAACACCCCCTTATCCAATATAATGGGGCATTAACATTAAAGTCAATGAATAAGATAACCACTCGAGTTGTTTCTATCAAGCACCAAACACCACATCCATGCATGATAAAAAAGTACAAATATTTGAGATTTTTTGTGAGAACTTGGTTGTTGTGACCCCTTCATATGTTATAGGAGAAAATTCTCCACAAAAAAAAAATGATTTTAATCTCAATAATAAATTAAAATTTTAATTTTAATTATCAATTTTTAAAGCGGTACAAATTTAAACTATCTGTTTATATTTGTTAGTTATAACTAATGAAGAATACCACCGAGAGTGGTGGCCCAGTGGTGAAGGTATTACCTTCCCACAGCCATGAGTCAAGTTCGACTCCTAGGGGCGCGAAAATCCTGAATTTTTTAGGAACTCTCTTCGGAGACCTCGCGCTGGTGCCTCGGTGGTGGATCCCTTCCTATGGGTTAGGTTAAATCAAACTAGTAACCGGCTACCCCGGGGCCTGGGTGTCACGACCCAAACCCGGCCCTATGGGTTTAGCATCGTAACTGGCCAGTAATCCGAGATTACCAAAGGCACGCTAAACAAGATATCTGATCAAGCAGTCAAGGCTGGCGGAAGCCAATACAGTAAATAACTAGTGTCCATTGAGCTGTGAAAATCTGTATGCCAAAAACATTTTTATGCATTCATACAGTTCAAAACAGTACGATCTATACAATCATTTACAAACATTTAGTACGGGGACCAAGTCCCTCGATAGTGACGTAAAGACGGAAGAGCAGCCTATACAATAGTACAAAACAAATGATGAGAGACAGTGGGGACAATAAAAACACCCCAAGCCATAACATGGCAACTCGGAACCTCGCAAAGGAGGCTTGACAAAGCTGGGACCAACCCACGCTCCTAGCTCGATGCAGTTCCGAGAACCTACATATATATATAAACAGTGAGCTAAAGCCCGTGAATAACATACAACAGAAGAGGTTATGAATGAATGTCCTACTGAGAATGAAATCGATTCATTAAACAATATTTGATCTTTTCAAGATTTCACCAAATCACCATATGTGGTACATCCATTAGTCTATAAACATGGGTCCAAAAGGACCGGGTCTTAACAGATCCAACAAAGAATGATGGCCATCAGTCAATAGATATGGTTCCACAAGGAACCGACAGAGCTCTAAGAATAAAGAAGTGCTAAGGATGCCACAATACGCCTGTAATACAGGACATACATTCATTCAGTAAACAATATCAGTTCAATAAACAATTCAGTTCGGTATTCAAAAGATAACCATTTTGAACATATCTTTACACAATTGTTACTCACAGAGATTGGGCTAATAGCAGCTAGAGCGCGTCCTCGAGAGCCAACCCTAAACAGTAAACCAAATAGAACACACACTAAGTTCACAGTCGAAAGGATGATAATTAAATCCCTAAATTTCCTCGGTGTGGTTCTATGTCTAAATCCTCATTAAGATGTCTTAAACTAGGCCTAAGGATGCCTAGGATGGAATGAGGATACGACAATACACTTAGAAAGCAATTCCAGGATTTTCAATGAAACAAGGCCTCCGCTCGAGCGCAGGTTTCCCCGCTCGAGCGGACAAGAAAACAAAGGTCCCCGCTCAAGCGTCAACTTCCCCGCTCGAGCGTGACACACAATCCTCCGCTCGAGCGCACTTTTCTCCGCTCGAGCGGACTGTAAAACAAGTCGAAGAAAATGTTGGGAGCATGATTTCGCTTCGGCGGCACTTCCCGCCGAAGGACAAAGAAAATCTGGAAAATCCAGGTTTGTGTTCCAAGTTCAAAACTCAAGTTTGATGCTCTCAACTCGATCCTCTTGGGCCCATTTCCTGGAAAACTCTTTCAAACACATAGAATAACACGTTTTAAAGCTCAATTTAAGAAATCAAGGCCCAAGGGTGTTTCAATTAAACTCAATTTCAAACTAATTTTCAAGAATAACATGCAAGCATGACATGCATGAGTTTTTAACCAAATTCAATCTTCAAATCTTGCCTCAAAGAGCTCCAATCTTTCAAAACGACTTGAAAACATGGACTAATATACAAACATGGACATGAATGTGACCATTAGCCAAGAACTCAACTCCAAACTCACTAAACTCAACATGCATGAAACAATCAAGGTCCAATTCAACCTATGTGAGCAAATTCATTACTTGATTCTACAATGGAGCCTAGAACATACAAGAGGAAGTTCAAGTCAACAAGAAGGAGGTGGACTTCTTACCTAGAGTTTCAATGTCAAGGTGTGGAAGCTAAATTAGCCAATTTTCTACAAGTTCTTCAAGTCCACAAGCCAATTCTCAAGATGAATTCAATTCTCTCTCTCTCTCTCACTTCTTGGTCGGCTATGAGTGAAGAGAAGGGCTGGGAAGTGTTGACTTTAAGTAGATACAAGACTCAAATTGCCTAAAGTAATAGCCACTAGGTGGCATTTTGGTAAATAAATCAAAGTTGGCAATATAACAATGTTTAATCTAATTTAATCATTCCTAATCAATTTTCAGATAAATATACCATTAAATCACATAAATTATGCTGATTACGAAACACGAAACGATTCCTAATTCGGCCGCCGATAAGGCCTTCAATTAGCAATTTAAACATATGAATTCAAACAGATAGTCATTCAATCAAACAGATGCAATATGCAATTCAATAGATAAACTTATTCAATTTCCATTTCGATTTCAATCAGTCCATTCAAGATTAGTTCGGTCATTATCGCTATGCGGTTTAACAGTAATCAGTACGTAATTCAGTAGGTTATCGATAATCAGTACGAGGGTTGTTACAGTCTCCCCTCTTTATAAGGAGTTTAGTCCTCTAAACTCGAGTTACCTTCAGTTTGGAAGAAAACAGGATCCAGTGGAAACAAATCAGGATATCTTTTAGCCATGTCGTCTTCCCTTTCCCAAGTGGCATACACACCACCATGGTTCTGCCAATAAACTGTCACTAGCGGGATCTCTTTGTTTCTCAGTTTCTTGATCCGTCTGTTCACAATCTGTATAGGCCGTTCCTCATAAGTGTAGTCATCACTAAGCACTATCCGAGTAGGCTTAATCACATGAAACGGATCTCGAAGATAGTCTCTCAACATCGAAATGTGGAAGACGTTGTGCATATGCTCCATTTCAGAAGGAAGTGCAACTTGATACGCCACCAGATTGATTTTCTCAATAATCGACACGGCCGACATATCATGCGGCTTAACTTGCCTTTGACTCCAAAGTGCGGCCTTTCATTGGTGTCACTTTCACAAACACGTGATCACCCACTTCATATTCTCTGCCTCGCCTTTCCGACATCCGCATAACTTTTTGTCTACTCAGGCGCTTTTCGTCTGTATCACTTTATCTTTTCAGTTGTTTCATTCACAATCTCGGGCCCAAGCAACGGCCCATCTCTAACTTCTGCCCAGCAGATTGGAGATCTACACTTTCTGCCATACAATGCCTCGAAAGGCGCCATTCCAATACTCGAATGGTAGCTATTGTTGTAGGTTAATTCAGCCAATGGCAAATGACTTTCCCAATTTCCCTGAAAATCAAGGACACACATTCTCAGTAAATCCTCAAAAGTCTGGATGGTCCTTTCGACCGCCATCCGTCGAGGATGATAGGTACTCACCTCAATTCAATTCAAGACTAATGCAGTCTGTAGGCTTTGCCAGAACCTCGATGTAAATTTCGAATCCCTGTCAGAAACAATAGATACAGGCACTCCATGCAATCTCACAATTTCATCAATATAGATAACAGCCAATTTGTCTGCGTTATAAATTGTCTTGACAGGTAGGAAGTGTGCAGATTTGGTCAATCTATCAACAATAACCCAAATAGAGTCCATACCTTTCCTGGAGCGAGGTAATCCAACGATAAAATCCATCGTGATATGCTCCCATTTCCACTCTGGTATGGGTAAGGGTTGTAGTAAGCCTGCGGGTCGTTGATGTTCAGCTTTGACTTGTTGGCAGTGAAGGCATTTGGACACAAAGTCGGCAATTTCCTTCTTCATTCTTGGCCACCAGAAATTCTGTTTCAGATCTTGGTACATTTTCGTATTCCCTGGGTGAATCGAAAACTTCGAACTGTGGCCTTCTTGCAGAACTCTTCTTTTCAATTCAGTGTCATTTGGCACACACAGTCTTTCTTGAAATTTCAAAACATTGTTCTCAAATTTGAACCCCGGTCTCGGTTTTGAATCTCTTTCTTCAATAACCTTTTTTAAGAAATCATCCAGTTGTTGTTTTTCTTTAATTTCCTCAATCAAGGCTGGTTGAGTAGTAATGGCAGCTATTGTTCCACCCTGTTCTCTCAAAACAATTTCAATTTCAAACTTCTCAAGGTCATAAAGCAATTCCTTCTGTCCAGTCAGCAAACAAGCTAAGTTCCCAATCGATTTCCGGCTCAAGGCATCGGCAACGGTGTTGGCTTTTCCCGGATGGTACAAAATCTGTAGATCATAATCTTTTATCAGTTCAAGCCATCTCCGCTGTCTCATATTCAGTTCTTTCTGAGTGAAAAAGTACTTCAAGCTCTTATGGTCAGTATACACTTCACATGTTGCTCCATATAAATAGTGACGCCAAATTTTCAGTGCAAACACTACTGCAGCAAGTTCTAAGTCATGGGTAATGTCACGCCCCAAACCTGCTCCTAAAAGTTTGGGCATGACCCATTCGAAAACAGACACTAAACCTGTTATACATATCATATGGGGCCTGGACGGAAGCATCCAACAATATAAAATACATAAAATAACATCCATTGAGCTATTCCTAACATGCCAGGATCTCAACATCACACTGAATATTATACAAAAAGTTTACACACATATGCCTCGACTCATTTCTACAAATAGGCGTATAACAAAAATATTAATGAAAAAGGAATTAAATACAATCAACTATCAACAGACGTCCAGAGTATAAATCAGCACTCAACAAGACTGTATATGATGCACGGCTTCAGGTGGTGCCTGGGCACATTAATGTTGACAAGAGGAACACAAGTCTCAAAGGTTAGGATTGATCTCCGGTTGGCTACCTACAAGAGATGTACAAAATATAGAATGAGCGAACTCGGTGAATAATAGTACATAAATAATGTGATATTTAACTCAATAACCAAACGTGTAATCAGAGATACATATGATTAACTACATGCCGTGATTATTTCCAAAATAGCCATAGTCCAATTTCTTAATGTAATGGCTTTAAGCCCGCTTTATCTAATAAGCCCATAGGCCTACAGATGCAGAATCGACCATGGGTCCGAGAATAACAAGAATAATGCGAAACAACGGAAATAGCGTAAATAATGAAGTCACAGAAATAACAGAACGCATAAGCGTGGTAACAGAAATAACCAATGTATGGACTCAAGAAGTGGCTCCCACCAAAGTGTAGCACTTCGTTCCGTACAGCACTTTGTTCCATACCAGAAAATATTCATATCTGAAACATAGTCTTATCAGAAACAGAGTCTTATGCATTTCCAGATTTCAAACCATTTTCGTAATCATTTTCATAATCATTTCCATATTTAGATTTTGCATAAGATTATGTGTGGTACACCCGTTAGCCATCAGATCAGGTAGGTCCGAAGACCACAACAGGTAGGTCCGAAGACCACAACAGGTAGGTCCAAAGACCACAAAGTTGATACCAACAAATACCGTATTGTTACCCCAGGCGAGGGCCATAGGCCACGGTATTGTTACCCCCGGGCGAGGGCCATCCGGACTAAGGGTGCCACAAATACTTTTTAGAAACTGGATATTCGTTCGTTCATTTTCAACATATCATAGCCTTTCAAGAATCAATCATTTCGTTTCATGGTATACTGAAAACATATAACTTAAGTTCTGAGCGTTATCGATAACCGAATGGTAACATTAATTATCAATAGCAAACAAATCATATGGTACAATGTTTCCTTATGGTTCTTTGTACATAAATATACTTGTTTCGTAATTAGCGTAATCTTAACATTACCCACAATCCAAGGTAAATCGACCAATCCATAAATCAACTTCACGTTGTTAATAGTTGTACGCAATTCTTATGCGTATATAGGTAATTCTTAGGATGGTACATTGACAATAATCACTAACCATAACCCAAAATACGTAATAAGTTGAGAATCATACCGTGTGTGATCACTCTTTTAACGCTCACCTCAATTCTCAACCAACACACATGTTAACACATTAACTCATGGAGGATAGAATGTCAATAACAAGAATGACTAACGGTAAATAACATATGGTCGAGGTACTATTACTCACGTGTTTGGTCGTTTGGTCTCGCCGTTGTCTCTACACAATTTGTAATACACAAAGAAATCGGATCACAAAACTTATTTCGTTCTTAATTAATTCTCTTTATCCAAATTACACATCACTTTGCACTTCCACATAATTCAAACTAAATCTTTGAATCTCATTTCAACACTCCACAATTGAGTTCATGTCATCCAGATTCTTACTAAATTAATTCCCTAATTTTTCCTTTACATTATTACATGAATTCCAACATAATTCAAACACAACTTATTATGATCCCACACAATTCAATTCAGCATTATTAACATAATTTAACATAATCAACGCAATCCCACATATTCGTCACCATCCACTAGAATCCATATTATTTAATTCAATGCCACCAAATATAAGTCAACATAATTAAAAGCAAGTTGCCAAAGCTCATTTCAACATTTCATAGCCAAGTTTACATCATCCCCCCTCATCAACAAATCTTTCCCCCAATTTTCTTTCTCATTGAAACATGATTTACAATACTCCCAACAAAGTTCATTCGCCAATTTTAAACATTATTTTCAAACATTTCCAATTTCTAATTAAACTTGAACACATATAATTCAATACCTCAATTTCATTATTCTATTTCCAATTTGAGCCAAATCCTTGATTACCATCCTTAATCAACCTAGGGTTTCATGAAATTTCAAATAAAATTCAACCTTATGAACCCATCACTCTTTGTTCCAATTTTCTCATTGATTAAACACTTAAGATTCATAATCCAACATTTAAACCCATTAATTGAACCCCCAATGCTCCAACCCGAAATCCCCCCAAAATCTCATAATTTCTTCTATATACTTCAATAAGGAAATTTGTACAATTATACAATGGAAATACTTCAAATCTACCTATAGATGTACGTATTGAAGAGTAATAGAACCCTTACCTCAAAAATCAAACATAGGAACAAGCTTTAAGCAGAATTTTAAACCAATTCCAATCGGGTAAAAACGTTAGTCCTCTCTTGCTCTCCATCCTTGAGGCAAAAACCATGGTAGATTGTTGGTAAAAAAAATGGGTGAAATCAAAGGTTTTGGGGCTAGGGTTTCGGACTAAGGCAAAGAGGAAGGAAGAGGGAAGAAGAAACATCTAAGAAATGATCCAAAATCCCGATTTTAAAGCTGCTGTCCCGTAATTCCCGCTCGAGCGTACTTATTTCCGCTCGAGCGGACTCTCGCCTCAAGATGATTTCGAAATTTTGAACATGTATAACTCTCCCATCCGGACTCCGTTTTAGGTCGTTCTTGTGTCCAAATTGAAGCCCCGGAAATAAGCTTTCCAATGGTTCAAACCTCACATCCAAATTCAAAGTGTGGAAAAAGAAAAGGGCAAAAGAGTGGTAGCTGTTCGTAAAATAACTATCCAAATTAAATTCTTTGATCCAATCTTACTTTACCATCATATTACCACCTCAACCAATACTCCAAAATAAGATAAGAACATTCCAAATACATTAATAAAGGATCAAAAACGAGCCCACGTGCCTCAGAAGTACAACTCAACCTGGAGGACCGCCGAAGGCGTCAACTCTTCCGCCGTGCGGCAGACCAACAAAGCCCGCTGAAGCAGAACTCCCGCCGGCGGAGAATCACAACCCCTAATCTCGTGCCGCTCGCACAATTGCTGGAAACTCCAAAAGTCCGCTCGAGCGTCAACTCTTCCGCTTGAGCGGAGGGAAGAATTCTGGGTCGTCACAGGTAAGGTAGTTCTTTTCATGCGGTCTTAACTATCGAGAAGCATAAGCAATAACTCTCCCATTCTGCATTAAAACACACCCCAAACCCTTATGAGAAGCATCACTAAACACAGTATAACCATCCGTACCTGAAGGTAGAGTCAGAATCGGTGCGGTCACAAGTCTAGTTTTCAATTCTTGGAATGCTGATTCCCTCTAGTCAGTCCAGTCAAATGATATCCCTTTCTGTGTCAACTGAGTCAGTGGTAAGGCAATTTTGGAGAAGTCTTTGACGAACCTTCTGTAATATCCAGCCAGTGCCAAAAAGCTTCGGACTTCGGTTACATTCGTTGGTCTAGGCTAGTTTACTACAGTTTCAATTTTCTGCGGATCAACAGAAATTCCATCTTTGCTAATAACATGCCCCAAAAACATCACATGATCAAGCCAAAATTCACATTTAGACAATTTAGCATACAGTTGCTGTTCTCTTAAGGTCTGCAGGGCAAGTCTTAGGTGATGTTCATGTTCTTCTACAGTCTTAGAATAGATCAATATGTCATCAATGAATACCACAACGAAATCATCAAGGTATGGTTTAAAAATTCTGTTCATGAGGTCCATAAATGTAGCAGGGGCATTTGTAACTCCGAATGGCATAACTAAAAATTCATAATGGCCATACCTCGTTCTGAAAGCAGTTTTATCAATGTCTTCCGGTTTGACTTTCAGTTGGTGATACCCCGATCTAAGATCAATCTTGGAAAACACTTGTGTACCCTGTAACTGATCAAATAAATCATCAATATGCGGTAATGGGTATTTGTTCTTTACAGTTACCTTGTTCAATTCCCGATAATCAATGCACAATCTCAGTGAGCCATCTTTCTTTTTCACAAACAAAACAGGTGCGCCCCATGGTGAAGTACTGGGCCTGATAAACTTCTTATCTAACAGTTCCTGCAATTGTACCTTCAATTCCTTCGATTGGAGCCATTCTCAGAAGAGCTTTAGATATCTAGGTAATTTCAGGAATCACATCCACAGTAAATTAAATTTCCCTGTCAATCAAATCCCCTGGCAAATCATCTGGAAATACATCTGGGAATTCTCTGACTATAGGAATACAATTCACATCAGTTTTAGCACTATCATCAGTAGGCACAGTTAGCACAGAACACAGATATCCTTTATACCCCTTTCTAATCAGTTTAACAGTTTTCACAGAAGAAATCAGATACGGAGGAGGTACTACTCCACTCCCACTAAATACAAATTCAGGCAAACCCGGTGGACGGAAAACAACTTGCTTGGTCACACAATTGATAGTAGCATGATACTTTTGTAACCAATCCATCCCCAATATTACATCGAAGTGATCAATATTCAATGGCAGTAAATCAATAAATAGATGCATGTCCCCAACAATAATCTCACAAGCAGGATACATATATGCACATGTCATGGATCCCCCAACAGGTGATGATACGGCTAACAAGTAATTCATGGGTTTTAAGGGTCTATTCAATTTACGCGAAAAAGCATGCGATACATACGAATGTGTAGACCCCGAATCAATAAACACATATGCATTTTGAGCATAGATAGAGAGGATACCTGATACAACAGTCTCAATGTGTTGCACGTCTCCCAGATTAGGTACTAACGTACCGCCTCATAGGCTCTTTCGGTAGCTTTGGGGTTCGGTTTTGGTGTTGCGGTGATCTTCTAAGCCAGTGCTTTTTTACTATCGCTTGCGGGCAGAGGGATCTTTAATTCTGTGGCCCACCTTGCCACACCAAACAAGCTCTAGAAACACGGTAGCAAACCCTTTGTGCTTATTGCCACATACGGAGCAGGTGGAGTAAACCCACTCCTGGTAGGGCTAGTCGTCACCCCAGATTCGCTTTCTTGTTTTTTGGGTTATGCTTGCCTTTCTTAAATTTGTAACCCTGCCTTTTTCCTTGCCACTCAGTTGTTGACGTTTCAGATTGTTTCACTGTTGTAATATTCGTCTCGGCCATCAATGCCCGGTCGAGAACACCCACAAAAGTTGGCATTTTCAAAACATTTATTCGGCCTCAGATAGCAACACTAAGGCCGCCTTCAAACCTCCTCGTTCTTATAATCGGTATCCACCATATGTGGTGCATACCTAGCAAGTTTGGTAAATTGCTTCGTGATTTCAAATGCAGACGTTTTGCCCTGTCTCAACTGTTCAAACTCAATCACTTTTCTGTCTCTGATGCACTGGGGAAAATACTTTTCAAAGAAGGACTCCTTGAATTGAGCCCAAGTCACAATAGTATTTGCATCGCGGGTCAACATCCACCACCTTCTTGCTTCTTCCTGAAGGGTGAAGGTTGCTAACAGTACTTTATTGGCTTCGGAGCACGGAAACATTTCAAACAACTTTTCTGTTTCAAGTACCCAAGCTTCAGCCTTTAATGGTTCCAAGCCTCCCTGAAAGGACGGCGGTTTCATCTTGCTGAATTTCTGAGTCAATGCAATAATGTCCACCTCATTAGCATTCACATTCAAGACATTCTCGGTTTGCCGGGAGGAGGTGGAGGCTGTTGATTCGGTTGTTGATCTAGTCTTTCAATTATCAGTCCCATCATTTGTTCAAGTCTGGCCATTCTGGCCTCAGAGGATGATGCTTCAGTTTCATTTGCATTATCCATTTCACTATAAGCAGTTATAACAATTATTATAAACAGTTGTACAATTAAACAGTTTAACATTTTAACATATAATCAGTCAGTCACAAGCACACACTTTTCAAGTTCATGAGATGCCCTAATTGCTTTTCTATGACACCCTATAGCTCATTTGGACACGTGTGTGCGGTATAACTTGTGGTAAGTATCGTTCTGATACCACTCTGTCATGACCCAAATCCGACCCTATGGGTTTAGCACCGTAACTGGCCAGTAATCCGAGATTACCAAAGGCTCCAACAAGAATACATCAAACAGAGTATGTATTCGGCAAAAGCCAATACAGTAAATAACTAGTGTCCATTGAGCTGTGAAAATCTGTATGCCAAAAACATTTTTATGCATTCATACAGTTCAAAACAGTACGATCTATACAATCATTTACAAACATTCAGTACGGGAACTAAGTCCCTCGATAACAGTACGGTAAAACAGTAGACAGTCTATACAATAGTACAAAACAGTGAGGAGACAGGTGGGGACAATAAAAACACCTCAAGCCATAACATGGCAACTCGGAACCTCGCAGTGAGGCACATAGGCTGGCTTGACAAAACTGGGGACCAACCCACGCTCCTAACTCCGGCCTCAGTTCGAGAACCTACATATATATATAAACAAAGGAACTAAAGCCCAATGAATAACATACAACAGAAAGAGGTTATGAATGAATGTCCTACAAAGAATGAAATCACCATTAAACAAGATTTCACTTTTCAAGATTTCACCAAATCACCATATGTGGTACATCCATTAGCCTATAAACAAGAGGGTCCAAAGGACCGTCTTAACAGACTCCAACAAAGAATGATGGCCATCAACAATAATGAAGATGGTTCCACAAGGAACCGACAGAGCTCAGAATAAATAAAGAAGTGCTAAGGATGCCACAATACAGTTCAGAATACAGGACATACATTCATTCAGTAAACAATATCAGTTCAATAAACAATTCAGTTCGGTATTCAAAAGATAACCATTTTGAACATATCTTTACACAATTGTTACTCACAGAGATTGGGCTAATAGCAGCTAGAGCGCGTCCTCGAGAGCCAACCCTAAACAGTAAACCAAATAGAACACACACTAAGTTCACAGTCGAAAGGATGATAATTAAATCCCTAAATTTCCTCGGTGTGGTTCTATGTCTAAATCCTCATTAAGATGTCTTAAACTAGGCCTAAGGATGCCTAGGATGGAATGACGATACAAAAATACACTTAGAAAGCAATTCCAGGATTTTCAATAAAACAAGGCCTCCGCTCGAGCGCAGGTTTCCCTGCTCGAGCGGACAAGAAAACAAAGGTCCCCGCTCGAGCGTCAACTTCCCCGCTTGAGCGTGACACACAATCCTTCGCTCGAGCGCACATTCCTCCGCTCGAGCGGACTGATGAACAGTGCAAGATGCTAGATGCTCGATTTCTCCGCTCGAAGCACTTTTCCGCCGAGCGATCAGAAACAAGTCGAAGAAAATGCTGGGAGCATGATTTCCCCGCTCGAGCGGCACTTCCCCCGCTTGAGCGGACAGCAAAAATCTGAAAAATCTAGGTTTGTGTTCCAAGTTCAAAACTCAAGTTTGATGCTCCCAACTCGATCCTCTTGGGCCCATTTTCTGGAAAACTCTTTCAAACACATAGAATAACACGTTTTAAAGCTCAATTTAAGAAATCAAGGCCCAAGGGTGTTTCAATTAAACTCAATTTCAAACTAATTTTCAAGAATAACATGCAAGCATGACATGCATGAGTTTTTAACCAAATTCAATCTTCAAATCTTGCTCCAAAGAGCTCCAATCTTTCAAAACTACTTGAAAACATGGACTAATATACAAACATGGACATACATGTGACCATTAGCCAAGAACTCAACTCCAAACTCACTAAACTCAACATGCATGAAACAATCAAGGTCCAATTCAACCTATGTGAGCAAATTCATTACTTGATTCTACAATGGAGCCTAGAACATACAAGAGGAAGTTCAAGTCAACAAGAAGGAGGTGGACTTCTTACCTAGAGTTTCAATGTCAAGGTGTAGAAGCTAAATTAGCCAATTTCCTACAAGTTCTTCAAGTCCACAAGCCAATTCTCAAGATGAATTCAATTCTCTCTCTCTCTCTCACTTCTTGGTCGGCTATGAGTGAAGGGAAGGGCTGGGAAGTGTTGACTCTAAGTAGATACAAGACTCAAATTGCCTAAAGTAATAGCCACTAGGTGGCATTTTGGTAAATAAATCAAAGTTGGCAATATAACAATGTTTAATCTAATTTAACAATTCCTAATCAATTTTCAGATAAATATACCATTAAATCACATAAATTATGCTGATTACGAAACACGAAACGATTCCTAATTCGGCCACCGATAAGGCCTTCAATTAGCAATTTAAACATACGAATTCAAACAGATAGTCATTCAATCAAACAGATGCAATATGCAATTCAATAGATAAACTTATTCAATTTCCATTTCGATTTCAATCAGTCCATTCAGTACTTCGGTTAGTTCAGTTATCAGTCATTATCAGTGCGGTTTAATAGTAATCAATACGTAATTCAGTAGGTTATCGATAATCAGTACGAGGGTTGTTACACTGGGCCTACAGATATAGTGATGATACCTCAGAACATCCTTTTTATTCTCGATCAAAAAAAAAAAAAAAAAAACTAATGAAGAATGGACAAATTAAACAAGTTAATCAAAAAATTTTTTTTTTCCCTTCATTAATGTTGACAGTCACTTCCCAATCTTATCGTGGTTCAACACCACCTTTCATCTTCCTCAATTCATTGTCATCCCTTCATCCATTTTTCCTATTCATTGTTACTTCTCCCCCTTTCCTAATTCAGTGGCACCCCTCTCTTTCCTTTTTCAATCCATAACCACTACCACCATCCAACACCACCAACAAAAAGTAATTAAATTGTTTAAATTATCCATATTCCATTCGTTATAACTAACAAATGGTTAGAATTGATACTATTTTAAAAAATTGAGTTAAAATTGAAAATAATTAAAAAAATAAAGATTTAATTTGTTATTGAGATCCAATTCTGGGGTTTATTTTGTATTATATATATATATATATATATATTTGGAGTTTGTTTGGATCAATTTGAAAATGGACTTCATGCAGGCATACAAAAAAAAAAAAGGTTTTAGCTTTTAATATATCTAATAATAGTACTAGTTGTTGGAACAATGGAGTCAATATAATTTCTCATGCTAATCCATGTTTCATATGCCATCCAACTTGTACTTTAAAAATACTTAGTGAAAAGTGCTAAACATATGGCATTTACAAAGAGTAAAAACTTTATATCTATTTCTTTGTACTCTTTCTTTACTAAAAACAAGTGATTATCTTAATAGCATGTAAAGCAAAGTGGTGGTAATTAATTATGTCTCATCCCTTCCTCTTTTAATAACCTTACCTTGTGTATGCAGTTTATGAAAGTTTCAAATTTTTTTGTTTTTTAGCTTTTTAGGGAATTTTACTATTTAATGGTTACTTTTCGAAGTTATTATAGATTCATAGAAAATATTTAAGAATTTAATTACAAATATTGGTAAAGTTTACAATTGATTCGTAATTTTATTAGAACTTACACTGGATTGAAATTTTCTCAAGTTCTTATTAGGTTTTTGAGGTGAGTCTTTACTTTTTTAAACTTGTTTAATTTGGCTTGCTTTCATCTTTAAAGATTTTTAAAAAAAATAAAATTGTGTTATATTTTTTTACATTTAGACTTGACTTGACGATCTTAATTTTTTTATAAAATTGATTTTTAAAAAGAAAAGCTTGGAAAATATTATTAAAAAAAAAAAAAAAAACTAGTAATTTTTTTTTGGGGAATCAAATTTGACTTTTTTTGTAGTTTTTTTTTTCTTTTCAAAATTAATTCAGTTTTCTTTTAAAAAATCATCCGAAAGAAATAGGCTTAAAAAATAAAAACAATCTGACTCAAAATTTAAAAAAAGTTCATAATAGATTATGAAGTAAAAGTGCCCATATATTGTTGATTTGTCCTCTTTTAACCAATATCATGTGCATTATAGTAAGGTTTTGTTTTGAAAAACTAACTTATCGGTTAAAAAAGTTTATTTTGTTATTAAAAAGAAATAATATTAAGGTTTTGTTTTGAAAATTAATTTATTGGTTAAAAAAGTCCATTTTATTATTTAAAAAGAAAAAATCACTTCATCTATATGTTTGTTACATAATTATTTAAGGTTTAACTCTTGAGGTTAGAAGAAAGAATTTTTTTTATGAATTTTCTAATTCCAACCTAAATGGCTTACTTTTAACTAGACAAAAAAACAATTAGTTAAAATACGTGGAAATTAGTCTGTACACTCTTACCGTTGAGCCGAAAGAAAAAAATGAATTTTTGGGAAGATAAATTTTTAGTTTTTTTTTATTTTTTTTCACTAAAAGATAAATTAATTACAAAATTTAAAAAAACTAATCCAATAAAAATCACATCAAATCTCATAATTATTTCACTTTTTTTCTTACAAATATCACATCTAATCATAAAAAAATTCAACTAAATTTCCGAACAAATTTTTTTTTCTTCAATAATATCTTATAATTAAAAAAAATTCACTTCCCAAACATCCACTTACTCTAATAGTGAACTATAATGGGTTGAGAGGTCATAGACCAAGTAAGTGGTGTCCAAATAGACCCATGTGATGAATAGCTAATACCTTTGTCTTTGTTCCAGGGAGCATAGGAAACATTGCATCACGTTGTTTATTCCAAAAAAAAAAGAATCTATCTAATGCTTCTAACATGGAGCTCCATTAATCTTATGGTGTGCTTGCTCACATATGATTATCTCTCCAAACCTTTTTGACTCAAGTAATGATCATCTCTCCTTGCATTTTCAACGAGAGGGTGTTGTGGGCTTGATTTGAGCTCATTATAATTTGAGGTGTTTATGTTGTAGGGTCTTTCAAGTATATAAAAAATTAAATTGATAGGATGAGTTTAACCATATATTCAATTATATTTGTTTTTTTTAAAAAAATAAATGATAAATATAATTTTAAATATATTCTGTTTTTTTTTTTTACAAAAAAAAGAAAGAAAAACAAATGTGACCTAATCATGTTGTTATAATTATTCGATTAATATAATTTTTGTATGAATGATATGGTTCAGAGGTTTTGCAATATGAACGATTTGGATGATTGGGATGAGTCTAATAATGGTCTCAAAACAGACCAGTAGCAGAGGATCCTTCTTTTTATTTATACATAATTTAATTGAAAAATCAAATATAATATTCCCGTATAAGTGTGAAACTTATAAAAAAGAAGAAGAAGAATAGAATAAGATAATGAAACTCTCACCGTATATAAACAAATTATATTTGATTATATGATTGATTTCTTTGTTTTTAAATTTTATTATTATTATTTTTGTTTTTTTTTAGAAAGAAAATGCATGACAACCTCAAGTCTACAAGAGGTCAAAACCAAGAGTGCTCTTTCATGACAGCTCATTTGCAACTCGGAAAGGTTTTGTTTTTGGGTAAGTGTTGGCAAGCTTCATAGCAGACTAGTTATGAATGCACTCCATTCATGAATGAGCCAATTAAAGATTAGAAGCCCATTTTCATGAGAATTAATTTGAGTAGTCGATAGCATCTCCAGCAATGCTTGTTATATCTTGTCTAAATCATTGCAAAGTGGTTCTCTTATTTTTATGGAATTATTTTTCTCTTTGGATAAATTACATTGGAGAGAATATACAGTAATTTTTATAGTATTTTCATTAAGATTTTAACTCATATAATGCTTAGGCCATGTTTGTTTGGACAAACTGGATAAAGGTGGATTGTAATCCATCAAACTATTAATCTTAGGATACATAGTCCCTGGATTATTTGTTTGGAAAGGATGTGTATCTCATGTTTGTTTTCTTGTGAGATTAGATGTTTAGAAATGATTATCATGTTGAATCCAATGTTTGATTGTAGTATTATGAAGAAGGGTTTGGTTATGGTGTGCAACTTACACCTTACACCTTATTCTTTACACTTACACCTTATACTTATACCTTTTATACCTTACACCTTACACCTTTTGTGTAAGTGGCACATGGTGTGCAACTCACTTACACCTTACACTTACACTTACACCTTTTGTGTAAGTGGCACATGGTGTGCAACCCACTTACACCTTTTGTGGGTTGCACACCTAAGAAAACTCCTATGAGGAATGATAAAGAGGACTGCTATTTACACTTACCTTTCTTCTTAGAACCTCCACCTCTTGGGAGGCTTTGTTTACACACCACATTTTCTCTCCAGGCAAACCATTAATTAATTTATTTTTTATTATAATTTTAACCTTAAGTGAAATGACTATAGAGGACAAGTTATAATACACACCATTTGTGTATTTACCATAAAGGACAAGAATGAATATAATATAAATCATCAATTTCAAACTTGTTCCTTACGTATCTTCTTTGTCAAGAATACAAAAACCCTAAAACCAAAATCAAAACCAAAAACCCTTCAACAAATAATCAAAAATATAGTATTATTGAAGATTTTGAATGGATTCAATGAAGGATGTATCTGGCAACTTTGATTCGCAACAATGAAGCAAGAAAGAGGTTATTTTTTTGTTGTTTTTGTTTTCGTTTTCGTCTACTTGCTGAGTGGTAAATAGTTGGTATAGTTCGGTTAACCAGAGGTGGATATTATATCATTGTTCGACTTATTACAACTGGACAATTTGTATTTGTTCGACTAACTATAATCGAACATCATGCAAATGTTCGACCAACAACAACTGAACAAAATGCATTTGTTCAACATACTACGATCGAACTATTTTAATATATTCGGTTTGTAAGAGTCGAACTTTATTCGTATATTCGGTCAACAAAATTCGAGCAATTTCATTTAATTCGACTCTATACTGTCGAACATTTATATATATATATATATATATTCCAAAACGGTGCATCCGTGGAATGTAGTAATGTTGGATCTGGGGGTCTTGTTCACTACACGAGTCAATTTATTACTAATGAGATAGTCTCATGTTGAAAATTAGTATTTTTTTCTTTTTCTTTTCAGATGTTTAATGACTTTATTGAATTTGACTTGTAGGTTTTCAAGAGCAAAGAAGAAGTACTCGATTGGGTATGGGACGTTGGAAGGAAAAATGGGTTTGTGATTGTCATCAAGACATCAGACTATGGTAGTGGTCATAGGACACTAAGGATATTTCTTGCCTGTGAGAGAAGTGGTCAATACAGAGCTCATAAGAAATTAGAAGGAGATGATTCAAGCAAAAAAATTGTGAAGATAATGGGTACAAAGAAATGCAGGTGTCCCTTTGAGTTAAGGACTCGTAAGTTGATGGCTGATGATGATTGGATGGTAGATGTAGCATGTGGAATGCATAACCATGCTCCTGCTAAACATTTTGAAAGACATTCATTTGCAGGGAGATTATCTGAGGAGGAAACATCATTATTAGTGGAAATGTCCAAAAGCATGGTCAGACCGATAGAGATTCTGGTGACATTAAAACGAAATGATGCTTTGAATGTAACCACTATGAAAACCATTTACAATGTACGTCATAGGAATAATGTTATTGAGAAAGCTTGGAGATCACAAATGCAACATTTGTTGGGTGAGTTAGAAAAGCATAATTACATTGAGCGTCATAGGTGTGACAACAACACGATGACTGTCACAGATTTGTTTTGGGCACATCCTGTCAGTTTAGATTTGCCCCATTCATTTCCAAAGGTGTTGATCATGGACTGCACATATAAGACAAATCGATATCATCTTCCTCTTCTTGAGATAGTTGGAGTGACATCCACTGATATGTCATTCTCCGTAGCCTTTACATATCTCCAATTTGAGCGGATTGATAACTACGTTTGGGTGTTAACTTGTCACGCCCCAAACCCGCCCCGAGAGGTTTGGTGACGAGACCGGCCAGTAATCCTAGATTACCACAGGCCTTTCTATACATAGCATAAATAAAATGGGCTCGCGGAAGCACATGCAAAAACTGTAGTCCAAGAGCTGTGCATTTATATGAACAAGTGTATATACATGCCAAAAATGATAGTTACATAACATGATCAAGAACATTACATAAGTACAAGTCACAAAGAACAAAAGACAAAACTCTCTCACGGCCTTCCAGGCCTAGCCCCAGCTCGGAGGCACTCAAAACTTCTAGTTAGGCTTCAAAACGGCGGTTCAGCTCGAGACTCCGCCTAGGCAGCTACTGAATGCTCACCTATAATACATAAATACAAACAATGAGCTAAAGCTCAAGTAACATTTAAGTAAAGGGTTAGTGAACGAATACCAACATTCTAGATACAGCTTATAAGCAAATCAAATCATTAATGGCATAATCCACGTAACCTTTCATAACAACCCTTTAACAAATAAACAACAAACAAGCATTTCGAGAGATCTCGTGATCGCCATGGGCCTTCATCTTCATGCCCTAACCCATGATCGATCGATCATGAGTCTGCATGTTCATGTCGCACCCATGACCTAACTATCCACGGACGCCATGCTAGGTTTGCAAATAAGGACATTCGTTCACAGATTAAAATCACATTTCAAACATATCATATCATAACGTATCACTTTGAAACATAATTCATTATAACATATCTTTACAGAAACGTTACTTACAGTGGGTTTCCAAAACCGGTTGCACGGTCTTCGAGGTTTGTCCTGCAATTAACATTATAAAACATTTCTTAACATTCATTACCATCATACATTAAATCATTCTTGCCTCTCTTTCTTTCCTTCACTTTAATTCATGCCATAACATTTATTCTTTACTTCATTTCATGTTCATAAGATGCTAAATGATGCAATTAACATGATAAAATCAAGTATACAACTTCCCCAAAAAGTTCCTGAAATAAGCCTTCCCGCTCGAGCGCCACTTTTTTTCGGCGATGATCAGAAATGTCCAAAACTGCTGGGAGGTCGATTTCTACGCTCGAGCGGGCTCCTCTCCGCTCGAGCGGACCCTGCGAAAGTCTGAAATTCTGGTTCTTCTTCTACACTTCATCCTTTCTTTGAAAAATCCATCTCAAATACATGAATACCAAGTTCCAACACACTTAAAAATTCACTTGAATTAAACATTATAACTTCAATTCAAAACCCATATGAACCATAAACAAGATCAAACTCATGAACTAAGTTGAAGAACCATGAACATACACATTTAAGCTTCATTTCATACTTCCATGGAGGTTCTTCCTCAAACATGAAAAATAGACAGGATTCATACCATTTTAAGCCATAACTTTGAGTTCAATGCTAGATGCCAAGGATCAATAAGTAATTTCATGAAAAGCTTACCTTGATTCTTTAATTTGGAGGAACTCGACTTGATTCCGCTTTTTCTTCTCTTCTTCCTCCCTTGAATCTCTCTTCCACGAATTCTTCTCTCTCTCTCTCTTCTAGATTTTTCTTATTTGAGTCTAAATGGTCAACATCCTTATCTCATAAGTCATATATATTAAATAAACCAATTAAACCAAAACACCTAAGCCAAACAAGCCTTACGAATCAGACGAAATTCAATCTTCAATTTATGGTTCCAAATGGTTCTAAAAATTCCCGATATCACATAGGCATGTTCAATTTCATTTTCTGAAGCCATTACGGTTGTCAATTTAAGTCCCAAAGTCGTAATTCCAACAGATATTTTGCTAATTCAAACAGATAATCTTCAATTAAATCATATAAATGCATAAGTAATTACTGATAATTGTGACACACGGTTCCGGGTCATTACACTCTCCCCACCTTAAGAAGTTTGGTCCTCCAAACTCTACTAAACTCCATAGCATTCAATGCAAAGGTAATAATGTAGATATAACAAACCATATCGTAATCAAGTTAGTTCGTGTCGTTCGCATTCCATCAATTATCATAGTCATATATTCAATACTTTCCATCGCATAGGTAATTGCTAACATCATAATAGATAATTTAAAATTGTACCTGTCTTCGTTTTGCCAGTATCCTGTGTCTTATCTGAAACTAAGGTGTAAACTCTTGCTTGCCTCAATGTATTCCCCTCGAGGGTAGCTGTTGTGGTGGTTTTCGGTGGCATTGTTGAATTACTTCCACTGGTAACGGGTCTTTCATTCCTTGGATAACCTTGTGGGCAAGTCTTGGCCATATGTCCTCTCTGTCCACATTTGTAACAAGTTCCTGTTCCAAAAGAAATGCCCCAATCTTTGTCACATTCCTGACAAGTAGGTTTGCCAACACTTCCACTGCTTCCTCTTTGTGTATTATAATTCAAACTTGACTTCAAATTCTCATTCACGGAAGTCACTGATTCACTAACTAAGTCCGCTTTCTGTTTCTTGCATTTTCGACCTTCAGCTTCAGTCATTGGTGTTGAGTTGGACGCTCTTAAACTAGCAATATTTGTTTCAGACATTAGGGCCCTGTCAAGTACATCAACATATTTTTCTAATTTCAGAACGTTTACCCAATCAAGCACTTCAACATGTAATCCACCTTCAAACTTCCATGCCTTCTTGTATTCTGTATCAACCATGTGAGGAGCATACCGGGCTAATTCAGTAAATTTACTCTCATACTCTGCTACTGACATAGTACCCTGCTTCAACTGTTCAAATTCAGATATTTTCCTGTCTCCCATGCACTGTGGGAAATATTTTTCATAGAACATCTCTTTGAATCGGTCCCAAGTCAAATTCCTATTCGCATCTCGAACTAGCATCCACCATCTTCTCGCTTCTTCTTTCAGAGTAAATGTTGCTAGTAAAACTTTATAGGCGTCCGTACACGGAAATACCTCAAAAATTTTCTCAGTCTCAAGTACCCATGCCTCTGCTGTTAATGGCTCAATACCCCCTGCAAATTCTGGTGGTTTCAATTTCTTATACTTCTGAGTAAGGGTGACAATATCATCATTAGTGATCGGTTCCATTTGCACAGGTGGTGGAGGAAGAGGTGGGAAAGGTTGTCTCGGTGGTGGTTGTTGGTTTTGTTCTAACTGTTGTCTAACCAACCCAGTCAAAGCTTCAACCATTCTTTCTAACCGAGTCATTCTAGCATCAGAAGGTTCTGTTTCATCTACGTTCCGTGCATTGGTGGTCTCCATTTGTCTATAGAACCCATAGCAAATACAACATTTCATTTTCCCATAACGGTTCTTCTGTTGCCTCTAAATTCACAGTTCTCATTTCTCATATTCATAAAACACACCCATACATGCACACATGTTATGCCATGCTCTATTTCTTTTCTAATGCACCCTACAGCTCTTAGGGACACGTGTGTGGGTAAATTAACTCGTGCGCTCTGATACCACTCTGTCACGCCGCAAACCCGCCCCGAGAGGTTTGGTGACGAGACCGGCTAGTAATCCTAGATTACCACAGGCTTTTCTATACATAACATAAATAAAATGGGCTCGCGGAAGCACATGCAAAAACTGTAGTCCAAGAGCTGTGCATTTATATGAACAAGTGTATATACATGCCAAAAATGATAGTTACATAACATGATCAAGAACATTACATAAGTACAAGTCACAAAGAACAAAAGACAAAACTCTCTCACGGCCTTCCAGGCCTAGCCCCAGCTCGGAGGCACTCAAAACTTCTGGTTAGGCTTCAAAACGGCAAATTTCGAGGCTCCGCCTAGGCAGCTACACCAATGCTCACCTATAATACATAAATACAAACAATGAGCTAAAGCTCAGCAAGTAACATTTAAGTAAAGGGTTAGTGAATGAATACCAACAGTCTAGATACATTATAAATCCAATACCATTAATGACATAATCCACGTAACCTTTCATAACAGTCAATCCTTTACAGTCAAACAAATCACGAGATCTCGTGACTGGCCATGGGCCTTCATCTTCATGCCCTAACCCATGACTGATCAGATCATGAGTCTGCATGTTCATGTCGCACCCATGACCTAACTATCCACGGATGCCATGCTAGGTTTGCAAATAAGGACATTCGTTCACAGATTAAAATCACATTTCAAACATATCATATCATAACGTATCACTTTGAAACATAATTCATTATAACATATCTTTACAGAAACGTTACTTACAGTGGGTTTCCAAAACCGGTTGCACGGTCTTCGAGGTTTGTCCTGCAATTAACATTATAAAACATTTCTTAACATTCATTACCATCATACATTAAATCATTCTTGCCTCTCTTTCTTTCCTTCACTTTAATTCATGCCATAACATTCATTCTTTACTTCATTTCATGTTCATAAGATGCTAAATGATGCAATTAACATGATAAAATCAAGTATACAACTTCTCCAAAAAGTTCCTGAAATAAGCCTTCCCGCTCGAGCGCCACTTTTTCCGCTCGAGCGGACTGTAAAATGTCCAAAACTGCTGGGAGGTCGATTTCTACGCTCGAGCGGGCTCCTCTCCGCCGGCCGGACCTCGAAAAGTCTGAAATTCTGGTTCTTCTTTTACACTTCATCCTTTCTTTGAAAAATCCATCTCAAATACATGAATACCAAGTTCCAACACACTTAAAAATTCACTTGAATTAAACATTATAACTTCAATTCAAAACCCATATGAACCATAAACAAGATCAAACTCATGAACTAAGTTGCAGAACCATGAACTTCATTTCATACTTCCATGGAGGTTCTTCCTCAAACATGAAAAATAGACAGGATTCATACCATTTTAAGCCATAACTTTGAGTTCAATGCTAGATGCCAAGGATCAATAAGTAATTTCATGAAAAGCTTACCTTGATTCTTTGATTTGGAGGAACTCGACTTGATTCCCCTTTTTCTTCTCTTCTTCCTCCCTTGAATCTCTCTTCCACGAATTCTTCTCTCTCTCTCTCTTCTAGATTTTTCTTATTTGAGTCTAAATGGTCAACATCCTTATCTCATAAGTCATATATATTAAATAAACCAATTAAACCAAAACACCTAAGCCAAACAAGCCTTACGAATCAGACGAAATTCAGTCTTCAATTTATGGTTCCAAATGGTTCTAAAAATTTCCGATATCACATAGGCATGTTCAATTTCATTTTCTGAAGCCATTACGGTTGTCAATTTAAGTCCCAAAGTCGTAATTCCAACAGATATTTTGCTAATTCAAACAGATAATCTTCAATTAAATCATATAAATGCATAAGTAATTACTGATAATTGTGACACACGGTTCCGGGTCATTACATAACTACATTGCGTAGTCTCTTGGATGACATTGCTATTCTTGAGGTGATTGTCACGGACATGGAGCTTGCTTTGATGAATGCTATTGACAGGGTATTTTCTACATCTCGACATTTATTATGCCGATGGCATATTAGTAGAAATGTACTGGCGAAATGCAAGAAAATGTTTAAGAGTAAGGAGGAATGGGACAAGTTTTTCTCTTTATGGAATTTCTTAGTACTCTCCTCAACTGAGCTTTAATACAATGAACATCTTGCTAGGCTACTTGCGGATTTTGATACATATCTCAGGCGAAGGCAATATCGTCACAAAGTTGGTTAATTCCATATAAGGATAAGTTTGTTGCCGTATGGACGGATAGTTGTATGCACTTCGGGAATGTTACAACCAATAGATAATATATATTTGTCTACTTTACACTATTACGCATTATGATTTTGATTATTTAAACTTGATTATGTTAATTGTTTCCATTGTACACAGGGCTGAAAGTGCACATGCAAAACTGAAACGACAACTTGGTTCTAACCAAGTAAATTTTGAGTGTTCTTGGACCAAGATCCATAGTTTGCTTGAGTTGTAGCATGTTGATATTAAGGCATCGTTTGAGAAGAGTTTAACCATTGTACAACACCAGTTCAAACCATCCCATTTTAGAGAGCTCTGAGGCAATATCTCTATTACTGCATTAGATCATGTCTTAGCAGAGAGTAGGCAAGCGAATGATGTTGGCATTGATGCTTCAGTATGTGGATGTGTTGTTCGACGAACACATAGGTTACCGTGTGCCCATGAGATTGCAAATTACATCCGGCAAGGTCGTCCAATACCACTTGATAGCATTAACCCACACTGGAGGACTCTTGAGGTAGTACAAAGGTTGAAGAATGATAAAGTGGAATTGAGTTGTGAACTAAAGTTTGATCTCATACTTAAGCGATTCAATGCATCTGATTACACTACGCAGTTGGAAATTCTGCATAAGTTAGGAGAGATTGCAGATCCGCAAAGTAGTTTTCTCATTGAGCAGGATGTGAAGCCCAACCCTCGAGGTAAGGGACATAAGAAGATAGATATATCTACACGTCGAGACCTATGTGCATTTGAGCTAGTTCAGTCTGGATATGATAACCACTCACCTATGGCACCCAGATCCCCACACAAGATTTTGCCAAAGTACATAAAAAACGGCCTGCCAAAGAGCAGGTACATGTAATCATTTTTTACTTACATTTTTGTTTATGATAAATTACGTTTTTTGTTGTTCATGTATTGATGTCTTCCTTTTTGAATAGGTATATCGGACGTGTACAAGTATGACTTATTTATATGTTGATGCCTTTCTAATTGGATTGAAGCCTTACATACGTCTTAGCAATGATGTAGATGCCGAGGGTAATTGCGAGTTTAGGGCCATTGCTGGCTTGATAGGGCTTACAGAGGCTGAATGGGGTCAAGTCAGGCGTGATCTCCTATAGGAATTGCATACACACGCAGACCATTACACTCATCTATATGGTTCACATGACAGGATTGAAGAGCTGACCCATATTCTATCATACTTTGAGCCCAATCCAGGGTATCACTGTTGAATGACTATGCCTGACATGGGTCATCTTATTGCATCTTGTTATAATGTGGTATTGTACCACTTTTTGCACAACAATGCCTTACTTTCCTCCCCCTATGACCAGTGCCAATATCACAACTTCAACGGCATGAGATTGTTATTGGGTTTGTTAATGGGAATCATTTTGTCCAGGTATAGCATTATGATTTGTGTAATACATTTATCATTTTGTACTGCATCGCTCTCATACTTATAGCTGTGTCAATGTAGGTGTTCATGTTACCGGGTCATCCAGTTCCACCGATAGCTACCAATTGGTGCCAGTTTCATCATTCTTGTGCGGCTGGATGGGATATTGCATATAGTCGCCGAATTGAGCATTTTAAAGAAGTTGTTCATTCAGGGGTAGCTACTAGAGAGACATTTGATTGTATTAACCTTGATGAGTAATGATATATGTGAGTTGAGTTGTAGTGATGCAATTTAAATAGTTACCAATACATTTTTGTGGATTAGCATTTAAATAGTTGAGTTGGATTAAGCTTTGAGTTAATTTAATGCACATGGTAGTACTTGTTCATTGCGTTGTATCAAATGCATTGGCATAATACTTCCTGTTGATTACCAAAAATACAAACCATGAATACTTGTTCGTTACAAAATATTGGTAGAGTAATTTTTGTTCATTACAAAACAACAAAAACATCAAAAGAGTACTTTTTTTCCATTACAAAATAACAAAACAAGATTACCATATAACTAACATTTACTCGTCTCCTACGATTCTATGTTTGAAGTGGAATAGAACTAGGTCCAGCCTCATCAATTTATTGACCTTGAAGAACACGTGTCATCCTCTTAATGGCCTCATATAACCTATCTGGCTCACGAACACTAGCATCATGGCTCGCCTCGATGATAGGATGGGCAATCCGTAGTGTGTGATCAATACATTGCATTAAGAACAAATACAATTGTAATTAACACATGCCATCTTCAAAAAAAATGTAAACAACATGTGACCAATACTGTCATACCTCAGCATCCTGCATGTCAGATCAACTATCCTGTGCACGTGGGTCAAAACCAGACCGATGTGTGGGGTTCTGGATATGTAAGTGTGTGATGGTTGTATACCACTGCATGTAACCATCAACACAATCAACTGAACGTCTGACTGGGGTACTCCTCCTCCGAGTAAATAAAACATGATTATCCCAACTCTCCCATATCTGATCAAGATACTGATACATCACTCTATATCGGACTGCTGTCACACCTCTAATAGCATGAACAGGGTCGAGTGGCGCAAGTGGGATGGTCTGAACCCTACCAAACTGTCTAAGAACCCTTTCAGGATAATAGGGTTCAACTACATCCAAACACTTCAAACAGCCAGTGTAGAATGTGATCTCATGACATGGGTTATGTTGACGGCAATGTCGATATGGATCCCAAGTAACCTAAGAAAGAAACACAAATGAAATCGTGATGAGTGACATGTAATTAGAAAACTTAATTAAACTAATATTAATTGGTGTACCTCATCAAATGCCAATCTGTTAAGCTCCTCCTGTAACGCCTGTAGGTGTGATATCGTTGAGCCAGCTTCCCAACGAGGAGTCCATCGATGCATGTGAGGCAATTGTACAGTATATTCCATGTTTTGGTGAGGTCTAAATGGCCGGAAATGCTCATAAATCCATGCCTCCAACAATGTCATGTAACCAACCATCTGTCGAACAGCTGATCTCGTGGCAAATCCTAACTGTCGGTATAAATATGCCAATGCAGCTGCACCCCAAGCATATGTATGAATATCAGACAAATCCATCAACAACTTTAAGTATACAACAGGAACTCTCGTCCCACTCTTATCGCTGAACAATGTACATCCCAATAGAAATAGCAAATACACTCTGGCGGCACAAGCTATGGATTCCTCAGTGTCTGAATCTTTGCAACCACTGAATTTGCTTCGTAACCACTCCAGTTTCACTGATTGTCCCTTAGCAGATGATAGCTCCTTAGTTACTTCAACATCATCAACTCCCAAGGCATCTACCACAAGTGCATGCGCCTGTTGATCTGTTAAAGTTGCAGCACTAATTGATCTACCTGTGACAGGGATCCCCAAGATGGTACCCATATCATCCAATGTCATTATTATCTCACCAACTGTCAAATGGAAAGTATTTGTCTCTGGTTGCCATTGCTCAACAAATACAGATATGACAATCCTATTCACGAACCGATATGTGCAATAGACCAAAGAAGATAGGTCTGACAGCTGCACAATGTCCCTAAACCTTTTATTGTCAGTTCTTGACCACCACCGCCATTCAAGAATCTTAGACGCATGATTATAACGCCTTAAGGGATTCCTCTCCTGCAAGGTAAGTAATAATTTACATAAATAATTTTGTTCAATAAATAATTAAATGAAACAAACATGGATAAAAAGATACACTACCTTTGCTCCCATATAGCTGCTGCAATATGTGCTTTGAAGCTCTTCAGTACTGATGGATCTGATGGGCCCCCAGGAAACGGACCAGTGAGTACCTCCTCAGCCTAATCTACATCAGCAGTATCATCATGATCCCCTGAACCATTATCGATCACATCCTCTTCCAAGATTTGAGGTGCTTCCTCCAACAAAATATCATTACCCCGACCTCTACCCCGACCATGACCTCGACCTCGGCCACGACTAGTATTAGTTAATGCACGACGTCATCTCTCTGAGGCAGTGAGTGGAATACGCGAAGGATCATCCATTTCTAAAAATGAAACAGAAAACAATAAAGTTAACAGAAGTGTGTTTTGAGACTTTTGTCAAATCACTAAAATGAACCTTTGTCATGAGGCGAAGCACATCATTTTAAATGCTGCGAGTAATATGCTAATGTCATTAAGTTCAATTGTATGCAAAAAGTAGTATACAAGCGAGGGAGATAAGCAGTTGAGGCCATCATGACGGGTTTCGGAAACCAAAATCTCTTTTATTTTCATCTCATCGTTATTAACATTTGGTTAATCACTTTTTGAAAATAGATTTTTCTATCCCATTTACCATCTTTCTTTTTTACTAAGCAAAACAAAAAATAATAATAATAACAATAATTATAGATGGCCACTCCCATTGCCTTCCCCATAGCTTTTGTACTTTTGATTAATATACATGCCATACCTCCCATTTCCTTTGTCATTTCAATTTCCTTTCTTTCCATTTTTTTTTATTCTTCTTCCTTCTTTTAATTAGGCTCTCTTCCTTTGCCTATAATTTGAGTAGAGTTCACTCATCTTTTCTATTATTCTTCTTTTATATCCTCTAATCTTTGGCTCTCTGTCTCTTCCTCCATTGTGTTGCAAATTTTTTGTTTAGTATGGAAGTGTTTAGAGTGAGAGTTAGTAACTTTATAAAATAGTTATTTTAAACATCGATTTTGGAATTTCTGGAGGTTGGGATTTAGCTGTTGGTATGAAAACAATGAAAATTAAACAATAATTGATGTAATATTTTGGAATTTCTAGAGGTTGGGATTTAGCTGTTGGTATGAAAACAATGAAAATTAAACAATAATTGATGTAATATTTTGTGTGTGCATAATTAATTTCAAAATAACAAATGGAACTAAAGATCATTTGCGACCATAAAGATCACAGTACCTTAGAAGTAGAGTAAATGGGAATTTTCATTTATGATGATACTTCAACAAAAAAGAAGGTAAAATGTTAAATGTTCACTTTCTTCTTTCTATCTTTTCTTCATTTCTGTGGTTATTATGGTTATTAGTACAGTTTTTGGCATTTTAGTCAAATGCTCAACTGGGAGAATTTTGGTTTAAGCGTAAATTATGATAATTTCCCTTGAGGTTTGAAGAGAATAAAACAAGTCTCATAGTCTTGACATAATTACATCGACTTCCATTTTAGTAAAGCTAAAGGGACCGAAACAAAATGCAGATGGTGTAAAAACACAAGGATAAATAAGATAAAATATACAATTCAGCGTAAAAAAATATGACAACATTTTTTCATCGTTATGACTCACAAATTACTAATGAAAAAGGGGCCAAGTATTATGTAAATTAAAACTTTAAGGGAGCCTAAAGTAATCATGTTAAATCTATTCCAAACCTAGGGAGGTCAATGTAATTTACCTAGATTTTAATGGTTTGATCACAAATAAGGCATAGGCAGGATGACATTGATGAGAAAATATCAATTTGCACTAGTGTTTTTTAGAAAACGAGTTAGAGGGGAAGGGAAATGGGAAGCAGAATTGCACAGCGGTCAAAGCCAGAAACCATACCAGGTGAAGGCCATCATGCCAATGCCTAGTCTCGAATTGATACAAATTAAAAGGTGCCAAAACTGATGCAGCAAAGCCAACTCGTATATGATGTTTTTATTAGTGCTTGTTAGGGGCCACACATCTTCACCTAACTTCTAACCAACACTTATACACAATGTTTATAGACATGACAAATCAAGCAGGGAAAAAAAAAAAAAAAAAAACATGTTCGACAGTATCTATCCGAACATAATGTACATGTTCGGCAATCTACAACCGAACATGTTCAATAGTCAACACCCGTACAAAATTGTGTTGTCCGAAAATCAACTGCTGAACAAATTTAGGCTCCGAACACCCAGTGTCGAACGATTCACTCAAATACAATTTACTCAAATACAAACTTCATGCCAATGGAGATAAGTGCATAAAATCCTAAAATAAATAATAACTCACCTAATAAATCTCCAATGTGAAGTTCCAACTGTGTTGAGCAACACCACCGACAATGTCTTGATGAGTGTTTTCAGCAGTGATGTTCACCGGTGTAAATAGAGAATGGAGGGGGAGATGAATATTGTGGGTGTGGGGTGTGTGGCTGTGTGGGGGCAAAGATGGAACTTTGTGTGTATATTGTTGTGGGTGGGTGTGTGAGTAAGGGTAAATATATAAATTTGTGGTGTGTGATGAGAAAAATATTTATTTTTTCAAATTATTTTTGGTGTGTCTTTAGAACTGGTTTGCCTTGAGAGGTAAAGTGGTGTGTAAATAGAGCCTCCCCCACCTCTTCCATTTTTTTTTAATTCCAATTTTGTCCCAACATAAAATTTTCACTCTTATCCTAATCCCTAATATTCTAATTATAATTTTCCAAACCCTAACCCTAATTCCATCCCCCATCACCTCCTTTACAACCGCCATCATCACCGCTCTCCTTCACCACTGACCACCATTTCCTTCACTTCACCACTGCTCTCCTTTACTACTCTCCTGTACCACTGAAAATTAATGAGAAGATAGAGCAAAAGAGAAAAGAAGCCATTCTCTTCAAAACCCTAGCAGCACAAAAATACAACTCGTACCATTGCCAATTACCATTACCATTATCATTGACCGCAACGATCTTCCCCAACTCATCTTCTCCCTGTGCCACCACCGCAAGGTTGCCTTCTTAATTCCTCTTCTTTGTGGCTAAAAACCCTAGCCGAGATCACGATCTGAAAACCCTAGCGGCGATTGTGATTTGAAAACCCATAAAAATGATCGCGATTTGAAAACCCTAATTGCGATCGCAATTTGAAAACCCTAGTCGCGATTAAAAACCCTAGGCACCGTCGTAGGTAATGCTAAAGAAGGATAAGAAAATGAAAAATGTAAGGTTTGCGATGGTGATTTTGTGGGGTTGAAGAGTGGTGCTGGTGGTTACGATGAGACAAGCTGGAGAGTAGTGGTTGCAGTTGTGAAGGGCTGTTGGATGGTGGTTGGAGATGGTAGGGACCATGATGGAAATGAGGTTAGGATTAGGGTTTGAATAATTAGGGGTATAGTTGGTATTAAGGTGGGGGTTCAAAGAGAAAATGAAGAAGACTCATTTTGCTGGTGGGGATTAAAAAAAGTAAAGGTCTAAAGAATAAAGATAGAGGTAAATAGTAGCCCTTATGATAAATGTTCAAAAGACTATTTTACTGTTTTCAATTATTTACTAATAGCAATATTAAACCCGTCTTTAATATTTTAATTCATTTTGGCTAGATTAAATAAAATTTTATTTTATTTTATTTATTAAAAATTAAATAAATTTATTTATTTTCAATTAAATAAATAAAATATCAATAAAAATTTATGTTATTTTTTGAAATAAAATTTATTAACATTTTATTTTAAAAAATAGTTATAATTAAATAATAAAATTAAATAAAGCATCAATAAAAATAAGAGGTTTAAATATAGTACATAATTAAATCAAATACTTGGAGGGCAAATATATTATTTTACCATGGGATAGTTATCCCATCAATTCTATCTCATACCACATATGATTGAACTCCTAATTTGGCCTACCAATTTGCAACCAAACAATAGACTTCATGATTCAATGGACATAGAGTTCAATTCCTCCCTCCAATCCCTCTGAACAAACAAATCACACTTTTCATTAAAAATCCATTAGTCATAAGAATGAAAGATAATATTGTCATCTCATCTTTGTAAACACTCTCACGGTCACAGGACTGAATGTTTCAAAATAATCAAGCCCCTCTTGTTGATGAAAACCTTTGGCAACCAAGCACGCTTTATAGCGTTCAATCGAACCATTAGCCCGGCGTTTGATCCGAAAGACCCATTTATAGCCAACAATGTTCATACTAGGAGTGACCGGATGTAAGCTCCAAGTGTCGTTACGGATTAATGCATTGAATTCCTCAGTTATAGCAGTGCGCCAAATGGGAGATTTGTTGGCAGAAGTGAAACATGTGGATTCAATCGAGTCGGTAGAAACATACATGGCAAGGAAGGCATTGGGGTTGGTTGACATATGCCGAAGGACCATGGGGTGAGTTCGATGGGTAATGGAAAGGGGTTGGGGTGATGAGTTAATGTCAACTATGAGATTGAGGCCACGGGTGTGGTGAAGAGAGGATGAGGCAGGGGTAACGGGATGCAGAATAGGGGAGGTAGAGGACGGGATGGGGGATGCAACAGAGGCACCTGTGGGTGGAGCTGCTGCAAGTGGTGGCGTGGAGAAATGGGCGGAAGGAGGTGCAAGCAGCTGGACAGTGGGTGTGGGTGGTGTCGATAGTGCACCAGGAGATTGAGGTGGGGAATGGGAAGGGGACACGTGAGTGGGTGCAATAACAAAAGGGTGTGAAAGGTGGTATGTCGGGTTGGGGGGAAGAGGCAGAAGATGTGGAAAAGGGGAATGTGCTTTCATCGAATCGAACATGTCGGGCAATATAAAGACGACCGGTGGAGGTCTCAAGACAATGATAGCCACGATGAGAGGGACTATACCCGAGAAACATGCAAGGGGCGGATCGAAAAGAAATTTTATGGGTGTTAGAGGGACGAAGAAAAGGAAAACAAAGGCAACCAAATTTTTTTAAAAATTTGTAGTCAGGCGATTTGGAAAACAAGCATTAAATGGGTGAGAGATTGTGAATGACTTTAGAGGGCATTCGGTTAATGAGGTAGACAGTAGTGTCAAACGCAAAATGCCAAAATTTATGCGGCACAGAAGCACGAGCAATGAGGGTAAAACCGGTTTCAACAATGTGACGATGACGACGTTCAACTGAACCATTTTGCTCATGCGAATGTGGGCATGGAAGACGGTGAATAATACCCAAGGTTTGAAAATATGAATTTAGTTTACGATATTCACCACCCCAATTAGTTTGCATAACTTTAATTTTGCGAGAAACCTGCCGTTCCACCATAGTTTTGAAAGTGTGAAAAATATTAAAATCATCAGATTTATTGAACATGGAAAAATACCAAATGAACTTAGAAAAGTCATCTACAAAGATTACAAGATATTTATGACCTTCATGGGAAAGAAATGGGGATGGACCCCAAACATCACTAAAAATTAAATCCAAATGAGCTAAACTACGACTAGACGAGGACGGTAGGGATAGTCTGAAGGATTTGCCAAGAGGACAGGCATGACACAATAGTGTTCGAGTTCGTGGATGCTGAACAGGAAGAGTGTGAGATTGAAGGATTGAATGAAGAACACGCCCATGCGGATAACCAAGTCGACGGTGCCAATAGAGAGAAGACACAACTTCAAATAAGAGAGCTGCGGGAGTTGTAGGAGAGGTTGGAGAAAGCTGATAGAGACCACCTTCATTCTTGCCATGAAGAAGAGTTTTCTTGGTGAGTTGGTCCTTAATCAAAAAATAGGTGGGATAAAATTCAAAAAACACATTATTATCTTTAGTAAATTGATGGATAGAAAGTAAAGATTTTTGAAAAGTAGGAACGTGAAGAATAGAATTAAGACGAAATGAATGAGAGGGGGAATGAAGAGTGGAGGAACCAATATGTGAGATCGGAATGTCCATACCATTGCCAACGTGAAGATGTGAGGTGCCATGGTAGCCATCAATGTGAGATAGAGAAGCGAGATCAGGAGTGACATGGTGTGTGGCACTGGTATCCGGAAACCAATCAAGATAGGAGGAAGGAGGAGAACTCAAGCCACCATATGTACTGGAAGTGGGTTCGGAACCATAATTGGTGAAATGAGCACTTGGAGCAACCACGCGATCAAACCGGTGATAGCATTGAGGAGCAATGTGATTGGGCCGATTACAAATTTGACAGCGGAGATGTTGATCAGCAGGTGGAGTGGGGAGGAGGCCCGAACCAGCAGAGAAAGAGTGAAAGTTAGGAGGAGTTCGGTCTTGCCCATCGCGCCCACGACCACGACCACGACCACAGCCACGGCCACGGCTATGGGAAAACCCACCACGCGAATGACCACGAGATGTGGGTTGAGCAAAGTGGGCCTGCGGAACAAGTGTCGAAGTAGGGGTGGTCGTGTTGCGATGAAGGAACTCATGACTTAAAAGGAGACTATGGAGTTCCGAAAATGAAACAGGGGCTGGGCGAGTCGTGAGGGTCATGACAAGATCCTTGAAATCAGGATGAAGGCCTTGATAAACATATAGGTAGAACTCGGAAGGGGAAAGAGGAGTGCCGACAGCAACAAGTTCATCGGCAATAGTTTTGGCGTCATGGAGAAAAGCAGTGGCTGGGCGATCATTTTGTTTCAATTATTGAAGACTCAAACGGAGTTGGAGAAGGCGAGTATGAGAAGGCAAGGCGAGGCGAGGGATTGCTCTAGTGTGAGCCAAAGATCACGAGAAGAGGTGCATTCGATGGCAAGAGGGAATATTTCATCCGAGAGAAAGGCAATGAGAAGGCTCATCATGAGTTGATCTTGACACTACCAAGTCGCATATGCGGGATTGGGAGTGGGGACACCATCCATGTCAATGGTGGATGGTGGACAAGAGGAGGAACCGTCAATATATGGGTAGAGTTGTTGGCCACGAAGGTAAGGAAGAAGTTGAGTTTTCCAATAGAGAAAATTTTTGGATGTGAGTTTAAGAGAGATGAAGTGATGAGCATGAGGAAGGAAGATGGGTGAAGGGGCTTTGGCTGAGGTAGTGTCCATATCGGAGGATGAAATTTCAGAGGCCAATGGCTCTGATACCAACTTGAACAATTTGCTGTAAAATATTTGATTGAGTTAAAGTGAAAATAGTTTTTGTATTACATTAGTTCCATGACTATGCTATTCTATTTATACATGCTATAAGATAGGGATAGATACAAATAATGATAAGGATAGAATCATGGATGTATATCTGTGATATATATCTGATATGGGAAGCATATCTCAACACATACCATCTGCATTAGTTCTAATATTCATTATTTTTTCTAATTCATTTAAATCATTAAAAAATAAGGATTAATTATCTCTTTAGTCCAAAAAGATGTTATTTGAAAACTAAAATGACACAATTTAAATATTAGAGAGAAAAATGACATAGATCGCATACTTTAGGGACTAAATATATAATTTTTAATAGAGCTTCAACATTTATTTATGACTTTAAGGAAATTTGTTAATTGAGTCAGGTTAAGGGACCAAAATCAAAAGACTTTACTAAATTGACACACAATTTAAATATTAGAAAGTAAAATAACACAAATGACATACTTTTTTTTTTTTTTTGAGGAACAGAAATGACATACTTTGAGAATTTAAAGGTAATTAATTCAAAAAATAATATTTTACTTTATATATTTTAATAATATAATGCAGTTAAAAATATAAGTAACATAAATCCTTAGGTGTATTCATTCATGCATTTAATTAGAGTCATCAGTCTGCTTTCAAAAGTACTATATTTTAATGTTAGGTAGATACATTGATAGAGAAAACAAGAGGTATGTTTTTGTCATGTGTTATTCCTTCTAGATCCAAATGGGCAAAAAGAGCATCAATATCATGTGAATTATGCCATATGAAAAAGTTACCATCTTACTTTTAATATCATCTCATCTTCTTCAAGCAATAATAGCAGTAATAGTAATAGTAGGCAGTGAAGAATCATAGAGTTTGAATCACAGCCATCCATTTTTAGTGCACCATCATTGGCTTGTGGGTTCTACCTATAATTTGGTCTCCATTGACTAGGTTTGCTTTATTTGATATGAGTGGCCCTTAAATTTCTGTCATTTGAGAATTTATCATCATCATGCAAAGATACAGAAAAATACATTCGATTTTTGGAATTTTTTTTTTTTTTTTTATAGAGGAAACTTTTTAAAAATTACATCAACAATGAAGAATAAAAATACTGTTTGAGGTTTGGGAAAAAAAAATTATAAATTTTATAAGTTTGGCATAATTCATTTTACACTAGAAATTTATTGGTCATATAATAGAAAATGGATGTATCTCCTCTTTCACACTGAAATGTATATTTTATATTGTTTATCTTTATATATTTTTACATTACACTACTAGAAAATTGACCTTTTGCGTCTTATTTTTTTGCATGACTAATTAACCGTCAAAAAAAAAGAAAATATTTACAAATCAAAAAGATGGGCCTTAAAAAAATAAATGAGCGGAAATAGGTCAAATTATTATTCCTATTTCTTTTGTTTATTTTATATACCAATGCCCTAGCCCCTTCCACTCTCACGGACATTCACAAACTATCTCTCTCGCTCTCTTGCTCGCCATAGTCGCAGCTCCAGTGGTATGAATCTCTGTCTCTCGGTCTCTCACTTTCTTTATCATGCTCTGTTTCTCTGATCTTCAATTTCATTTTCTGACTCAAAATTCGATTTTCTAAGTTGAATTTTCTCGAGAAGATGCAGTCTCTACAAGATTTGATTGACGATGAAACAGAAATTGTTGAGTGAAATTAGGTTAATTGTTTGATCAGGCAAAGAGAAAAAAACAGAGAGATGAGAAACACGAACAACATCGCTCTAGATACGATAAGTCTTTGTATCGCAATTCGTCAACGGGACTCAAGCTTGATTCGTAAGCAATTTGATTGGAATGTTAACTATAATTTACGTTGCGTGTTGTGGTTGATGATTTGATTATCTCAATTAGATACATGAATCTCTCGAGTTTTGATTTCTAATTCTAAGCTCTGTATAATCTAAACATTTAGGTTCAAGGTCTGTTGATTATATTTATGTTACGTTGATCATTTCACTTTGTTTGATGTAGTTTTTGGAAATTATATTTGTTTAATGCTTTTTAATTTATTTTTTTTTTTTTTGTTGTTGTTGTTGTTGCTGCTGCTGCAAGTCATCCTCATCATCTTGAAATCGAGAAGGCAAAGAAGATGTTGAAAGTAAGAACTGAGAAAATGTAGTATATTCATAGTCTCTATTTGATTGTTTTTTATATTCTGCTTTCACGTCTTTCCCAGTATTCGTTTTCTTTTGTTTTAATTCTTTGATGTGTGGTTATGTTGATACATGCGTATTTTTCTCTCTTTCTTTTTGGTATGTGTCTAGGCTTCATATATTTCTGCTTTTTTCTTTTTCCAGGGTTGATGTGTGCATTGTTGTGGAGCGATCTACAACCTGACTGGAAGGGTCCTAACAAGCGGGGTGTTGGTCTTTCTTTTGGTGCAGATGTAACAAAAAGATTTTCTGAGAAAACAATCTGGGTACTTCTCGATAGTTTTGATTCTTTTGCGATTTCAATTCTTCAAGTCTGCTCAATTTATACATTTAATTCATTTGTGATTTGGTTGTGTGATCTCACGAAGTGAAGGATGAAGGCTATGAGATTGAGCATGATGGTAAACTCATTCTTGTGTTTTGCTCCAAACTATTGTGATCGGTAATTTAATCATGGTTTTCTTTTCTTGAGCATGTTTACATTTATTTGATAGGATCATAAAACTTATGCTTTGCTCGAAAAGTTGCTAGAGGTCATATGTACCTCACAATTTTATCTTGGAACATAAATATTTACCAAAGATATTTTATGTTTTCGATAAGTATATATTTGAAAATTTGTGCGGAGGGACTGAAATGGCTTTTGTTGTATATGTTTAAACTCTAGTTTATGGTTATTGAAATCAAAATCACATTGACAAAGAAAGACATTGAGATTTCAATAAAAGATTGGGCAGAGATAGTGCACACATATGGTTAAGGTAGGTATTCTAACTAGAATGGAAACTCATACAAGTCTGACTTCTGAGGTATTATTTTATTGAATTTTTCGGAGTAGATTATGGCTCTTATTGTTGAAGGGGACTCTTGTTATTTTGTACTTATTTGGACATATTTTGTTCAAATATTTCCAATGTACCAAAAGTATTTTGCTCTCTCTCTCTCTCTCATTTGTAGCCTCTGGGGTTGGTGCACCATTGGAGGAGTTTCTTCTTTTTGTTTTGTGGATAGAGCTGAAGGTGCTTAAATCTATATGATGATATCTATCCTGTATTTCATGTCACTTCTCTGGAATGGTTGATTATTGTTTTCCCATGGCTGATCATCTCATCTGGGAAGATTGGATTTGGTGAAAATTTTACACATTACATGATATTATTTATTTATTTTTACTTTGTGTGCTGCAGATGGGTAATAAGGGTGCTTTTATTCGTTTTGAAGCTCCAAATCTAAAGCCAAACATAGTTACTTTTTCAGCTGTGGTCAGTAGCTTTTGTCTCTCGAACTAGGGCTTTTGTTTTTGTTTTACAGTGTTCTTAATTCATCAAGTATATATAGTTGGTCTGATGTCTTTTTTATTTTTGTTTTTGTGTCATGGAGGCCATTGAGAAATGTGATGTGATGGTTGGCAAAGGAGCCAGATGACTTCTATGAGTTAGTTTTGTGAGGAAGATGATAAATGTGTATAAGTACCATTTATGTAAGAACTAAAAACTTTGTCCTATTTATACCAATTCAAATGCATATCGGAACCTTTATGGAAATCGAGGGATGAGACTTAGCATATCAGTTCACTTATAATGGGGTCATTAAATGTAACTGCAAATTGGTATAAGAGTTGGTGGCTGTACTATGTAGGATCTCTATATATCTATATTCCCACATATGTAATTCAAAGGTTTAGATTGTCTTGATTTCAATCTCTGCTATCACTGCTTGAGTGTCTCTATCTCTCACGCTTTTATTTATTTATATTTTACTTTTCTTGCTCTATGTTTTAATTTAAATGATCACTGTTCCCTTTTAAAGGATGAGAAACTTCAAGATGTTTTGGGACATTTTCAAAAAGATTTTGAAGGTGGAGTTTCAGCTGAGAACTTGAGTAAGTCAAACACAAAAACTACAAAAAAATTTCGTATTCAAAGACCCACATTTATGTGGAGCTATGCTATGAAGTGATGCGTTGAGGATTTATTCATTTTAATAGGGACAAAATTTGGTGGTTATGGTTCATTTCTACCCACCTATCAGCGCTCTCCTATTTGGTCTCGTCCAATATCTCCACCAAAAAATCATAACTATAGCACGCCCAAATCCCCAAACATTTTGCACCTGGAGGTAGAAAATTAATGAATTTGGGCCTTCTTTTGTTTTTGTGAATTGTTCTTTGTTGTTAAGGAGGAAGTAGGACTGTCTTGGTTAAAATGGGAATTCTGGTTTACCTGAGCACTTTGAGTTGTCTAATTATACAGGGTAGCCGTCATCTTTTTCAGCGAGACATGGGCCGTCTTCTACAAATGCCGCATTGCTCCCTTCGTTGAGGTCTTCCAATAATGATTTATCAAAAAGAGACATAGGCATGTCATCAGTAAGGGAGTATACAGTATTATGGCGAGGTGATATCTTGCTTCTCTTTTGGCAATGTGCTAAAATGTCCAAATACTCTTCAATTTTTAACTGATCCTTGCATTTCTTAATTTGTAGGTTCTTAAGAAGTAGGCTGGTCTAAAGCTTCAAGATAATGTAATTAGTTCTTCCTTGTTATTTATCCTTTCAAATTTCATCATCTTACTTATCCAAAAACATATATGTAAATAAATATTCATCATTCTTCTTTGTTCTGTCTTTTGTGGAATGTATGTGGGTTTCTCCCTTCATTTTAATCATGATAAAAAATTACTTTTAGGAATTTAAATGTCTGAATTTGAAAGGTTTAATTTGGTTGTTTCTGTCTGATTGTATAATTTATGGATTCTTCTGATGCAGGAAAATATGACCAGATCTTTGTTGATTCTGAGATGTTGAGGACATTATCAAAAGGCATCAATCGGATCATCACCTCATTGAAGGATCCGGACATCGAGTTAGTTTTAAGTGCGATGGAGTTTTTGAGATGCCTTTTGGTTCTTCATCACTAGGCACAATGGTTGGTTACATGTTAAGCAAGTAACATTAAACTTGTATTCTACTTTGTACACATGCTCTGAAATCTGCATGGACTTGTTGAGCATTCAGTTGATTATCTTGGATATGTAAATTACGCCTAACATGCATGGTAGGTGTTTACCCTTTACGGATCTCTTTTCTGGCATCCTAGCTTGCACTATATTGTTTCAACAACTGAAATGCTCACTTTAGCAAAAGCGTTGATTCATCAATCGAGCTAATTTCCATATTCGATTTTGAAGGATATCTCAACTATTTTTTTTCTTCTTCATAGACCATAGTATAGTAGTACACTAATTATTCTAAGTGGTAGTCATAATTACTCCTATTATGCTCGATGGTTACCTGTTGGACTCCCAACTATTATATCAGGGGCACAAGTCCCCTTGTTGATTAATTGAAAATTATACAATTAAAATAAAACATGATAGTCATAATTGTGATTTCATCTGCGATTGCTAAGCGGTTTTCATAAATCTATATTCTGTGAAGTTGGTACTCTACGTCATAGTTTTAAAAATCACCATCCCTTACTGACAATGATTTAACCCCCATAGTATTCGGAGACGTGCTCTTGATCTGTTATATGGCATGTGTGATGTTATATGGCATGTGATCAGTATCTCAGCACAGCTGACTTTGCAAGGCGTGAAGAATTGTCACTAAAAGCTGCTATTCTAGCAGAGAAGTTTGCCCGACTTATCATGGTAAGTATGCATTTCTATCCAAGAGGGAGAGCATGTATTTCATTATTAGATCGAGGCACCATGATATCTTGTTGAATGCGATATTTTCGGTTGTGCATGAATAACTACCATGAATAACTCTGGATTGATGAATTATTTTGATGTCAAATGGCTTCTCTCGTATAGCGATGTTACTTCGGTTTTTACTTAAAAATTTCATCTTTTACGCTTAGAATGCAATAAATTTTAACCTATTGAAACTTTTTCTCTTCACTCTTTTATAATTTTGTACACTACTTATAATATCATTTTGTGTTTCTAATCCTTGCGGTGCGTGGATGTGATTCTTTAGTTGATTGACAAAGCGAGATTTTGTCGATGATGACATTTGGTTTCGTGTTGTGCGGTTTGTTACAAACAATGAGGACCTATAGGTGTCTACATCTTTTCATTCACGTGCTTTATTGTTTGTCCTTGTCTTCTTATGATATTCATTGATTGCTATTTCCTTACTTCATATATTTTATCGACTTTATGCGTGATAAAAGCGAGAGTATATTGATAAGCCACACATGAGACAATGGTCAAGGTGTGCATATTACGCCTATGATTTATTTACATTATCGGTAAAATGTGAGTAAGGATATCTTTTAAGTGTTAAGGTGTGCTTGTGCATATTCCGGCATCAAGGATCTTTTCCAGAAACCCATTTATGTTGCACTCTATTTGTTGGACTTGGATGTTGTGGCTTTAGTAGTAGGCCTATACAAAGACAGATATTTTTCTGACAAAGATAGTTATAATTTGCCCGCTCTGGATTGCCATCTTACATTTAATGTGGTCCCTTTCGTTTGTAGTTTAATTTTCAAGCTCTTAATCAACTTATTGTAAGTTAATTACAGAAAGCATGATCAATTGTATCATTTTATGATTGCGCAAGGCAAGATGAATTACTAAAAGCTTACCTTTTTCAATTGTGGAGAAGGAGCTTTTCCCCTCGTCATATTGCTTTCATTTCTTGCACTGGGGAGTACAAGGTGTTATGCCAGTTCATTGATAGAGTGGAGAAACACCCGAGCAAGAAAATTGATGAGAAGATTGGCCAGTTCTGGATTGTATTTTTTTCATAAAAGAACTTTTCCCAAGTTTTTAGTTGTAATAACTTTTACATATGGCTCAAATTTTGAGGCTCAAATTTTGAGACTCAAATAGAATGTTCAATCAAACTATAATGTTATACTGTCTGAATTCTAGTCATTGTTATTCCTAGAGTGCTTAACGCTATACTTTTATTTATTTATTTATTTATTTGTTTTTATTTTTATTTTTATTTTTATTTTTTTGCGACGGTAACAAGATGGTCGCCAAAGATCATATTAGTGTTTTTCTTTGTTTTTTGCGACGGCAAAATAGCAGTCGCCATAAGTAGTTTAGGTGGTCGCAAATAATTTGCGACCGTTGCTTGCCGTCGCAAAAACTATTTGCCACCCCCATATTCATGACCCCCATTTGCGTCGCATAGGCCGTCATAAAAAGTCTTTTCTTGTTGTTTTTTATTATTTGCGACGGTTTATAGCGGTCGCAAAAAGTGTTTTTTTTAGTAGTGTTATTTGTGTTAGTTTCAGTTCTTTTAACCTTACTAAAAGAGACATTGGGATAATTATACCAAAACTATAGAATTTGCTATATAATATATATATATATATTTTAAAATCTCAGCAAAGTCATTGTAATTTATCCTTAGAAAAAAAATTACAAAAGCATGAAATCTTTAGATCAAAAGACAAAATGCCCATTTTTCTTTTCATTTTCTTCTGCAAACAATTGCAACCTATTCCTTCTCGCTCAACCCAAAATCCCAGTCAGCAATTCCATGTTTTTGTAATTTCTTTTGATTAGTCCATTGTGGTTGCAATTTTTAGAAAGTTTCCATTGATTTTATTTTATTTTATTTATTTATTTATTTATTTTTTAATTTTTGTATGTCGTATATATAATTGATATAAGATCCCCACATAATGTAGTTTGAAGAAATTAATTTGATGTTACTGTAATGCAACCATTGTAGGTATGGGGGTATATGAACCATATAAATGCAAGATTTGAATCATCATCAGACTATATGAGAGATGGGACCAATATTTCAATTTTGATGGGGTCTTCTTCTTGACATTAATTTGTGATCTCTAGATTGTTGATTGCTTTCTAAAAAGGAAAGGAAAAAAAAAAGGTACTTTCACCCCATGCATGTGATCTCTAGAGAGGGTTGGTAATGTTCACCTTCTCTCCATGAAAACTATTTGGTACCATATGCATATTTTTTTAAATTTTTTTTTAAAAAGTATATTGTATGTATTATACCATACTATTACATAACATCATAACAATATTTTGTTATAAATATTATAATATGTTGTAACTTTTCTTACAAAAATGGTTTATAACATTTCTCATCGCAAATAGTTCGTAATCTTTATATTACACTGATTATAATATAATTACAATGATTTATAACTTTCATTTTAAGAGTTGAACAAGGTTAATCTAACTGAATAAATTTGAATTGGATAAGCACTATTTCTTGTCACAATCTTGAGCTAGGTGTTTGTGATTGAGCATCAATAAAAGACATAGCCTAGAAAAAACATTTATTGTTTGGTCTATTTTGAGAAGTAGGTTAAAAGTTAATTTTTTAATTTTTTTTTGAAAAAACGTGCAAAACAATAGAGAGATAATGTGACAAAAAAAAAAAAAAAAAAAACCAATAAACTGACTTTTAACCTACATACTAATTTTTTTTTCCTAAACTTTTAAATAAGAAGGATTTTTTTGGGGGGGAAACTTAAATAAAGAGAGTGGATTGTGTTTGAGCTATTGATTATTAAATTCACTTCAACAAGCATTTAGTAAGTATATATAAATACACAGAAAGCAATATGAGCAGTGGCTGGTTTGCCCGAGAGGTTAAGGGGGAAGACTTAAGATCTTCTGCACATAAGTGCGCATGGGTTCGAACCCCATAGCCAGCATGTTTTGTATTTTTTTATCAAGCCAATAACCTAACCTAACCTAACCTAACCAAACCAAACCTAAGTCTCAATATTAAAGTTTTTTTTTTTTTTTGATTTTTTTTTACACATTTAATAACTACATAAAATTTTTAATTTTCTTTGTTATGCTGCTAGACAAGGAATGAATTAAGATATTCCCAAAGCAAAGGATGGTTTAAGCTGTTCTCCTTTGTGCAATCCTATAAACCATAAATGAAATAAACCAAGTTGGGTTGTATGATATAGGTTACTTATGAGTTTTACTCAGTAATTAGTTGGACCTATTAAAAGTGGTAATGGTCACTTATGAGTGTTTTTTTTTTCTTTTTTCTTTAACTGATTGAAATCTCAAATGTTAGATTTGGTTTGATTTGAAGTTTCATGCACTCAAATCAAGCCCACGTAATGGCCATATAATTTATTATCTTTCACCATTACAAAGTTTGTTTTGCTTCCAGTACTTTTGGATTAAATGATTCGTAAATTTCAGTTCCTCAATTAACAAAATTAAAAAATTTGGTTTGATAAATTTTTTATTTTTATTTTTTCATTCTTGAGTGAACTAAATTGCTTTGACTCTGAATTGTCGAGTTGAATAACATTATCGCTCTATTGATTTGAACATAAAATATTTTTTTATATTTGGTGATGGGATAAAAATGGAGGTAGTGATGACTGTAGTGATGACGGTGTGATGGTGATAGTAAGAGTGACAATGGTAATGTGGTAACATAGGTAAGACTTTAATCAATAAAATATTTTTTACTTTTTAAAAGTAAAAAATATTTTATGCCTAAATAAGCTTATTTTCTGTGAACTTTCATTTTTTATTGGCTTGTTTTGAAAAGTAGGTTAGAAAATGACTTTTTGATTTTTTTTTTTTACTTTTTTTTTTATTTAAAAAATGTATAAAAAAAGTAGTGAAATAATATGACCCAAAAAAAACCAAAAAGTCCAAAAAATGACTTTTAGCCGAATTGCCAAAACAAGCCATTATACCAAACACTGAAAAAATATAAAAAATGTTTCTATCCAAACAAACAAAGTTTATCAATGGTAAAAATGAAGTCTACAAGAAAATATAAAAACAGGATAATTTGAATGGGCCGGGCCTAATTAGAATTGAAGTTCACCAAATATGTCCAAACCATTCCCAAACCGAGCACCAACTATGGGTGGCGGGTCGGTTTACCCGGCCCATTTATTCCTGATGTGTTGCACAAGAAAACCCCCAATTCTTTATATTCCTCCAAGCACTCTCTCTCAGACGAGGTTTTGCAAATATTTTCTTTTCAATCCTCTGCGATTTGACTCTCTCTGTCTCTGTTCGAACAGGTAATCTATATATTTCTATATATATATATGCATTTCTTGTTATGTTTACACACTGTGGACTGTGGATTGCAAGTAATCGATTGATTTTTAGTTAACAAGCTCTGTATGATCTGAAATTAGTTGATTTTATTTTTAATTTAGGGTTTCGCATTGGGTGGTTAAGAATTAGTGCTTTGATTTGATTAACTCTTTCTGTTTGGTAGCTCAGAAAAAAATTAAAACTTGAGTAGAAAATGATTAGGTGGTTGTATCTCTATTTATTTATGGTTAATCATACCTAATTTTGATTCTTCATCTGGATTTCTGCACTTCTGCTGGTTCAGTTCCCTGTGTCATCTATTGCTATAGTGCTAATTATACTGAACTTCTTGTTGCGAAAATGCTGATTATGATGATTTTCTGTTGCCACATTGCTAATTATACTGACTTTTTTATGTGCATAAAATGCTTAATTTTTTTGTAAGCTGCCTGATTAATGCACAATTATGTATTTGATGATTTCACCATGTTGGGCAGGGTGGGGTTAGAGGGAAAGTTTGCCTAAGCGGGGAGGTTTAGCGTTGGGGTCCCTGAGCCATGCCCACCGTGTTGGTTATTTTAGTGATGGGCATTCGAACATTGGGAATAATATGATGAAAGAAAGTAAATATATGAAGGGTAATAGTGGAAATCAACCGCACCACTAAAATATATAAAGGGTGGTAGTAGGTGTATGCATATATATAGACTAGTGGGTGACACACGCAATGTGTGTGCAATTTAGATAAGTAAGCATAAAAATAAATAAGAAAGAAATTTATATCATAATATGTATGTTGTCTAAAATGGTAAGAGTGTCATTAATGAAATTCAAGGTCCTGCATTCAAATCTTGCTTACGCTTTTGAATAATATATTTTTATTTTAGGATATGAAAATTTGCCACGTGGCAGAAGGAGAAGCCACTACACTATTAGACACCACATTATGTGCTCACATATATAATAGTATAGAAGATATGCATGTTTCTTTTTAATTTATATATTTCTTTTCTATTAATTCTGTAATAAGTTTTGGACTTCCTATGTTTAATATTCCAATTGTTTTGAAACTTGGCCTCAGATAAAAAGCCAAGAAAGGTATAAGCATGAAGTTTGATACAAGTGGTCTCGAGACACATGGGTTGCTTGGAGCAAACAATGAGCTTTTCAGTGGTTTCTCCACTGCTCCATCTTTTGAGATTCCTAATACTACTAATGTGAGTTTCATCTATTTATTTCGGAATGTCATAATATGATTATGTTAATACGTTTTTTTGACAATTATTTGGTTAACGATTTATTTTCTATTTGTTTTTTTTTTCCCCAGTTTGATGGATTTCTGAAAGAAGCTATACAGATGGTGAAACCAGCAAAGGGCACAACAACACTTGCTTTCATTTTTAAGGAGGGTGTAATGGTTGCTGCTGACTCCCGTGCAAGCATGGGAGGCTACATCTGTATGTTCATCATTCATATTTTATGCTGTTTGTTTTCTTTGCATTGAAAATTATATCGTGCTTACCACTTAAAACTTTAATTTGATAGCCTCTCAATCTGTGAAGAAAATCATTGAGATTAATCCCTACATGCTTGGGACAATGGCTGGTGGAGCAGCTGATTGCCAATTCTGGCATAGAAATTTGGGCATTAAGGTAATTCAGCTATGGTTTCCGTTATCTGCTTGCTGTGCAGTAAGACCTGGCCAGGCATTCCTTGCTATATTCCCACTAAGGAATGGCATTCCTAAAGCTGGAGTGTAGTGTCAGTTTATTATTTGTCTTCTCTGTGTAGTTGTGTATCTCTTTTACCATTTAACTACTGTTAATTACTTTTTTGTCCAATCTGTTATTTTAAATTGTTTATCCTCTCTTAGGGTGGATTAGTAGAGACTTCTACAAATACAATTTGACATGTGAAAATATGAAAAACAGGGTTATATTGTCATTTATAAATTTTTTGAATACAAAAGTCTGTTTATGAGTACATTAGCAAGGTATAAGTGATTGGCATACAAGCCTTGCGCTCTAAGCATTAGTGCTAGAAGCAGGGGAAGAAGAAGAAGATTGAAAATTTGGTTTACTGATGCAAAGAGAATATCACTGATTAGCAAGGTAGGTATATTGGATGTGTATTTTCCCCTTCTGACTTTGAAATGTTGTCGATGATACTCCTGAAGTCATTGATTACTTCTTAAAATAGACTTTCTACTACTTTTATAAAGCAGTTAGAGTAATTACTATTAAAAAACTTGATTCAGTTTGTATTTCTAGACAAGTTTATATATTGGTTCGCCTCATTACTTTCCATACATCAGGCAACCGCTTTACTGAGCTTTGCTATAGCAGATTTTCTTCCTTATAGTTGCCCAACCAATCGTCTAGTCTTAGGATGGAGTCGAACTACCTAATTGTGCGCAGCTCTGTAGTTGCCGAATATGTTAGTGTTGCAAAACCATCTCACTAGCTGGATGCACCTGCATGGTTGACTGGGTTTTAAATTTGACAACAATGCCATAGTGCAGTTTTATTTTTTTGTGTTAGGATCTAATAACCTGAAATTGTCAATGTTATTGTTTTTCTATTTACAAGAGCTAACACACTTTTTTGTCTTGCATATTTTAGTGCCGACTCCATGAACTTGCAAATAAGCGAAGAATTTCAGTTACTGGGGCCTCAAAGCTGTTAGCAAACATTCTATATAATTACCGTGGAATGGGTTTATCTGTTGGTACCATGATTGCTGGTTGGGATGAAACGGTAATGACAAACGAAAATTATTTAATAATGTTACTTGTCCTAGCTTTCTTGGACTCCTATAAACTGTGTTTCTTCTTGTGGTCTGTAGGGTCCTGGGTTGTATTATGTGGACAGTGATGGTGGTCGTCTAAAAGGAATGAGATTTTCTGTTGGATCTGGTTCGCCTTATGCTTATGGAGTACTGGATAACGGGTGAGTTCTTTGTTCCCTTAACTATTTTCCAATATTGTCACGTGATTTTTTGTATTCTCTGCTGACCGAGTTACATTTTCCCATTGTTATTTAGAAATGCATTTTCCAGTATCTCCTTCAAATTTGTCTGTTGAATTAAATAGTTGTGTTTTTTTGACATACCATAAAGAGGGGGACAACATTATGCATCTTGTGGGAAACCTCATATAATTGTGGAGGAAAAAGCAAAACTACAAATTGTAGAAACAAGAAATATATTAAGAAAAAATTTGGTAGAAATGCTTGGATGTATTTGGCAAAGTTGTTTCCCTGTGACTTTCATGGACTTGAGCATCTCCTGTCCTCTCCCTTTTCCATTATCTTGTTTATGTAGTTTCTATAAATATTTAGAAGGGTTTTGCCATATCTTCTATACAAGCAATGTGCTTATTTTGGTGTTATTTTGTGAACGGGGTAGGTACCGTTATGATATGACGGTGGAAGAAGCTGCAGAGTTGGCTAGACGTGCCATTTATCATGCAACATTTCGAGATGGAGCAAGTGGCGGTGTTGCTAGTGGTAAGCTCGTCTTGTGTGTGGATGGGTGGGTGTGCGTGTGAGATTTGATATCTATAACTTAATGATTCTCTCTTATCAGTGTATTACGTTGGACCCAATGGATGGAAGAAACTCTCTGGGGATGATGTTGCTGAGCTTCACTACAACTACTACCCCGTTGAACCATCAGTGGTAGAACATGAAATGGTTGAGACTTAGGGCTTGAGGGAGGTCTGCTTCAATGTTTCTTTCTTTCTGTAATTCCTTTCCAAGTAATGTTTTGCGTTCTTTAACAGTTCCTGAACTGCCTTATTACCGCATATCAATTTAATTTGCTGACAGCTTTTGGTTGCTTGTTTCAAAACTTATAATTCATCTATACATTGCTTTTATTTTATATTGTTGTTTTGTAACTTTCGTCTTTACTACCTTTATTTGCTGTTGTTACTTCTGTCTCTTAATCTGTGCACTTGGGCAGGGCACTGCCTTTGTGCCTCTTGATTCTTTAAGCTAGGCCAATTTCACTCTTGTGCAGTTGGTTCTGATTAGCTAGAACTCCCTGTGAGGCTCGTGGTAACTTTGGTGTCAAAACTGATAGATGTGGAATGAGTGTGCGCATGTTTATTTTTCCTCCCTCACACAAAAGGTTTTTTTTTTGTGTGTGTGTGTGTGTGTGTGGATCTAGGCCTAGTCAGATCACATTGGAAGTAACATGTTCCACTCAAACGTTTGCTTGGGCCTTAGAGTGTATCGGTCAAAAAGTAATCCTCTTACCCTAATACAGGGCAAGTGGGGTTTGTTTTAGAATCCCAGGTTTGCCTATGGGAAACCTTGGTTCTAATTAGTTGAGTTTGGTGGTATGATTTTGCTTTCTTCATCGTATAGTTGATATTGGTGGTCTGGCTCTTTCTCTCTCTCTATCTCTCTCTGTGTTTTTAGCAACTTACTCCACTTGAGGAACCATGTCCCAAACCGTGGATGGCGCCACCCTTTGCTGCTGCTTTTTTATTATTATTTTTAAGCTTAGGTAGCTGAGGGTATTCGTGATATGGTAGGAGTATCACTTGTTGAAAGTAAACATATCGATACAATGGTGAGGAAAAGTGATATGATCATTTGTAAATTATAATAGAGATGTTAGGTGGAGGGGAAAACCCAAGTTGATATGGATGCAGCAGGAAAAATGATATGAGTTTATTTAATTTAATTGAACTATGGTCCTTGGTAGAGTAGAATGTTGAAAATTAAATTATATAATCCGATCTCACTTGATTGTGACATAGGGCTTAGTTTTTAAGTTGAAAAACCGAATACTTTTCAACTAGGCTGCAGCAAGCCAGTGAGCACAACTTTTTACCTCTCTTGGAGCCCATGAGAACAAGACCGAAAAATTAGAGCTGAGATGGCAAATGCCATGAAAGATCGCACGGCACTCCCAAGGGGGAACCAGTTCGGAAACGCAGAGACCAATGACTGACTTGTTATCACTTTCCCCTTGGGCATTAGAAAGACCAAGAGTTTGAAGGAACAAACAAGCCAAACGAATTGCACTAGCTTCTCCATGCGAGACTGAAGAAGAATGGACGGAAGAGACAATGCCATCAACCAATTTCCCCTTCGAATCCCTCAAAATAACAGCAAGGGTAGACCTCTGCTTCTCAGAATCAAAGGAGGCATCACAATTAATCTTCAGAGAATTTTGAGGAGGAGCCCACCTCGGACGGCTAGGAACTGGATGGGGTTACCTTCTGGTGAGTATCTTGCCAAATCAACCTCTATATCTTTGGACAACACAAGACTGGCTTCCCTCCATAAAGAAGAGGCTTGTCTGATAACTTGAATTGGATCAACTTGAGAATGATTGAAGGTCCAATCATTTCGAGCTTTCCAAATGCACCTATCCACAGTAGCAACTTTCCCCAAACGCTCTTTCTGTCAGAAGCATTATCACCTTCCTCAATAATAGATTGAGTCCATTCTTTAGATGAGTGGATGACGCCCCGCCTAGAAAGGAACTCAAGATCACACCCAAACCAAATGGCTCTAGTCCACTCGCAATGGAAGAGGAGGTGTTCAATCGATTCCACTTCCGCTCCACAAACTGGACAAGTCTGCGAAGCAGCACACCTACGCCAAAAAAGATTTTCTTTGGAAATCCTAAAGCATAGGCTTTGTCAATATAGAAAGTCCTATTTAGGAGAGAAGGAATTGTGGGGTAGGCTTGTGTTTGAGTTGAAGATGAGTTGTGTTGTGTTGAGTTGGCAATTATAGAATTATGGAATGTTGTTGCTGATCTAATGCCATAATTACTCGTCAAACAAACTTTGTTTGATAGCTATTATAAGTCTTGTAAGAAAAGGAAGGTGGTTAGTGAGGAATTGTCATCATGATCTCTCTTTTCTTCTAATCTACAGTCAATTCTAACATGCTGAACAAGATGTGCATTGAAAGTGAGTGCTGCTGATGATGTTCTGTTTTATATACATTAGTTAGGTTAATATATATATATAGTTAATGAATTCCTTTTTAAGTTTAAAATTAAAATAATAATTAATTATAATTTACCTCCTCAACTATTCTTTAGTTTCACCTTTAAATGTCTAGTTTTAAAATTGAGCATAAGGAGACATTCAGTGATAATTGAGAATAAAATGTGATTATCATAATTATACATTATTTTATGAGGGTGCTTGTCATAGAAAATATGCAATTATTATATATTTAAGGTCAATCCTACATGGATAATTCAATGATTGGCCTCGTTTGGGAAGCAACTGGTTTAGTTAAATAGTCAAAAAGTTATTAAAAAAATCAAAAAGCTAACAACTCATATCAAAAAGTAAAGATTCTTTTTTCTCTCTATTTTTTGCACATCTTTTCGTAAAAAGCTAAAAAGTCATCCCAAACATACTAGTTTTTTTTACATCACATTTTAGCTAAAAAGTCAAAAAATTATTAAAAAAATCTGTTCTCAAACAAGGCCTGAGACTGTGTTTAGTTCATGAATTTAAATAGTGATTTGAAAAAAGAAAAGAAAAATATGTGTGAATATACTTATATTTTAGGGAGACTTATTTATAAGTCCTTTTCCAGACACTTATGCTAAGTTAAGTCCTGTGTAATTTTTTATAGTGTCTCAAGTCCTATTTAAATAAGAATGTATTCCACTAGATCCTACATAAACGTAACGTGACATGACACTTATATAAATGTAACGTAACGTGACACCTACATTAACGTAACATGACACTTACATAAACGTAACGTAACGTGTCACGTTACGTTTTGCAAACTTAATGATTTTTTATTTTTTTAAATTGAATGTGAAAATATTACTGATTTATGTTGGTGTCACGTTACGTTTCATATAAATATGATCTATGATAACATTCAATTTCCTATATAGGAAATTAGGAAATTGAATGTTGCTATAGATCATAGGTGTCACGTTACGTTTATGTAGATATGATATATGGTAATATTCAATTTCTTATATATGGTTTTATTATTATTTATGATATTAACAACTAATATTGAGGGTAAATGTGTTAACAAACTTCCCACATAACTTATGGGAACATAAATTTTTTAGTAGAACCATATATAGTATAAGTCTTCCTAATAGAACTTATAAATAATTTTTCCTATATTTTATTTGCATTCTATTTATTTTTTTCTTTTCCTTTTTTAAATTTTTTCTTGAATTTATAAATAAAACACAACTTTAAGAGTTGAATTTTGGAGCGAACTGTAAACTCTCACATATCTTGAGTTCGTTTTCCGTTGGTGTTTCTCAAACGTTACTAGTACTTGTTATTTGGGAATAATTACATGTATTCGGGGATTTATTTTGCAGGTGTGGTTCAATTTGATTCCATTTTTAAATTGTGTTTACTTTATGAATTTAGAGAGAGATTTAGAAAGAAAAAGAAAAAGAAAAAAAAAATGTGTAAAATTTAAATAAAATATAATTATATTTTATTCACATTTTACATTTTTTTTTTCCTTTCTAAATAATTCTTACTTAAATTCATAAACTCTACACAGTGTTGAGAAGGTTGAATGATAATAAAAATAAGGGAAATTATAAAAAAAAAAAAACTCTAAACTTTGATCTTTATAACAAAATAAACTTTAAATTTTTAATTTTGTCAATTTAAATTTTAAACTTTTGATTTGTTTCAAATTTAAGCCATTTGTTTATTTTCGTTAAGTAAAATTTATCAAAAAATAGTATTTTAGTCATTAAAGTTAATTAAAAAGAATATTATATACATCTTATATACATTGAGTTGAATGACTAAACCATTTTTTTTTTCCATCAATTTTATTTAACAAAAATAGAAAAATAATTTAAATTAAAATCAAATTAATAAAATTAAAAATTCATAATATATTTTATTAAATGACTCTAGGGATGGCAATGGATAACCTACCCTGTGGGTATTCATGGGGACCCAACCCAAGTACATGGGTTTTTCCCTTTTTTCTTATCCATTGGGTAGGGTAGGTAATATTCTTTAAATATCCACAGTAGATGGATTGGGAATGGGTACCCACTAATTTTCCCATATGTTTTTTTTTTTTTAATTTTTTTTTAATTTTTTTTTAAGATTTACAATCAAAACTAAATATATATTCAATTTTTTTTCTTTTATTTATTTATTTTTTTTTTCAAGTTCACAAAAAAAATTTTTTTTTTTTTTTTAAGATTCACAACCAAAACAAAATATACATTCAATCTTTTTTCTTTTATTTATTTATTTTTTTTTTGAAGTTCACAAAAAACTTTTTTTTTTATTTTTTTATTTTAAGTTTCACAACCAAAACAAAATATACATTCAATTTTTTTTCTTTTATTTATTTATTTATTTTTTCAGGTTCACAAAAAACTTTTTTTTCTTTTTTAAGATGTACAACCAAAACTAAATATACATTCAATCTTTTTTCTTTTATTTATTTTTTCAGGTTCACAAAATACTCTTTTTTCTTTTTTTTTTAAGATCTACAACCAAAGCTAAATATACCTCCAATCTTTTTTTATAATTATTTTTATTTTTAAGGTTCACAACTATTTTTTTTTTTAATTTTTAATATTCACAATCAAAGCTAAATATACATTCAATCTTTTTTTTAATTTATTTTTTTATTTTTTTATTTTTTATTTTTTAAGGTTCACAACCTTTTTTTTTTTTTTTTTAAGATTCACAACCAAAGTTAAATATATATTCAATCTTATTTTATTTTATTTGGCTCAACAATAAAATCAAATACACATTAATTAACATTGTCACATTATTCTTGTCAAATTTTATGCATATCTAGAATTTTTTAGGTATTTTAGCAAAAGTTCAAGAAAAAAGGAATTCCAGTGGCAAAATTCAAAATTTGATGAAGTTTGCAAAATTCAAAATTTGATGAAGTTTGCAAAATTCAAAATTTTAAAAATAACATTTTCAAAAAAAATAAGTGAATATATTAGATAAACGATTTGGGTCACTTCCCAATGTGCAAAATTCTGAAGTTAAAAAAAACCTTATTTAAGCAGTATCTTGAAACCTGAACATACCCTCATGTAATGATATGGAGATAAACATATATGAGAGTCCATGACTTCAAATCTTTTTTGAACTTATTGTTTCACTTCCAAGACTCTAATCATGAATTTTTTTATTTTATTTTTTGGGTAATTTACTCTTATGAATTCAACTAGTCCAGGGGCATACCCTAGTAAGCCTAACACCAAGACTGTAAATCCTGATCTTTCAACAACTAATTGATTCACCATAAAGGATTAGAAGAACGGTAGGGTATTTGGTTTCAGTAAATCAATAATCAAATAACAATCAATCATTATATATAAATAAAATTAAATAGAATAAACAAAGCTTCAAACTCTGAGCTGAAGATTTAATTCGAAACTGTTCGAAGAAAAAAGTTAAAATTCTAAAATACCTAAAAAAAATTTTAGATATGCATAAAATTCTAAAATACCTAAAAAAAAAAAAAAAATTTGTTAACATTAAATATATTAAAAAAGAAAGAAAAAAAGATTAAATGTATATTTAACTTTTGTCAGGAACCTTAAAAAAAAAAAAAAAAGAAAGAAAGAAAAAAAGTTGTTAACATTAAATAGATTAAAAAAGAAAAAAAAAAAGATTGAAGGTATATTTAGCTTTTGTTGTGAACCTTAAAAAAAAAAAAAATTTGTTAACATTAAATATATTAAAAAAAAGAAAAAAATTGAAGGTATATTTAGCTTTTGTTGTGAACCTTTAAAAAAAAAAAAAAAGTGATTGTTAACATTAAATATAAAAAATAAAAATAGGAATTAAAGTGGGTTGGGAAAAATCCAAACCCATTAGGATATGGGGAGGATAGTACCCATGGGGAATGGGGAATGAGGAATGGAGAAAATTTATTATAGGGGAATGGGGATGGGGAATTAATATCCACCCCATTAACCTCCATTGCCATCCCTAAATGACTCAAACTTGACGTTTTTTTTTTAATTGTCCCTAATAATAATGTACACCTAATAGGTCGGTATTTTGGATCTACATATATATATATATATATATATGTAATAAATCCTTAGTGGGTAGGGTACCCTGAATTGAAGTCCATGGTGGTCCTGTATTCTTTTAATTCGCACCAAACAATTTCTCTATCGTCACGTGGTTGTCATCTTTGGTCACTTTGTTTTTTTTTTTTTTTTAGTCTGTTTGAGCCACCAAATAATGGAATATCACCAAATTTTATTTTATTTTATTTTTTTGTATTTTTTATTTAAAAAAAAAAATTAAAAGGTTATGGTCATAGAATCATCTGCACGTGCAATCCTCAAAGATGTAAATACCAAATACCATAAAGACGATCAATATTTGCATTCCAACATCCAACTGCTCCTAAAAGGAAACACAAGCTTACATCTATATCCAAACGATATTACAAGCTAAACACAAGCTTACATCTATATCCAAACGATATTACAAGCTGTAAAATGAGCAAATAACATGCTCTCTCTCTCTCTCTCTCTCTCTCTCTCTCTCTCTCTCTCTCTCTCTGTGTTTTGTTTTATTACCTTCTAAGCATATTTTCATGATTGAAAGTGAGATATAAATATAATATAATCATGATATACATACTTCTTCACTAAACAATAGAATAGTAAAGTAAGTCACTAATGTCATGTTTCTTTCCTTGGATTGGATTGGGTGACACCAGTGGAAGCTGCCTTAGTTTGGTGTTCTAATTGATTGAATTATAAATTTAAATAAGAATTTTAAAAAAAGAAAGAATTTTTTTTATTATATTTTGTGTAAATTACAACACACACCCTCTAAGATTTACTTAAATTATAAATTATTCTCTGCGGTTTTAAAAATAGGTCTTTTTATTAATAAATCATCAAAATAATTAACAGTTTTTAATAATATTAAAATTTTATTTCAATTAATAATTCAAATAATTTTATTATTGTATAGGTGAATAGTTAGAAATTTTATTTTTTCAATTAATTCTATTAAATAAAAAATTCTGACAGAGAGGTATTGGTAATTTTCAAAACTATAGGGGGCAATTCGTATTTTAAACAAATTTTAGGGAGTGTATTTATAATTTATCCTTATATTTTATTCACATTTAAAAAAAAAAATTTTAATTCTATTTCTAAATGTTTATTTAAATTTATGATCTAAATAGAGTTTAAAATTTTCATAATCATTCGACTTTCCCTGCCAAACAGTTTTTTTTGCTCTATGTTATTGAAAATGCCCTTCTTTCTTGCCAATATTTCATGTTAGTGTCTTACGTGTTCAAATTATTAGTTTTAGAATTATCAATCATTAAAGATTATTATTCATGTTTGTTTGAAATCATTACATGTGAATTACATAGTGTAATAACTGTAACTTCAATCCAACATTTTGTATCTCCAATCCAAATCTATTATGAATTCTTTTGGAAATCCATTTTTATAGTTAGACATGAGATTTTTAGAATTAAACAGGATACATAATTCAATTTCATGACTTAATTCCAAAAAATCCAACTCAAAAGTCTGAAACAATAAATTATTATTATTATCATTTCTTTCTTTGAGGTTATGTTTGGTTCATAGATTTGAAAAGAAATTTAGAAAGAAAAAAAAAAAAAAAGATAAGTGACAGATGCATAAAATATAACTATATTTTACTTATGTTACACACACACGCATATTTATTTATTTACTTTTTTCAAATCTCTCTTAAATTTATGAACCAAACATAGTTAAACTCTCCTACGACAAACTTAGCTGGGAAATTTAGACAAGAGTGCATGTTAATGAAAGAATGTCTTAACCTTCTATTGGCATATTGACTTTTTAGAGTTTTTTGGTTAAAATAGTCATAAAAAAATAAAATAGATTAAAAAATTAATAAGACAAAATGTTACATTCAAATCATAATTATTTTATTTTTTTTCTCACAAAAATTAAAAAAAATTTATCTCAAACAAGACCTTTTAATCTTAAATTAAAATAAAAAAAAATTAAAAAATCAAAAAACTCAATTCACATCGCATTAAAAAAATCAATTCATTTTAGTATAAAGACGGTGGAGTTGGTTATGTGAAAGGGACTGAGGTAATAATTAATCCAATTCTTTCCTTCCTCGCCCAATCGTGCCATCATTTAATCTTCTTCTTATTATTATTACAAATTTTTTTTTTTTTTTAATGATTTACACACGAAAACTTTGGTGCAACTTTTTATCGAAATTAAAAATATTTACAAATATTTTATTTTTTAAATGTATTTATGTTAGGTATGTCTAAAAATTTTTAAAAAAAAAAATTACTTAAAATATCAAAAAAAATTAGTGAAAACAAAAAAATTTGAAAAATGAAAAAGTAAAATTTTATAAAAAATGAATTCTTAAAACTGAAACCAAACAGAGATAATAGTATCATTCTCCTAGTTTTTAAATAATAATTTAAAAAAAATTAATTCAAGTTATTTTTGTCTTATAAATTATAAAAAAAAAATTATACCAAAATATTTTGACACAAATATTTAAATTAAAAAATTTATAAACAACTCAACAAGATGCACCAAATAGGTAGGATAAAAATAAAGGGATTTTTTTTTAAAGTCTCTCATATTAAGATTTTATAACATAAAGGATATGAAATATTTTCATAATAGTTGGAGTTTCTCAAATTTTTACAGAGAAATTTCAAAAGATAGAAAAATTTCTCTGTATTTTGAAATTTCTCTAGTTTGCTCAATTTTTCTGTGTTTTCAAATTTTCTCTGTATTTTTAAATTTCTCTGGTTTAATCACAATTAGGTTAGTAATTTAGGTTACTTGTTTGGTTTTTACTGATTAATTATCTCATTATATGTAATTTTTCCTTTGAGATGAATTTTCTCTGGCACTAAGATATCCCATTTAGATTAATTTTCTTTGAACACATTGAACTTCCTTTCTCTCTGTGCCTTGCTGGATTTTCTCTAGTATTTGAATCTTCCCTGCCCACATTAAACTCCCACAAATTTATGTTGCTTGTTTGATTTTCACTGATTTATTGTCTCCTTGTACTAAATTTTCTCTGGCATCTATATTTTCTCTGACCACAGTAGAGTCCAATTTCTTTTTGTGGCTTCCTTGATTTTCTTTGTCTAGTTGTGTGCTTGTGTTTCTAATTTTTTGTGTTTTTTAAAAAATTGTCAGGGATTTAACATCTTTAATATTGAATTTTATGTCCTTATGCTGAATTTTCTGTTGACATCTTTATGTTTTCATTGTCTAAAAATGGCAAAACGCAGCAGTAACAAAACACCTAAAGCTCCACAAAAGAAATAGATGGCTAGGTTTGGGAAGTAGGGTTTGGAGCTTTTTTGGCTAAAATAGCCACAAAAAATAAAATAGGCTTTTTAATCCAATAAGACAAAATATTACATCAAACCCATAATCATTACATTCTTTCTCTCACAAAAAAGTCAAAAAAGCAAAAAAAATCTAAAAGCCCTTCGCAAATTAGACTTTTTAGTCCTAGGTTAAAATAATCCAAAAAAAACCAAAAAGGCTAAAAAGCCAACTCGCTTCCCAAACCAAGCCTAGAAAGTCGTTGAGTCTTCCAGTTAAGAGCTGAGATCAAAATGCAACAGCAACAAAACACCACAAACACCCCAAACAAAATAGAAGTCTCTATCATTGCCAGTTATGAGCTAAGATCTAAAGGTAGCAGTAAAACACCAGAAACACTACAAACAAAACATAAAGTCCAAGCCCAAGAGGCAACTAGCATCAAGAAGACACCAACTCCAAAAGTTTCAAGCTCAAAGAGAAAAAGAAATTGCAAAGAAAATCCATTTGAACCAAACTACTAGCTTCGACAAGATCAAACAAGCACATAGAGTAGAGTGAATCCAATGCTAGAGAAAATTCATTTCAAGGGAAAAATTACACACAATGAGACAGTTAACCAGTGAAAATCAAACAAACAATATAATTTGATAAGTTAAGGAAAATTCAACTATCAGAGAAAATCAATCAAGGCACATAAATTAATGTGATTATAATTATGGTCAGAGAAAATTCAGATTCTAGAGAAAATTCATTACATAGAGGAAACTAACCAGTGAAAATTAAACAAGCAATATAAATTGAAATGCCAGAGAAAATTCATCTCAACCAAACTAATGGCAAAGAAATTGCAGAGAAATTCATCTCAAACAAACTGCTAGCTTCAACAAGGTTAAGCAAGCACATAAAGTAAAGTGAATCTAAGGTCATTAGAGAAAACTCAAATGCAAGAGAAAATTATAGACAGAATCACATAATAAGTTTCAAGAAAATACAAAATGAAATTGAAGCACTAATTAATCTGGATATTGTTACGAAATAGAAACCTTAATTAATTGAAGAATATTGTAAAATGTAATGAACTGTAGATACAGAGAAAAACAAGTTCAATAATAGAAACATTTACTAGAGTGAGGTAGTGATGATGAAATCCTAATTATGAACGAAGATTAACCAAGTTGAAGATAAACAGACTCAATGATAAAAATAAAATGGGTTAGAGAAATTTTTGAGAAGAAATTTCAAAGATTTTCAAGAGATGAAACTCTAGCTTTGCTGAATATAATTGACAGAGCTGCTATGGCTTTGAAGATGAAGGGACCCAAGTAGAAAGTTTGAAGGAAGAGAAGAAGGGATGTGAGATTTGGATGAGCAAATCGAATTCAGAGAGGAAAATCCTAAGATTAAAGAAGCCATTGTTGTTTGCTTCAATTTTGTTATCATTCTCAATTCAGAGAGAGAGTCACTCTGGTGGAGGAGGCGGCGGCGTGGAAGGCAGGAGAGGAGGCTATGACAGGGAAATGAGAGGAGAGAGAGAGAAAGAGAGAGAGAGAGAGAGAGAGAGGATGTGATATATGGGTATGGGTGAGGGATCTTAGAGTACCAAAAAATAAGAAAAATTATGGACCTCTCCTATTATTAAAAATTGAAGAGGATGTTACACTTGTTTTTCCTAAAAATAAGCCTAGAAGAAAGTTAAAATGCCAAAAATATTAGTTTGTTTGGTACATTTTTTTTGGGAATTTTTCTCATCTTTTTGTCTTTAGTGGTTTTTTTTTTTTTATATATAAAAAAAATTGTCTTAGTTATTTTTTATTTTTTATTTTTTCAGTTTATCTAGTATATAAAGATCTAAAAAGTAAAAAGAAAAAAAATCTAAAAAAATTAACTGAAGATTAAAAAAGTAAAAAAAGTCAATTCTTTATATATATATATATATATATTTTTTGTGTCATCAATGAATTTTTATTTTTTAAATTTAAATATCAGTCCAGTTGAGTAGAATATGAAAATTTTGTATTTTTTAAAAAATAAATATTAAAACCAAAAATAAAAAAATAAATAGCAAAAAAAATCACAGGTTAAAAAGTTGGAACTAGGCTGATGAAGAAGAAATGAAGACCCATATGATATCAGTGGCCTATCACGTAAACTCAAGTCAAAGTCCAACTATGGTTGAAAAGCAGTGGTTGAAGAATTCGCTTTATTTATTATTACCACCCTCCCCTAAAAAATGGAATTCGCTTTATTTATTGAGTAAATTACACTTAATATTATTATATTTTTATCAAAATTTTATTTTGGTCCATTTATTTTTAATTATGATAATCAATTCTTACTCTAAGTGAAGTTCCAATTGCACCCTTTCGTCTATCTACTATTAATAAAAGCTAATAAAAATTAAAAGTGAGGAGATAAAAGTGAGATTTTGTTGAAAGTGTGAAGACTAAGGCCTCGTTTGGGAACAGGCTAATTTAGTAACTTTTTGGCTAATTGGCTAAAAAGGTAGATAAAAAAAACTTGTATGTTTGGGATGACTTTTTGGCTAATTACGAAAAGCTGTGCAAAAAGTAGAGAGAAAAGAGAATCTTTGACTTTTTGGTATGGGTTGTTGGCTTTTTGGCTAAAAAGGTAACTTTTTGACTAATTGGCTAATTTAGCCACTCCCCAAACGGAAATTTTAATAAAAGTGTAAGGGTGCTAATGAGATAATAAAAATGTCACATATGCTTCAAATAATAAATTCCGACAACTTAGTAAATGATAATGTGTAGAATAGTATTGCAACTTAACTTGAAGTGAAATTTTAGTAAAAATATAGAAGTACCGAGTATAATTTATCTATTTTTTTTTTTTAATTTAAGCCCGCACTTTTATAATTATTTATTAAGCGCCACTTGTCCGTATATTTTGGACGTGGGGTCCCTGAGGTGGGTAATCCCCTACCGTGCCTGTGCCTAAAACGACACCGTTTAATATTCTTTTTTTTTTTTTTTTTTTTTTCATGTTTTGACTTTATTTTTTGGCATGTTAAATTACACTTTGCTCTAAACCTTAAACCCTAAAATAAAAATAAATAAATTTTAAGAATTAAACCCCAAACCCTAAACTCTAAAATAAAAAAAATAAAATTTAAGAATTAAGCCCTAAATCTTAAACCCTAAACCATAAAATAAAAATAAAAAAATTTAGGAATTAAACCCTAAACTCTAAATCCTAAACCCTAAAATAAAAAATACCCTAAAAAATAAAAATAAAAATTTATCCCTAAACCCTAAAAAAAAAATAAAAAAAATTAAACCCTAAATCTTAAACCCTAAAATAAAAAAAATAAATTTTATCCCTAATCCCTAAAATTAAAAAAAAAATTAAGAACTAAACCTTAAACTCTAAACCCTAAAACAAAAAAAATAAAATTTAAGAATTGAAGTAAAAAAGTGACAAACCAAATGCCCTTTCTTCTTTTTTAAGTTGGTCACTTTTTTACTTTGTTTGTTAAATTTTATTTTATTTTATTTTAAGTTTTAGAGTTTAGGATTTAGTTCTTAAAATTTATTTATTTGTATTTTAGGGTGTAGGGATAAAATTTATTTTTTTAATTTTAAGGTTTAGGATTTAGGGTTTAATTCTTAAATTTTTTTATTTTATTTTAGGGTTTAGGGATAAAATTTATTATTATTGTTTAAGGATTTAGGGTTTAGGGTTTAATTCTTAAATTTTTTTATTTTATTTTATGGTTTAGGATTTAGGGTTTAGGGTTTAATTCTTAAATTTTTTTATTTTAATTTTATTGTTTAGGGTTTAGGAGGATTTAGGGTTTAATTCTTAAAATTTATTATTTTTATTTTAGGGTTTAGGGATAATTTTTTTTTTATTTTTTTTATTTTAAGGTTTAGGGTTTGGGGTTTAATTCTTAAAATTTATTTATTTTTATTTTAGGGTTTAAGGTTTAGGTAAAGTGTAATTTATCATGCCAAAAAATAAAGTCAAAAAATGAAAAAAAAAAAAGAAGAAGACTAAACAGTGCCGTTTTAGGCACAGCAAGCACAGCAGGAGATTACCCACCACAGGGACCCCGCGTCCGTATAGTCTATATTTTGCATTTTAATTTTACCTTTTATGATCCACATTTCCACAGTCTATATTTTGTATTTTGTAAGAGGTCTGATATTGTTGATCATGTCCTCTCCACAAAAAAATATATTTGAATAAATTTAGATGTATAGAAAAGATTTCACAAAATAAGACACAATCAATAAACAAAACAGCGAGATCAATCATTCTTGTATGTTCCTAAACATTACTATTTACATTTCAGCAATTACGGATTACACATTGATGAGACACAATGCTTGCTTATTTTAGAAAGTTGGTTAAAAATTTATTTTTTATTTTTTTAAAACAACATGTAAAAAAATTAAAGAGATAATATGACTTAAAATATATTAAAAGTCAAAATTTAATTTTTAGCCATCTTCTCAAAAAAAAAAAAAAAAAAAAAAACCCTTAATTGCTAGTGCATTACCACATGTGAAAATATTAGATACTTCTAAAATATTACTCTTATGATATTGTTTATGTATTATTTATTGTCAGTAAGATATCTTTTGTCTCATAATTATCTAAAATAAAAACGAGTCATTATAAAATATTCACTACATAATTGATTTAAGATATCATATAAATAATAGCATATGATGCTCTAATATTCTTAAGTAATCACTACATTTATTTAGGTTTTCAATTCAATTATGCCATTTTTAAGCTAGAAAAATGATTGGGACACTTTAATTTTGGAGAAGTTATTGGTTGATTTTCAGACACCATCCTGTGGTGTCTTAATGATATTATGATTGATAAAAATGATGAGATTCATAAATTTGTATTGAGTTATTAGAGGACATGAGAGAGTATGACGAATTGTGATTGGTGTGTGTAACGACCCTCGTTGTTCTTGATTAAATCGACATCTTGAATCGAGATCGATCATGATTGGTAATCGAATTGATTGACATCTTGAATCGATTGATGGAATCAAATCAATTGATTGATCAGAATCGTTTAAATGCACAATTTATCTGTTTGATTGTTAAATTATCTGTTCTCGTCTTATGCATTAAACTGTAAATTGAAGGCCTTATCGGCGGCCGAACCAGAAATTGACTGATGTTTTATGATCAGTAGAATTAATGTGATTTTATAGTATAATTATCTGAAAATTGATTTAGTATGATTAAATTAGATCAAATGATGTAAATTACAAGAGTCGGCCTTATTTACCATTTTGCCACTTAGTGGCCCACTTCATATTTTATATTGAAGCCTTAGTGTGCATTTAGCCAACATTTCATCAGCTCATTTGAGAGCTTAAACCGAATTAGAGAGAGAGAGAAAGGAGTTAGCTTGAGTCCTTCACAAATTGGCTTAGAGACTTGTAGAGATTGAAGGGATTCTTGCATATTGTGCTTCTATTCTTGTAATTGGAGACCTAAGGTAGTGTGACTACCCTCTTGTTTGTGAATTCAATTGATTCTTGCATGGTTTAGAGGATCATTAAAGATTAGAGCCAAGATATGGCTTATAATGTTGAATTGAAGCTCATCTCTTGCATGCATGCTTGTATTGAGGAATTTGAAGTTGTTTTCATGGCTAATTGTTACATGCATGCTCATGTTTATATTCAAGTCCATGAATTTCCCTATATTTTTGTAAGATTTGGCTCATTAGAGCATGATTTGGAAGCTTGGGAAATTGTTTAAAGTCTTGCATGTTCAATTAACATCATGTTCATGAAATTGGTTTCAATTGAGTTAGAATCCTTGCATGCATGTTCATATTCATGTTAAAGACCATGATTTCATCTTGTTCTTGAAGAAATGAGCTCAATTGAGCTAGCATTTGAGGCTTCAAATTGATTGAATTCATGGTTATTGCATGTTCATCATGTTCTTGAGAATTGATTTGAAAATGAGTTTAATGGAACTACCTTTGGGCCTTGATTTCTCAAATTGATCTTTGAAACATGTTATACATTGAGTTTTAAAGTGTTTTCCAGAAAATTAGCCCAAAAGGATCGAATTTGATGTTTTGAAACTTGGTTTTGATCTTGGAGCTCAAATCTGGAATTTCCAGATTTTGGTCAGACTTCAGCGAAGTGCATCGGCGAAATCGAGCTCCCAAGATGCCGACTGCTTCTGATCGCTCGAGCGGAGTGATGCGCACTGGAGCAGAGATTTCGAGCATCCAATATATTTTTACAGTACGCTCGAGCGGAAGAAATTACGCCGAAGGAACGTTTATCAGACGCCGAAATGGGGAAACTCGCGCCGAAATGACTGCTTTTCACTGAAATTTCTAAAACTGTTTTCTGTGCACATCTTTGCATCCTCATTCCATTCTAGGCATTCTTAGGCCTAGTTTAAGGCATCTTAATGAGGATATAGATGTAGAACACACCGAGGCAAATTAGGGATTAAGTTATTGATCTTTCCAACTGTATAGCTTAGTGTGTGTTCATCCTGTATACTTTGTAGGGTTGGCTTTGGAGGAGACGCTCTAGCTTACTGTAGCCCAGAACTCTGTGAGTAACAATTGTGTAAAGATATGTTCAAAATGGTTATCTTTTGAATACTAAGCTGAACTGTTTATTGAACTGCTATTGTTTACTGAATGAATGTATGTCCTGTATTCTAAACTGTATTGTGGCATCCTTAGCAATTCTTGCATCGTTATTCAGAGCTCTGTCGGTTCCTTGTGGAACCATCATTTATTGTTGATGGCCATCATTCTTGTTGGAGTCTGTTAAGACCCGGTCCGTTGGACCCTCTTGTTTATAGGCTAATGGATGTACCACATATGGTGATTATTTGAAATCTTGATTGGTGAAATCTTGTTTAATGAACGATTTCATTACTGTAAGGACATTCATTCATAACCTCTTTACGCATTATGTTATTCACTGGGCTTTAGCTCACTGCTTATATATATATATGTAGGTGTCCAGGCACCAGACTGCAGCTAGGAGCGTCAGGCAAGCTTTAGTTTTGTCAAGCCAACCACTGTGCCTCACTGCGAGGTTCCGAGTATAATCAAGCTTAGACTGCTTGTGGGGTGTCTTAGCCTCACCCAACTGTCATTGTACTGCATATTGTATCATCTTGTATGGATGATAACATCTTATTGCAGATTCTTTGTAATGTTACTAAGGATTAGGTCCCTGTACTGAATGTTTGTAAATGTTATGCATACGGTTCTGTACTGAAAGTATAAATGTATGAAAAATCTTTTTGCATACAGACTGTCACAGCTCATTGGACATTGTTTATTTACTGTATTGGCTTCCGCCATGCCCACATACTCAGTATTCGTGTTCATCTTTGTTAGCGGGCCTTGGTAATCTCGGATTCTTGGCGGTCCTGATGCTAAACTCATAGGGGCGGGTATGGGTCGTGACAGAGTGGTATCAGAGCGATACTTAACCACGAGTTATACCGCACACACGTGTCCAAATGAGCTATAGAATGTCCTAGAAAAGAAGTTAGGGCACTACATGAGCATAAAAAGAGTGTGTGGTTATGACATGACTGATTATATGCCAGTATGTTAAACTGTTTAAGTATGCAACTGTTTATGTTTATAATTGCTACCACTGCTTATAGTGAAACGAAACGAAACCTATATGCGTACTTAAAGAAGTTAAATGAAATAACATGTAATGTTAATGTTACTACCGACTGTGGAAATCTAGAAGAAAGTGAACGTGTGAAAGTAAAGGGTCATGTGACCATACCTGAACTGAAATGAAAGTATACACACGTCTGATATGGAATAAAATGTAAAATCAGTGAGAACTTCCCTGTGTTGATCAAAGAAACATGTGGGAACCTAATTTGTGGAATATTAAACCGTAGAGTCTCATGCCTTTGTTGAATGACCTTGAAAGTCCGATTGGAATCACGTTGGCCAGCGTTGCTTCGAGTCGGAAATTCTTGGTAAATTCCTGGGGAATGAATAGGTTAACTGAGAATCTGAAATAACAACAACAAGGGCGAGGATTATGAACGAACTGAAACTTCTAATCTGAGGATTAACAGGCTAGAATGAATGATTGAGGCCTTAATCGAAAATCTGAGAGAATAAAGGCAGACATACGTGCCTGAACCAACTGAAAATGAACTGATGACACTAATACAGAAACCCAACAAACTGAAACCACCGAAATTTCTGGGAAGTACCGAACCACTAAAAACTGAGACTTGGGTTTAGAAACTGAGAAAATACGTGAAGTTTCCTTCGAAAAATGCTTTCCCCAATGCATCCGAGATAGGAAAGTACCTGAGTTTGAACAACTTGAAAGGTAATAAGACTGTGCTCGAATATGAGGTAAAATTTACCTAGCTAGTTTGATGGCACCCCACATGATAGACATTGACTGTAAAGACTAGAAAGAACTGAGGGTGGGCGTGACCTAGATATGTTTGACTGAATCGACGTTTTTGAACCGTCAGAGCATGTAGATGTGCATGAATGCCTGAGGCAACATAGCAGCATTGAAATATCCAAATCAACATCGTTAACTGAATCAGAAAAAAAAAAAAATGAAACAGAAAGTGAAAGTGACCGGTAGATCAATGACCTCCGTAGCCTTGACCAATGAAGGTTGAAGAAGCAATGTGAACAATGATATACCTATCTGTAGAGAATGTGGGAAATAATATTGGGGCGTCGCCGCCGCCTATCTAAAACTTATTCTAGGCATGGACAGGAGGGATATTTGCCCAAGTCTTGCCCACAAATGCTCAGAATACTGGAAAGACTGACGTAGGTATGACTTGAAACAGATGAAATTGCTTATACGAACGTTTGTGTGGGGAATTGTATATTCCGTAATTTGGTATAGACTGTGAACATATTGACTGCGCTAATTGAACTACTGGAATTATGAACCATACACTGAGAACTGTTAGAACTTGTGAACTGTTAAATGTGACCTTTTGAACTGTACTAGAACTGTTGAACATGAGAATACCTTATGATTGACTGTAATTCGAGAAATTTGTACGACTATGATTTGTACTGAACTGTTACGTATTGACGGACATTATTGAATGAACGGACCCTTGAACTCGAATTATACACGTGAACTGTTTGTGCGTGGGACTACTGAAATTGAGAACTCATATTGATTTGAAAAGATGAACTTCTGTTTATGAAATTGTGAACGAATGCCTACATGAAAACTGATTTTGAACTCATACCTGTATATATGTTCCCATGCTTGTAATACTGTTAAGACTGAGAAGAATGGACTGTGAATAATTAATCTCTTGAAATCTACTGTTGATGCGAACTATATGTACAACACTGTAAAACCTTATGTTAACGTCTACCTATATTATGAAGATTGCTTAGACTTACGTACATATCTGCTTACCTTTGCTTAAGGATGTTATTAGACTGAATAGACATATGACTGGTTACCTCAACTATTGTATCTGGAAAAAAAAAACTATCTGGTATTGTACATCAAACTCGTGTATTCGTATTGGAAATGTTAGTAAACTCCGAACATACACATACATGACGATACCTTTGCTCGGAATGATTGTTATGTTATTTGTTGATGATTTAACCATTGGGATTATGACTCCGGGATTGTGTGACTGAATAAAGACCCCAAATGAAAACTCTTGACTGTGAATCGTGATTGTGGAAGAATTGACATGACTGTTTGATTAGGCTTGCGAGCCTATGTTTTAGTGACTGTATGACTGATCTAGAACCCTTGTAGGGCAACTCACCATTATGTGTCACTGAGAACCTTGGGTGATGTATTACTGTATACCATATGCCTTTATGAAAGATTGATTTGGAAAATTGCTATATTGACTGTGATGTTTACCTCTCGATATGAATAATTGCATGCCTGTGTATTTGCCTGTAAACTTGTTGGGAGGAACACATTGTATATGACCTGTACTGCTTTGATATGAATTGAAATGGTACCGGACTCTGATGTAAGTTTGACAATTGATGAACTCAGACTAATTGTGAAACTACTGACTATGTACCGAAATGACCGGAGTATGAACCAATGTTAACTGATCTGGAAATGATAAGAATGGAACTTTGGTCTGAACTGTTACCTGATCTGATAAAACCATGGGTTGATGAAACCCTTTTTGTGTAACTGATAGAATTCTTGTTAGAGGCTTGTGCTTTGAACTTTTACTTGAAATGATTAGGCAGAACTTGCATCTGACATGACCTGGTCGAACCTTCATTGAATTGACCTGGGGGGGAAACTCTTATGAGAGTTATTATCTGATTTGCTTACAATATGGGAAAAACTGGGTACATGCCATATGATTAATTACCCGGTATTACCGTTGTGACTATGAACTTGTTTGACTGGGAAATGATTGTTTTGGTGATTACTGTACTTCAGAACTGACGGGATCTGTTGACAACAGACTGGTTTTAATCATAAGCTCTGACTGTCTGGAAGTATGTGTATGTAACGCTGTATTGATGTGCGTATATGACCGAATCTGTGGAGACTGGAACTGATGAGTAGTAAATGAATGCCTACTTCAGAACTCTGTCTACTGCTATGAGAGTAATGTACAAAATCGCCTAATGTCTCCAATGACTCCCGAATGAACTGGACTGACTGTGATGGATTATTGAACTGAGAACCGAATTGAACAAAGACTGAATGAAAGACTCGAAATTGAATGGAACGAATCTCTGTAACTTAACGGGGAAAATTACTTATGAAACTAAGACCAGTGTAAATCTATAACCCCGATAAGTACTTGATATGAGTAGTGTGAATACTACTATATTGTTACCATTACTGTTACTGTATTGTCACTGTACCGATACTGCTACTACTACTGTTCTATATACTACTGTGCAACTATATTCATGTTCCGTGTCACGAAATAAGTTGTGTTTCTGAAATGCTATATGTTGTATATTGAATGACTGTTCCATCTATGATAAGTAAATCATGACTTTTGGTATTATGTAATATGTGTTAGCTGCCCGGTATCGGAGGTTCCTTTATGGGCGATATCTGTCTGCTGCTATTACGTCTGGGAGGCCTCGTCATGGGGGCTCGGCTTACATCTTGTTCTATTACATTGCGGATTCGGGATTCCTTTATAGAACGTATATCCGTCACATCTTTGTGCACATTACGTATTGTATCATTACTGCTTGCGAAGATGCTAATGAATGCACCTTTTATACATAAGCAAGAATTGTGCATCTCATTATCTTTGTAGACAAGAATATGAAAATGAACATGTATCTGAATCTGTCCTTGACTGAAATCTGGCTGTGCATAAGATTCGGTTTTAATATGAGCCCCAATCCTTATACGTGATAACTGATTCCGTTTTTGTGCATTGTTAAGATTGAGATTGGGCCATGAACCAGTTTATGAATATGATTATGCTCCTGTTATAGAGTGAAAATTACCTTTATGTTAGGTATCATCTCTATTGTCGTATGTTACTTCGAGTTTGGAGGACCAAACTCTTTATAAGGAGGGAGGTCAGAATTGACCCTCGTCATTCTTGATTAATCTTGATTATTGTTGAATCGGATGATCATGATTGGTAATCGAATTGATTGACATCTTGAATCGGTATTTGGAATCTGGCCCAATTGATTGATCAGAATCGTTTAAATGCACAATTTATCTGTTTGACTGTCAAATTATCTATTCTCGTCTTATCCATTAAACTGCAAATTGAAGGCCTTATCGGCGGCCGAACCAGAAATTGACTGATGTTTTATGATCAGTAGAATTAATGTGATTTTATGGTATAATTATCTGAAAATTGATTTAGTATGATTAAATTAGATCAAATGATGTAAATTACAAGAGTCGGCCTTATTTACCATTTTGCCACTTAGTGGCCCACTCCATATTTTATATTGAAGCCTTAGTGTGCATTTAGCCAACATTTCATCAGCTCATTTGAGAGCTTAAACCGAATTAGAGAGAGAGAGAAAGGAGTTAGCTTGAGTCCTTCACAAATTGGCTTAGAGACTTGTAGAGATTGAAGGGATTCTTGCATATTGTGCTTCTATTCTTGTAATTGGAGACCTAAGGTAGTGTGACTACCCTCTTGTTTGTGAATTCAATTGATTCTTGCATGGTTTAGAGGATCATTAAAGATTAGAGCCAAGATATGACTTATAATGTTGAATTGAAGCTCATCTCTTGCATGCATGCTTGTATTGAGGAATTTGAAGTTGTTTTCATGGCTAATTGCTACATGCATGCTCATGTTTATATTCAAGTCCATGAATTTCCCCATATTTTTGTAAGATTTGGCTCATTAGAGCATGATTTGGAAGCTTGGGAAATTGTTTAAAGTCTTGCATATTCAATTAACATCATGTTCATGAAATTGGTTTCAATTGAGTTAGAATCCTTGCATGCATGTTCATATTCATGTTAAAGACCATGATTTCATCTTGTTCTTGAAGAAATGAGCTCAATTGAGCTAGCATTTGAGGCTTCAAATTGATTGAATTCATGGTTATTGCATGTTCATCATGTTCTTGAGAATTGATTTGAAAATGAGTTTAATGGAACTACCTTTGGGCCTTGATTTCTCAAATTGATCTTTGAAACATGTTATACATTGAGTTTTAGAGTGTTTTCCAGAAAATTAGCCCAAAAGGATCGAATTTGATGTTTTGAAACTTGGTTTTGATCTTGGAGCTCAAATCTGGAATTTCAGTTTTGGTCAGACGCTTCGGGGAAATCAAGCTCCCAAGATTTCGACACCTTTCTGATCCGCTTGGCGAAGTGATGTGCGCTCGAGCGGAGATTTCGAGCATCCAATATATTTTTACAGTACGCTCGAGCGGAAGAAATCATGCTCGAGCGGGTAACGTTTTTACCTGTACGCTCGAGCGGGGGAAACCTGCACTCGAGCGGGACTCTGTTTTCACTGAAATTTCTGAAACTGTTTTCTGTGCACATCTTTGCATCCTCATTCCATTCTAGGCATTCTTAGGCCTAGTTTAAGGCATCTTAATGAGGATATAGATGTAGAACACACCGAGGCAAATTAGGGATTAAGTTATTGATCTTTCCAACTGTATAGCTTAGTGTGTGTTCATCCTGTATACTGTGTAGGGTTGGCTTTGGAGGAGACGCTCTAGCTTACTGTAGCCCAGAACTCTGTGAGTAACAATTGTGTAAAGATATGTTCAAAATGGTTATCTTTTGAATACTAAGCTGAACTGTTTATTGAACTACTATTGTTTACTGAATGAATGTATGTCTGTGATTCAGGCTGTATTGTGGCATCCTTAGCAATTCTTTATTACTGAGCTCTGTCGGTTCCTTGTGGAACCATCTTTATTGAATGTTGATGGCCATCATTCTTTGGTTCAGAAGACCGTCCGTTTGGACCTCTGTTTATAGGCTAATGGATGTACCACATATGGTGATTGGAAATCTTGATAGATTTGAAATCTTGTTTAATGAACTGATTTCATTCTTAAGGACATTCATTCATAACCTCTTTACGCATTATGTTATTCATCGGGCTTTAGCTCACTTTGCTTATATATATGTAGGTGTCGGGCACCAGGCTGACTAGGAGCGTCGAGCAAGCTTTAGTTTTGTCAAGCCAACCACTGTGCCTCACTGCGAGGTTCCGAGTATAATCAAGCTTAGACTGCTTGTGGGGTGTCTTAGCCTCACCCAATTGTCATTGTACTGCATAAATCAGATCTGTCTTGTATGGATGATAACATCTTATCTTGCACTTTCATCGTAATGTTACTAGGGATTAGGTCCCTGTACTGAATGTTTGTAAATGTTATGCATACGGTTCTATACTGAAAGTATAAATGTATGAAAAATCTTTTTGCATACAGACTGTCACAGCTCATTGGACATTGTTTATTTACTGTATTGGCTTCCGCCATGCCCCTGTACTCTGTATTACTGTTCTACTGTTAAGCAGGCCTTCGGTAATCTCGGATTACTGGCCGGTTACGGTGCTAAACCCATAGGGGCGGGTATGGGTCGTGACAGTGTGGGATATGGCCATGTTACACATCAAGACCAACCAATAATTTTTCTCAATTTTGACAAGTTTTTACTATCAAATCACAATCAAAAGTGTCACAAAAATCTTAAAAGAGAAATTATCCACATCCCTTGAAATAGATATATTATATGCATTCTTAATTATGTTATTTTCTTATTTAGTTATGAAATTGTTTTAGTTATAACTCATAAGATTTTTGATTATGCCTCATGTAATGTTTGGTTATAATATTTTTTTTTGGGTGATGCTACAAGTACTAATTAGTATACCAACACTAGTTATGACATTATTATTGACCTCACTCATAATACGAATTATAAATACTAAAAATCTCTTAAATTATGTCACATCATCAATTAGTACACTAACTAGTGCATTAATTGGTGCATATAACGTTATTCTTTTTTTTTTAGTCATGACTCAGAAAATATGAAATTATACAATTTTCTTCTTTTATTATAAGATGTATATAGTACAAAGTGTGTGCATCATAATCTTTTCCAATCTTAAAACATTCTAGACTAAGCACAAATGTATGTTATTTCACCGAAACACTATGGTGCACTTCTTTCAAAGAGTGTACACCATATGCATTTTATAACTAAAAAAAATAATAATAAAATTTTAATTTTCTTAGTCATAATTAAAAAAAAGAAAAAAAATTATCATAAGTGTGTAAGTGATTTTCTGACCACACTGCCCTCTTTAGTAATTCAGCTGTAGAACACAGGCAGAATAGATGACACCTTGCTGTCCTACACAGAAAGAAAAGGCTCCGGCGGTGGTTCTTCCACCTGGGGGCACTCCGACGATTAAGTCAGTATATCTCTCAAAGATAATCAAGTATTTAACTCACAAGCTTGAATATTAAAAACACACCTTAGACCCATGGGGGTGCCTCTCTTTTATAGCCAATACAATCCTAGTCCCAATAGGAGCCTAACTCCAATGGACTCAGGATTATTGCTAGTCTGGAACTCCCAGTGAAATTAGGATAAACTCTCTAAGAGTTTCATCTTTACCCAAACTGAAGTCTTTTCCCAATCTAGGACTCCTGTCTTTTATCCATTTATCCCGGATTTCGATATCTTCGGAGATAACCTCGGCAACTCCGAGATTACCTTGGCATAACTACCACAACATGTGGCACCTCGGCTGACACGTCGGCGTCACCATGCCACGTGTTGGTACTCAGAAATATATCCCCACATTTGCCCCCTAGGTTTTATTATCTCGGCATTCTGAGGTGATGGAACCTATACCGTTAATTCTTCTCAGTACGTCGGCATAAGAACTCTTCAGCCGAGATCATTCTCTTTAAGCCGACATGTCTTCTTCCAAGAATAAGAATTCAAATGAACTCTTCTACGCGCATGAGCTGTCTTGCATCACTTCTCAACCGTTTCTCTTACGTGTTTTATCTTCATTGGCCTATGCTTGTGACGCGCTTGTAAGCCGTCTTTCATCCGTCTGCGCCGTCTAACGCATGCGTTGCTCTAGGCGCAATAAATGCCTTATTTTGCCGCCGTTTCACATTTTTGACAAAAACTCTTGCCTCTCTCCTCTGTCTCTTCACCTTTTTACTTGTTTACTTGCTTTTTCTCTCTCTAAAGCTCTTTCTTCTTCGAATCTGCCATTGCTCTAAGCTCCAAACTCTGCAACTGTCTTCATTCTGCCATTCCTGCGAAGCTTTCGCTACTGTTTCAACCGTCGTCTGTCCTCGGCGAATTTCATTCCGGCCTCACTTTATCTGGTAAGCAACTGACCCTTCTTTCCTAGTTCTTGATCGTTTTTGGAATTTCCTACTTTTACTGTTCTGCCCAAGCATTTAATTTGTGAATCATTCACCTGAATGCATCTTATTTTATGATTTTGCACATGTCATGAACACTTGCACTGTTTCACCACTGTTCTTGGCCCTCAACCCTTTGTAATCTTCGTGTTTCTAATAGCCCATTTTTTTGTTCTTGAATCTGAAACTTCGTCTTTGTTTTCTGCCTTTTGTATTTTTTCCAGATCTGTGCCCTTGATTTTCGTCTTCATAGTTTTAGGTTTGGGATTTGTTTATAGAACCTTCGATTCTTAGGAAAAACTAAAACAAGTCTTACCTGTAATTACCCAGATTTGTAGCCGAGGTTCTTGCAACCTTTCTGAATTAACTCTCTTCTGAAACCTAGCCCTTTATATTTAGATTGACGCCATGGGCATGTGGAGACATAGGGTAAACACCCCAACCAAACTCGAATTCTTTAGGCAAGAGTTCTCCATCCCAGATGATGTCCACCTAAGACTAGCTGGGGAGGATGACTCTATTATGCCCACGGATGATACAATGCCTTTTCCCATTGTTGCTTTCGTTGAATGTGGACTTCGGCTCCCACTAAATCCCCTTTTTCGTGAAGTTTTTCACTATTACACCTTGAACCCTATGCAACTCACCATTAACTCCTATAGAGTGCTTAATGGTATCATAGCCTTAGCTCGGCAGGAAAATGTTAGGATCACTCTCGCCGACATCCAATACTGTTATACTATGTGCGCCCTTAACCTGAAAGAAAAAGGTTACGTGTATTACCTCAAGCCGAGGTCCACTGAATTCAAAATTGTAGCCGACCTCCGGACTCCAACAAAAGAAATTGGAGATGACTATCTTATTATACGGAAATTGAGAGTTTGGCCCGCATTTAAGATGTTCATCTTTACCCTCTTCCTCGAACAGTTAAAAAGGGCAAGGGTAAGAGCCCAATGCCAATTACTTAGTTGTTTTTTTTTTTTTTTTTTCAAGTCCTCAAAAATTTTATCTGTTTCTGATGTCATGTTCTTCTTTGCAGACGTTCGCAAGCCACCAAAGGACTTTCGCCAGTCCTATTTTCTTGGCAAAGACCTAAAGAAGCTCCTAAACCTTCCGATCCAAAAGCGCAAGGCTCCATTGGTACTGAATTTCATCCACACGTACAAATCCACTTTGCCCGACATTCCAAGGAAGAAGAAAAAGAGCCTCTCTTCACCTACTGTCATAACCCAAACTGCCTCTACATCTCAAACAGATCAGGGGTCAACATCCGACCCAGTTGATCTGCCATCAACTTCGGCCCCATTCTTGATACCAATACCCGAAACGAAAACGCTGGCGCAAACTTGTGAAAACTGCCGAAATGGTTCGCCCAAAGCCTGTCACCCAAGATCTCCTAGCCGACCTCCCAACCGACGTTGACGCTGTCCCCACTCAGTCCATGCCACCACCAAAACCAAAAAGGCCCAGCCGAAGTCCAAGGCTATTGAGGTTGAGGCTGAAGATGCTCTGCCCATCTCTCAATTGGCCGAGAGCAAGAAGACCGCTTCTACCTCGGTCAAAAGGTCTGCTGAGACTTAACCATCAGAATCTCAAAAATCAAAGAAGCCGAGGTCTTTTTCTGCGACGACTTCAAAGTCCAAGGTACCAAATGTCCCTTGGACACCTGAGATTACCCTGGAGAATAAGCCTGTTCTTGCCAGCGACAGCGCCGACGACATCAACGTCGGCGTTGCACTCAGCACAGCCTTACTTCTCCCAGGAGATCTAGAAAAGAACGTCGAGTTCAGTGAGTATGAAAATTATGCTCTGATGCTTCAATGTTGCGTTCAAGTAAGTGTCCTCTCCTTGTAACCTGTCTTTCTTCATCTTTTTATACTTGTAAATTTTGCACTAACTTCTGTTTTTATGCTCCTTCAGGCTGTTCAGCACGCCCATTCCTTCTCTATGCAATCTTTTGAAGCCAAGGAGAAGTTTTCTGACATGAAGAAGGAATATTCTGCCCTCCAAAAAATTAACAAGGGTCTTCAAGCAAAAATGAAGAAATTGGAAGATCAGGCCGAGGCTGCCACCAAAGCCCAAACCCTGGCTGAAGAAAAAGCCGAATCTGCCGAGGCCATTAAGAATGTCGTCGAAGTTCAAAAGAAAGAGGCTGAGGAAAAAGCAGCCCAGGCCGAGAAGGAGCTTAAGGAAGCCCTGGCCACTAAAGACGCTGAAATCAAAGCGGCCGACGAAAAAGGTTATACTCAGGGTATGGCCGGCGTTGCTGAAGACTACAAGCTTCAAGTCAGGCAGGCATGCAACAGGGGCTTCTCCCTTGGTTGGATGTCCCTGATAAAAAAGCTTGATCTTCCTGCTAATTTGCCATTCCGCAATGCTGATGTTATTCCTCTGCCATTCCCTCCTCCTCCACCTCCAAGTCAGGCTGAGGAAAAATCTGAGTCTGAATCTGAGGCCGAAGATGAGAATGAAGACAACAATGATGATGAGGCCTTGGTGAGGAAATCCAAGGATGCTTCTGGGGACAAGTCTCCTCCTCAAATTGAGCCAATCTTGGACTTAACCCAAGATGAGGAGATTGAGGAGGTACCCAAGGAAGCTGATATAGGGAAATTATCTTCTAACCTACTTCTAGCTGATAGAAGTCTCGATAAAACACTTGCAAAGATCGACGCCGAGATTGCGGCAGAAAAAGATGCCGAGGTGGTTCTTCCAGAGTCCTCCGAGGTCCCAGCCCAACCATCTGCTGATGTTGAAGAATACTGAATGTCTTTTGTACTCTTTTCTTTTTTGTACTTTCTTTTGTTTTCTGAACAATGTAAGCTTCCTCTTATGGCCGATGTGCCTTTCTTTGTTAATTGTGAACAATTTACTTCTGCTAGGCCATAGTGCCTTCATTATATACAACTGCAACTGTTTTTCTCTGAATGCTTTAGTCTTTAATTTCTCTTCATTGCTTCTGTATGGTTTTACACTTAGAATATTTTGCATGATTTACATAATTCTTCCTTTGCACAATCTTCTCGGGGTTACATACCTCGGGTATAATAACTGTAAGTTTTACTTCGGCAAGATACTGACCTGCAATCTTTTCATAAATTTCAACAAGTATAAAACATATACTTTTTAATGTAAACTTTACAAACTTTTCTCAAGTTGCAACAAATGTGTAAACAGTAATTTCACTTTAACCTACTTGTAAATTGCTACAAATTTCAACAAGGACTAACATATACAGTAAACTTTTCTCAAGTTATAACAAGTGTTAAACAGTGATCTACTTGTAAATTACTACAAATTTCAACAAGGGTTTAAACAATATACTTAGCTTTTACCTCAACCTGTAAATTGCTGCAAATTTCAACAGACAATCATATGTCGGCTTAACTTCAACTTGTAAATTGCTACAAATTTCAACAAGTGTTAAGCATCTTTTTTGGTTTAGCCAACCAGTAGATTGCCATAAGTCTGTAAGTAATAACATCGGTTTCACTTCGACTTGTAAATTGCTACAAATTTCAACAAACGAAGAGAAACAGTAATCTCGGCTTAACTCCCACTTGTAAATTGCTACAAATTTCAACAGATGGTAAACTTTGTATCGGTTTAACCAACTTGTAAGTTGCTACAAATTTCAACAAGTGGTAAACTTTGTATCGGTTTGACCAACTTGTAAATTGCTACAAATTTCAATAAGTGGTAAACTTTGTATCGGTTTGGCCAACTTGTAAATTGCTACAAATTTCAAAAAGTGGTAAACTTTGTATCTTTGCCTTCTCTCTTCCCCCAATGTGAACCTGAGTTTCACTCGGGTTCTCATTACTTAGAGAACATTATGCATTCATAAGTCTTGGGAAATGCTGTAAAGATTTTATTGATGACGTCGGCAAAATACAATAAATATCTCAATGATAGAAAAATTTCAAATTACAAGTGTTCCAGGGTCTTGGCAATGCTTTGCCCTCATTGTGTTCAAGCCGATAAGCTCCATTACCTAACACCGAAGTAATTCTGTAAGGTCCTTCCCAGTTTGGGCCAAGTTTGCCCTCTCTGGGATCCTTCTTGTTGCCGACGACTTTTCTCAAGACTAGGTCGCCGACTTGAAAATCTCTTGGGTTGACCTTCTTGTTGTAAGCTCTGGCAAGCTGTTGCTGGTATACTGCAAGTTGAATTGCAGCCTTCTCTCTTCGTTCTTCCAAAAGATCCAGATCTCGGGCTAAGAGTATGTCATTGGTCCCATTCTCAACTCCCTGGGTTCGGATCCCTGGAATGCCGACTTCTAGTGGAATGACTGCTTCTGTACCGTAAGCCATGGCAAAGAGGGATTCCCCTATTGATCTTCTCGGCGTAGTCCGATATGCCCAAAGTACGTTGGGCAATTTGTCTACCCACTTTCCTTTTGTTGCCTGCAGCCTCTTTTTTATTCCATCCAAAATTACTTTGTTGGATGCTTCTGCTTGCCCATTACTTTGGGGGAAACTTGGTGTTGAAAAGTAATTCTTGATCTTGAATTTCGCACAAAAGTTCTTGATAAGTTTGCTGTCAAACTGAGTTCCGTTGTCGGCAACGATGGCTCTTGGAATGCCAAATCTGGTGATAATGTTTTTCCATATGAAATTCTTGACATCCACATCTCGGATTTTGGCAAGAGGTTCTGCCTCTATCCACTTTGTGAAGTAATCTGTTACTACCAGCAAGTATTTTCTTTGCCCAGTTGCTTGGGAAGTTGTCCAACCAGACCCATGCCCCATTGGGCAAACGGCCAAGGGCTGGATACTGGATTCAGGTCAGCAGTTGGCTGATGAATCAAAGGTGCAAACCTTTGGCATTGTTCGCACTTCTTTACGTATGCTTCTGCATCTTTTTGCATGTAGGGCCACCAATACCCCTAGGTAATGGCCCTATGGGCTAATGATCTGCCCCCAGTGTGGCTTCCACAAATTCCTTCATGAATTTCATATAAAAAATCTTCAACTTGTAAAGGGTGTACGCACCTTAAAAGGGGTCTAGTGAAGGACCTTCTGTAGAGATGTCCGTCCGCAGTCAGGTTGAATCTTGCCGACTTCAACCTGACTTTGTGTGCCTCCTTGCGGTCTTCTGGCAGCTTTTCTTTTTTCAGGAATGCGACAATTGCGTCCATCCAGCTTGGCCCCATGTCCACACACATTGCTTCTTGCTTTGCGTTTTGTGGTTCTATGCTCGGGCCCGACATATAGTCAATCATAATTGTTCTTGTTTTTCCAGTCTGTATTGAACTTGCGGGTTGTGTAGCGTCGGCGTGCATTTGTTATCATCTCGGCTTACTTGGAGAAGTCGGCAGTTCTGAAACAGGGCTGCCAATCTGATGACCTCTTGTAGACAAGTTCGCGGGGGGACCTCGCTACAGTTCGGACTCGATTTGTTGTCATGGTTAGTAATCTGAACCAAAGAGTCCAAATCCGGCAAATCGTTTTGAGAAAACAGATTTTTGAAAGAAATGCCAAACATGGACTATTTTGCCAGATACAGAGTCGCCACCTAAATGTTTTATTTTTGGAAATTTAGGAAACCCTGACTCGTTGCCTAAGGCCACGTGTCCGTCATCACCAAAGTTACCTCGGCTCGGGAACTTGGGTACGATTGAGGAAGGTCGCCATTGAGCACCCGCTTCGCCGATCAAAGATCGGCCTCTACTAACCATGATATCTAGTTTTGAAAACATTGTGTGCTCTTATTAGGTTATTAGCCTAGAATTACTATGTGATCGCCTGACATACAAGTATAGACTGGATCGCCTGAATTGGAACAAAACATTTCATGTTTGTTTGTTTGAAAATGGTTTGATGGTGCTACTCGCAAGTACGCTAAGACGTGGATTTGCCACCCTCAGATGGGCTTAAGAAAACATGATTTTGCCACTATCTAGTGGGCTTAAAACTCACAGTCGATGATTTGTTCCAATCCAAATAACCCAACCTTCACCCACAGGCATTCAGGCAGATATATCACATAAGCACATAGCCTCATGGTAAGCATGCTATCATGGCAGTCACTCACACACATGCAAGGATGCTAAAGCATAAAACTTACCGAGTACTCCAAACCAAAACAGAAACTGATTAGAAATCCATGCATGATCCTAAGTATACAGAAATGCTTAATGCAACACATGCAAAGATACAAATTATAGCAGCCTCGGCTATTCTAAACATGGCATATGGAGTGTTACAGCTAACATGTATTCAACTTGGAATTGAAATACGAATGCAGTTTGTATGATGCGCCAAGCCCGGTGCATGCAAGACAGATGAATGAATGCAAACATGCTATCATACTGTATGCTAATTGAAACATGCCCTAATCTAACCATTATAAGCTGATAAATAAAAGGGAAGAAAGACGTGGGGTTAGAAGACATACATCACACACATGCACACTTATTACAATTATGCCCTCGCACAGAGGGTCCGAATAAATAGTACAGTCCAAATAATACAGTCCAAATATGTACAAATCCCTAATTAATTTACAAATTAACTAAGAAAAATAATAAACTGGCATGCAAGCCAGGGACTGTCTTGACTCTTCTCCAGATGATGAATGATGCATGTCCGGGTTGCCTTATGCAGAAATCCACTGCGATACCCCAATTAGCCTCTGTTTGCAATTGTTTTTGGAATGCGTGCCAAGCTCCGGACGGCTGTTGATTCTTGATTTGCTGCAACAGAGAGTAAGAAAGGGGCATGACAATGTATTTTCACATATGTATACATACCTCGATCCTCGTGTCACCAATCACGCATCTCGATGCATGATGGCCGAGGAATCGAATTACACTACTCAATATAGAATGAATGCACATGAAAACTCAAAAAGACCTAACTCCATCATGAATGACCCGAATTAATGGGTCGGGGAATTGAGACACGCCCGTCACTTAGAGTCTGAAACATACCTGCTTCCGTTTCTGCTAACTTCTATCCCGAACACAATGCAATATGCATGACATGCATGAAATGCAACTAAGATACAACCTAACATGTAACATGCTATGAAATGACGTACACGATGCACGAGGTAACATGACATACACAATGCGCTAACATATAGCCTAGCATACACAATGCTATGGAATGAAATGGTATACACAATGCATAATGGACTTACACCAACATGAGTGGACCTCAGCCACACTCACATAAAAGGCCATTAGATGAAAATGAGACAACTCGAAATGCGTGCACACGTGCACGCAAATCGAGGACCGAACCTAAGGCACGGAATACCACTCTAACAAGACGTGGCAAGGCATGGAATATGGCATACTAGCATGAAAATTTCAGTACCAAAATGTGATGCAAAACAACCCCGAAACATGGCAAAATAGCACCCGATGCATGAAATGAATTCCGAAACATGAAATTTGGCGCATGGAATGACCTATGGCTATGCAATACACGCATTATTTGTACATGGAGTGTGAAGACAGAATCAAGAAAGCCCAAAAATAAGCATATTTACAATTCTAAGCAAGGCCAAACAGCGAACGCAAATGGGGCTAAACTAGCATGCAAAAATGGCCCCGAAAGCAAGATAATGAAGCAAGTGACAGCTTCTGACTCTAAACAAAGAAGGGCCCTTCTAAAATGTCGAAGAGGGGCCCAAAATATGGTACTTTACAGTTTACCACAAGCCACAAAAACAGACACAAGTATGGAAAAACTCTCATGCAAAAAGTGGGCCTAAAAGAGGACAAAGAAGTAAGTGATGCATGCTGGCCCCAAACAGATGAAGGTCCTTCAACAAAGTTGAAAAGGGACCTAAAATATGACCTTTTACAGTTGATGATAAAACCCAAAACAGTGTACAAGTATGCTCAAAATACTATGCAAGATAAGGCCCAAAAGAGAGCTATAACACAAAGTATAAAAAGGATGCTTCAAACAGTAAAAGACCCTTAATTAAACATGAAGAGAGAGTCAAAATGAGGCCATTTATAGTTCGGACCAAAGTCCAAAAACAGAAGCACAAGAGACTAACAAATCATGCAAAAATAGGGCCAAAAGAGGGATACAAAGGCAAGTAACAAAAGGAGGCCCCAAACAGTGATGAGCCCTTCAACAATATTGAATAAGGGCTCAAAATAAGCTATTTTACAGTTTACAACATGCCTCAAAACAGTTCATACATAAGCCAAAAATAATGTGCAAGAGAATGGCATACAAGAGAGGTAATGAAGAAAGTGCAACAAGGAGGCCTCAAACAGTGAGATGCCCTTAATAAAACATGGAAAATGGCTCAAAATAAGCCTATTTCTAGTTAGAGTCGGAGCCCAAATATGCAAGCACAAAGGGCTAAGATATTGAACAAAATAAGGCCAAAAAGAGGGGAAATGTGCTTACCCTTGTAGCCTAGTCTTTGACAGCTTTTTGGCTTGAGAAGTGGTGCCTCCTAAGCTCTGAAAAGGCCCTCCAAGCTGCTGGAATGGAGTGGTGGTGTGGTGCTAGGTGATGGTGTAGAAATGGTGTAGGGACTTGGATGTTTTGAAGGTTGAAGAGAGAGATGGATGATGGATGTATATAAGGCTTCAAAGCAATTTTTCTCAACCCCTAAAACCAAACCTGGGGTGCTGGTTATATAGGCAAAAAGAGGGGGGAAAATGGGGGGGAAAACTATTCAAATTTCCCCCCAAAATGGCAACCCCCTCCCGGATACAAAATTTGGGAAAAATGAATACAGATTTGTAATGTACCAACCCTGAGGATCATGGCCAGCCAGTTTTCTTAGGCTTAGGTGGCCGGCCGGCCTTCCCCATGGCCGGCCGGCCAAGGGTCAAAAAGGTCAATGAAGATTAGTGGCCAGCCATGCCATATTAGTGGCCTCCCATGTGTGCACAACACAACTATGTGGTCAAAAACTGGAGAAAGTGAACCAGGAGAGAGAAAATGCCATTTTTAGGAGGGGTTCAAAAGGGTCAAACACAATTACTAGCCGACCATATGATATTGGTGGCCTCCCAGGTGTGTACAACACAAATATGTGGTTTAGAGCTGGAAAAAGTGGCCTTAGGGTGGTTAACATTGGCTTTCAAGTAAGAAAAACGGGCGACGGAGGGCGATAAGGAAATATAACTGGTTGCCGGAACAATTACTGGCCTCCCACCCTTCTACGACCTTCCTAGTGATGAAAATACGGTCCCTGCCAAAAATGAACTCAAACCGATGCAAAATGAAGGTTCGGGGGCCGAAACGCGCAGCTTGGGGCCTCGAAAACTGACTGTTAGGCACCGAAAGTGGTGTTCGACCACGAAGTTGGTCTCTCGGACCACAGTGTCCCTCAAAAGGGAGTAAATAAGATGTATGCCAAAAACCGGGGCAAACGGAGGTGGTTAGGCGGTCCCGAACCGAGGCACTCGGCCTGACAGCGTCGAAAATCGGGAACCGGGCTCCGAAATGGGAAAAATGGCCTACGACCACGAAACGTAGCTTATGGCCACTGAGAGATGATCTACGAGACCTCTCCCTTCCTTCGGGAAGAGAAAACAGAGAAAAAAGGGCCTGGCTCGCAAATCGAGGCAAAGCACAAAAGAGTCCGGAAGTCCGGAGGCAAGGCTCGCAGCCAGGACTCTGCAACCTCAGAACGAGCACAATATGCAACATCACCAAGCGCTCAATCGGTGACATCTGAGTCTTAAGGTCGGTCAAAAATGGGGTGTCTACACCTCTTTTGCATATACCGACATCCTCTCATCTCTGGCTGCAAATTCTCCTGTTGACTGGTTAACAATTAACTGTGAATCACAAAAAACTATTACCTCATCTGCTTCTGCTGCTGCTACCAGCTTTAGTCCTGTAATTAATGCTTCGTATTCTGCTTCATTGTTTGAGGCCTTGAACCCCAAATGGATGGATTGTTCTATTATTTCTCCATCTGGGGATATCAGCAGCACTCCTGCCCCCGCTCCTTGTCGGTTTGAACTTCCATCGACAAACAGTCTGAATGAGTCGCCGATGTAGATGCTGCAGGGTCTGAGCTTTTCCTTCCTTTGTTCCTTAGCCTTTGGCTGGGATTCTCCCTACTTGCTGGGACCTCGTTCATCTTGGTTCAACGGAGCCCGATGTTCGATGGATTCAGACGTGAATTCTGCCACGAAGTCTGCCAACACCTGGCCCTTAATTGTTGTTCTGGGCCTGAACTCCAGGTCATACTGGCCCAAGGCCACTGCCCACCTTGCAATTCTTCCTGTTAAGTCTCCTTGTTGCAACAAGGACTTCAGTGGGTGCTCTGTTAGCACTACAATCTTGTGTGCCTGGAAGTAGTGGTTCAACTTCTTTGAGGCCATTACTAAGGCCAGCATTAACTTTTCTAGCAGTAGATACCTTGTTTCTGCGTCGGCCAAGGTTTTACTTACATAATAGACAGCCTTCTGTTCTCCCTGCTCTTCTCGGATTAGCACCGCGCTTACTGCGTGTTACGACCTGCTAAATCTGAAACAACTCCTCTGTGTTCGGTGTTGAGAGGACTAGGGCCGTGGTCAGATACTTTTTTAGGTCGGCCAAAGCGGCCTCACATTCTTCAGTCCATAGGAAATCTGCGGTCTCTTTTACCAGGTTGAAGAAGGGTTTACACTTGTCTGAACTTCGGCTTATGAACCTGTTTAGGGTTGCATCCCTGCCAGTGAGTATTTGAACCTGTTTTACCGATGTTGGGCTCTGTAGATCTAGGATGGCCTTGATCTGATCTAGGCTGGCCTCTATTCCCCTTCTTGTTACCAGGTACCTTAGAAACTTACCAGATCCAACTCCAAACGCGCATTTAGATGCGTTGAGTCGGAGCCGATATGTTTTGAGTATTTCAAATACCTCTTTTAGGTCAGCAAGATGACTCTTAGGCTCTTTGGTCTTCACGACCATGTCATCGATGTAGACTTCTACTGTTTGGCTTATCAGGTGCTTGAACATTTTGGTTACCAGCCTTTGGTAGGTTGCTCTTGCGTTCTTCAGCCCAAAAGGCATTACCCTATAACTTGATCTGAGCCTTTTGGGGTGATGAATCTTTATTTTCTCCGTCTGGGGTACATAGCTATCTGGTGGTACCCCCTGTAAGTGTCCAGGAAGCTCATCCTTCCATGTCCAGATGTGGCGTCTACTAATTGATCGATTTTGGGCAGAGGAAAGCTGTCTTTGGGACAGGCTTTATTTAGGTTTGTAAAATCCACGTAGACCCTCCATTTACCGTTTTTCTTCTTTACCACCACAGTGTTTGATAGCCATGTTGGATAATTGACTTCTCTGATGGCCTTGGCTTCCAGGAGTCTGTCTACTTCTTCCTCCACTGCTTCGACATGCATCAACGTCGGTCTTCTAGCTCGCTGTATTATAGGTTTAGCCGACCTGTCGACATTCAGTCTGTGACTTGTGACCTCAGGGTCAATGCCAGGCATTTCATAAGGTGTCCAGGTGAACACCTCTATGTTTGTTCTTAAAAAAGCTTCCAGTTCTTTCTCTTCTTCTTCGACTAAGCCTGAGCCGAGAAGAAAGAAGCGCTCTTTATCGCCCTCCTGGACGAGGATTTTCTTCAATGTTTCCTCGCTCTTCTCAGCTGGCTCCTTGCCAACATCATCTAGGACTTCCATGTCCTCATCTTCAATTTCCACCTTCCCTAGTTCTTGTATGTTACAAGTTGTTTTCATTGCTGCCATGGAGCAATTTTTGGCTTGTAGTTGGTCTCCTCTGACTTCTTCAATCCCATGTTCTGTTGGGAACCGCAATAGTTGATGCAACGTTGAGGGAACTGCCCCCATTGCATGCAACCATGGCCTTCCCAATATGATGTTATAAGGAGAAGGCGTATCAATCACGATGAATTCTGTCCTGATCTTCTTAGTGCCGGCTTGTACTTCCAAGTTTGTAGCGCCCAGTGGCCATGTCGACGTTCCATTGAAGCCGACCATCGAGCCATTCGATTGCTCCATGTCGTCTGGGTAAAGGCCTAGCTCCTTGTAACATCTAACGTACATGATGTCACAAGAGCTGCCTTGATCTATTAGGATGCGTTTTACTTGGCACTCCCCAACCTGGAGGGATACTACCAAAGCATCATTATGTGGGTGCTGTACCATCTCTAAGTCGGCTTCGGTGAAGGCTATCATCAGTCCTTGGCACTCCGCTGGCCGATGTCTTTTTTCCCCGACTTGGTAGACATGCTGCAGATGCCTTACCCTTTGAGTCTCTCCTCTGACTTCGTTCTCGTTAACTTTTGAATGAATCACATTAACTATCCGAGGTCCTTACGCGAGGTTGCGAGAATGGTGGGGCCCGGAGCTGAGGCGATCTTGCTGTTCTTCTCTTGTTCGGTTTCATCGACAAGGTCTCTCGTGGCCTTGCCTTACCGGATCTTTCAAGTGTGCTTTTAGGGCTCTGCTGACATGTTGTATATCCGTCTTCATTGTGATAAACACAATGTTCATCCATGTTTCTTCCCATAAATTCTCCCGATTCCCTTCTTGGCGTTACGAAATAGAAATTTGGTTAGAATTTTCCTAGGACTTTTTGAATTGGAATTCGGAACGCGGTTGTCACTGCCTGTTTGGCCCTTAACTCTATCTCTGTTTTGTTGAATCCGTTGTTACTTCGGCCTCGCTTCGGCGAGCCGTTCCCTTTTTCCTGTTTGACTTTCTTGTGGGCCGATGTATCCTCCTCGGCTCGGGCATACTTTTCGATCCTTGCCATGAGTTCTTTCATGCTCTTTGGCAATGTCTTTGCCAAAGATTTCCGTAGCGAATAGTTATCTTTCAGGCCGTTCTTGAAGGATACAACCGCCACTTCCTGGTTGCACTCGGGTATTTGATTTAACACCTCGTAGTATTTTTTTGCATAGGCCCTAAGGCCTTCATCCTAGCTGATTTTTAGAGCCATTAGTGCGTCCACCCTCAATGGCTGTAGTTTGTTTGTTACGAACTTGGCCACAAGCATCTCGGCCAGGCCTTCCCATGTCTTTACGCTTCCCTTCGGCAGTTTGTGGAACCAATCTGATGCAATTTCCCCAAAGGACGAGGGGAACACTTTGCAGAGTAATGGCTTGTTTCCGCTGTACAGTGCCACTGAGTTCAAAAATAATCCAACGTGGAAGTTAGGGTCCGACTTACCATCATATATTTGAAACCTCGGCATACTGAATCTTTTCAGTGCTTCAAATTTGTCCAGTTCTACCGAGAACGGTGTCCTCGGCTTGACGGGTGAGGTTACCTCGGCTTCAGCATTTTGTTCCTTCCTCTTGAGATAGTTTCTCAAGTCTTCTTTACTCCTCCCTGGAGCCCGGCTATCTTTGGACTTCAGTCTCTTCGGTACACTACTCTCGGCCTCGTGATGGGCCCGTTTTGATCTTTCTCCGTGAGTTGTGTCAAAGCAGAGCGCCTGCCCTCGAATATGCCGATGTTCTTTGCGCTCCTGATCCTTCGTATGATACGTCCTCTGGGACTTCTCTTGTCTTGGTTCCTCTCGCCCGACCTCCCCGGAAGGCGGGTGAGAGTGCCTTTCGCTCCTGGTGTGTTGTGGTGCCTCAGGAATTATTTTCCTTCCTCCCTTCTGAGTATTAACTACTGGAATTGGCGTGTCCTGCAGCTGGTATGGTGGCGGCATGACATTGTTTTGCATCATGAAGTTGACGACCGACTGTAGGTTTGCCAATTTGTCTGTCAAATCTTTTACTTCCTCATCCCTCCGTAGGCACCTATCCCTCCATACCTGGAGGTTATCTTCGTTGTAGTATCTGTCCTGGTCCGTCTTCTTTTAGGTGTCGCCCTCCTGGCCGACGTTTTTTCCTCTATTCCCCTGGTTGCGGGTTCCTTCATTGTGATTGTCTCCTTCGACGTCAAGGTCGATAGGCCTGCCACTCCCAGCGGGAGCATCGTCCCCAACCTTTTCGTTTTGTGCGTTAATGGCCATCTATTCGTCTTTCTTTCCCACAGACGGCACCAAATTGTGTGAGTGATTTTCTGACCACACTGCCCTCCTTAGTAATTCAGCTATAGAACACAGGCAGAATAGATGGCACCTTGCTGTCCTGCACAGAAAGAAAAGGCTCCGGCGGTGGTTCTTCCACCCGGGGGCACTCCGACGATCAAGTCAATATATCTCTCAAAGATAATCAAGTATTCAACTCACAAGCTTGAATATTAAAAACATACCTTAGACCTATGGGGGTGCCTCTCTTTTATAGCCAATACAATCCTAGTCCCAATAGGAGCCTAACTCCAATGGACTCAGGATTATTGCTAGTCTAGAACTCCTAGTGAAATTAGGATAAACTCTCTAAGAGTTTCATCTTTACCCAAACTGAAGTCTTTTCCCAATCTAGGACTCCTGTCCTTTATCCGTTTATGCCGGATTCTGATATCTTCGGAGATAACCTCGGCAACTCCGAGATTACCTTGGCATAACTACCACGACACGTGGCACCTCGGCTGACACGTCGGCGTCACCATGCCACGTGTTGGTACTTAAAAATATATCCCCACAATAAGTATACACAACATGAGGTATACCTGAAAAACTCACGAGTCATAACTAAAATAATGTCACAACTAAAGAAGAAAATTAGTTATAATTAAAGAAGAAAATGTTTTAATTAAGAATACATATGATATATCATTTTTGAAAGGGATATATATTAGAATTTTCCATAAAATTGCCATACTGCTTGGTTTGAGTTTTCTAAAAACATTTTTTAGAAAATTTTACTTTCTTATTTTTTGTATTTTTTAATATTTTAACCATTTTTAAAATTTTTTTAGACACACCTAACATAAATACACTTAAAAGTATAGTTTTTGTGAAAAAAAATCTTTTAAAAAATTCACTAAAAATATAAAAAAATTACAAAAATTCAGTATATTTTTCGTATTTTTTTGTATTTATTAATTTTATTTTTTTTTTCACAAATATTTTACTTTCTAGACACATCTAAATAAGATGTGTACGAGGGGCAAATATTCAGGCGAGCCCGTACTCCTTTCTTCCAAGCTCCTATCAGTCCGATCGACCTGCGAGCACAATGGCGGTGAGCTACCCAACGGTGTGTGGCCGAAAAACCCCTCCGACGATCAAGTTAGAACACACACACAGGGGATAGATAGAGAGAAGGGATAGTGTTGAGTGTTTTTCTTATCAAATGTTCATCTATGACAGCATAGGGGGCGCAAACATGCTTATATACGTTCTGCGCCCCAAATCTACTCCCATTAGTCTCTCGACACGTGGTGCTGTTATCCCATATGAAAGCACAAATCCAGTTGAACATCACCTACCTAAACTGCCAGCCCACTCTACTAGGAGCTCGACAGCCGGGATGCAGCATCTCGGCTTCCTGCGGCCATGCTGCACTTCACACCCAAATGTTCTAATAACCGAGCTCCGTAAAAATCGAGCTCGGGTGCATTCCGGCAAAGCCCAGCTTGAAGTAGGGCATGTCGGTTAACCAAAGGCCTTCATGCCGAGCCATGGGTGCGCACCTTCCGACCGAGCAACGCACGAACCGTGGAACCCTATGAGGCTGCGAACATCTTAGCCGAACCCTCACTTGACCGGCTTCCGTACCAACAAGTCCGAGTAGCTCGGTTCCACGCGCCCTTTGCCATCACCGAGCAAAAATCCCTTCTGGATAGGCCCAGGCTACCACAACCCAAATGTGTTCGGCCCACAATTTGTCCGGCATTACCACGGCCCAATCCAGATCATAAATCTCCCTCTCAAGATGTATATAAAAAAGTAAAAAAAAATACTTACAACTTAAAAAATATTCTCTAAAAACAAAAAAAAAAATACGAAAAATAAAAATTCAATTTTCACAAAACTTAATTCGAAAAATTCAAACTAAACACAATTTTCTTTTCTTCTTCTAATATTAGTGGTGTCTTGGGAAAATGATAAAAAATTAATTTTTTGATTTTTATTAACTTTTTTTACTATTTAATATAAGAAGTGATACAACTTAAAATTGATAAAAAGTTAACTTTTAACCTTTTTTTTTTGGGTTCCTTCCCAAAACACAGCCAAAGTCTAGAACTTTACCATAATCAACTAAAATTAAAGCTTACCATATTAAAAATAAAACTTTAATATAAAAGTATGCTAAAGCACATTTGTACACTTGTACAAGAAGTAAGATCAAAAGCACAAAAGATGTTTGTCAATTTTCATCCAAACACATCACCATCATCATAGTTAGAAAGAATCAAATACTACATTCCGATGTCTCACCCCCAAAAAAAAAAAAAAAATCTAAATACTCACAATGTAAAATGATGTTTTAAGAGCATTTTAAAAAAAATGCTTAAAAATAGTATAGCAGTGACTTTAAAAAAAAAAAAAAGAAAAAAAAGAAGAAGAAGTGAATTTGATAAAATTTTAAGCTTTGATTTCACAATTATAACAAAAATACAAAAAAAAAAAAAAAAAAAATAAATCTAATAAGTACATTTCTTAAACTAAACTAAACCAAATCAAGCTAAACTTTAAGTCTCATCAAATAGGGTCGGTTATATTTCTTACCATTTATTAAATATATTAACTTTTTAACAACTTCATAGAAAATCTAAGAAAGCAAAAAACTTAAAAAAAAGAAAAAGTATTAACAAACCCAGCTCTTAATTTAAAATAATAAAATTAAAATTTAGCCCATCATTTTAAATTATCTCAGGTGTATATAGGTTTTATTTCCCTGTATTTATTTAGAAATTTTCTCTTACACTTTAAGAATTTTTTAATATTAATTAATATTTTTTTAATACTAATCATATATTATATTTAATGTTATAATTAATTAGATTTCAATATAACGTCATATATAAAAAAATAAAAAATAAAAAGAAGAAATTATAAAACAAAATTTCAAGATTTCTTTACAACAAAATAAATCCTAAACTTTTAATTTTGTGAATTTAAATATTAATATTTTGATTTGTTTCAATCTAAACCATTAATCTATTTTTATTAAGTAAAATAAAAAAAATAGTAATATTTTATTATAAAATGTCTAAAATATTATTTTATTAAATTTAATAATTAAAATATTTTTTATTAATTTTACTTAACAAAAATAGATAAGTAACTTAAATTAACAATAAATTAAAATATTAAAATTTAAATTAATAAAATAAAAAAATAGATGTGCAAGGTGCATACCATATGTACTTGTATAAAATTTTACAAATACAGATATTATATATATTTGTGAGAACTTACACGATTTTGTGAAATGACTTATGTATGTTTATAAAAATTTACATAATTATGTATGATATACAGTTATGCATTTAATAATTCTTCAAATAAAAAATACAATATTTTATTTTGTTACAAAGCGAAATTTGAATTTTTTTTTCTTAATTTCCTAAATATATCCAAAATGTCATATTGCTTTTCTTGTACTCCCCATTCCGTTAGGAAGTGTTTCTTTTTTGGCGGGAGGTGGGATCCACACCAGGCAAATCCCATCATCTCTCTTCTCTTTCCCCTCTCTCTCTCTCTCTCTCTCTCTCTCTCTCTCTCCACCATCACCACTCTCTCTCTAGTTTCTTTCTCATAAATACCCCCAACTCCCCCCTCATTACTCCACCACCACCCCCATCAACCCCACTCCACCACCACCATGCTCCTCCTCCTCCCCCACCTCTCCAGTTCTCTAACCTCCCTCTTCCCTGTCCAAAAAAAACCCATCAAAATGTCAAAACTCATAACTCCACTGTTCTATCTCTTCCTCCATCTCCAACTCCTCAATTTCGCGCTCTCTCTCTCCGCCGACGGCCTCTCTCTCCTCTCTCTTAAATCCGCCGTCGACGGCGGCGCCACCGCCTTCCCCGACTGGAACGACAACGACGCCACCCCCTGTCACTGGACCGGAATCTTCTGCACCAACATCTCCGGCGAATCCCGAGTCGTCGGAATCACCATCACCGGCCTCAATCTCCGGGGTTACATTCCGTCGGAGCTTGGAACCCTAGTTTATCTCCGGCGACTGAACCTCCACGGTAACAACTTTTATGGGTCCGTACCTGATCACCTCTTCAATGCTTCTTCACTCCACAGTTTGTTTCTCTACGGTAACAATCTCTCCGGTTCTCTCCCTCCTTCTCTCTGTAATCTCCCTCGGATTCAAAACCTCGACCTCTCGAATAACTCGTTCATGGGTTCGATTCCTGATGATCTTCGAAACTGTAAGCAGTTGCAGCGGTTGATTCTAGGTCGGAACAAGTTTTCCGGCGATTTTCCGGCGGGGATTTGGTCGGAGCTGACGAATTTGATTCAGCTCGATCTCTCATCTAACGATTTCACCGGTTCGATTCCTGAAGATATTGGGGATTTGAAGTCTCTATCTGGAACTCTCAATCTCTCTTTCAATCATTTCTCTGGAAAACTTCCGAAATCAATGGGTGATTTGCCAATGACAGTGAGTTTCGATCTTCGAAACAACAATTTCAGCGGCGAAATTCCACAGGCTGGTTCGTTTTCGAATCAGGGTCCAACTGCGTTTCTCAACAACCCATTTCTCTGTGGATTTCCTCTCCAAAAATCGTGCCCGAAAAGCTCGCCGGAAACCCAGAACTCGTCGCGGGAAACTACCAACCCAAGTCCCAAAAAACGATTAAAATCGAGTTTGATCATACTGATCTCAGTCGCTGACGCATTTGGAGTTGCGTTTATTGGATTAATCATTGTATATCTCTATTGGAAGAAAAAAGATTCTCATAGCTGTAGCTGCACTGGAAAACGAAAATTCGGTGGTGATAGGAAGCCAATGCTCTGTTCTTGCCCCTGTATCAATGGGTTTTCGAGTAATGACTCGGAATTGGACTCAGAAAAAGATGGTGGTGATGGTGGTGGTGGTGGCGAGGGTGATCTGGTGGCAATTGATAAAGGGTTTGATTTCGAGCTTGATGAGCTTTTAAGAGCATCAGCTTATGTGTTGGGGAAGAGTGGGTTGGGAATTGTGTATAAAGTTGTGCTCGGAAATGGCGTTCCGGTGGCAGTTAGGCGGTTGGGGGAAGGCGGGGAGCAGCGGTATAGGGACTTCGCCGCTGAGATTCAGGCAATCGGAAGGGTGAAACACCCCAATATTGTGAGGTTGAGAGCATACTATTGGGCCCCTGATGAGAAGCTTCTCATCAGTGATTTCATCTCCAATGGCAACTTGGCTTCTTCTCTTCGTGGTATGCTCCTTCCTACCTTGTTGCTCTTTAATCTTTCAAAAAGTTAGGTTTAATTTCACTTTTTTGTCTTAAATTATTGCAATTTATTATCTATTTAATGGCTAAAAGCCTCATTTGATAGATAAAAATGTCATTTCAAAATTAGTACAATTTAAATCATACAATCAAACATTTAATTTTCTTACTTACTACTTTGAAATGAGGGTTGTAGGCGAGATTATGGATGCTTAATGGTATGATTTAAGTCGTTCAAATTATAAAATTATATTTTTATTCATTAGTTTATGTTTCCACCATTACTGATTTGGACAGACCATGACCATTGTGTGAACTGGAAAAAAAAATTAGAAAAAAAAAAAAAACTTTAGTGACTGAAATTGATAGTTTAGGGATGAAGTTAAAAAAATGATTATAGTTTGAGAGATAAAAGTAAAATTCACCCCCAAAACTATATATTTTTGTGTGTTATATAGCATACCTTCTAATTTTTTTTTTATTATCTTGTTAGAGTTACTATTTGTGAATTTAAACATGGAGTGTACTCTGAGATTGCTGGGCTTTTGGTCAAAATTGAAATGAAAGCTTCATTGGTTTTTAAAACAAGACAGTTTTCTGACTGAAATCATAGATTCCAGTGTGAAGCACTTAATAAGAGACGATCCATACTTGAATTTATAGCAGATCAAATATCAGTATAATAGAGGATTCAATTTTCTTGGTAGTTTCTCGGTCTTTAAAATCAGGTAGGTGGCTAGGCATGGTTGTTTTAAGGCATTGGACCCACTGACTGTTTGGTACCAAAATTTGGCAAGCACTACCTGAAATGGGCACTGAGATGGAAGAAACAATGCAGTAGGCCTTAAAGCATTTTTGTGACAAATAATCCTATGGGTACCGAATTTTGAATACCAACGTCATCAATAGATCTGAGAGACGAAAGATGAGATTCATCGAACCAATGCATTGGCTGCATATATCCTAAATTTGATCATCATAATATTATTGTTTTTAGACGGTTTGAATACCACCAATAGATATGTCTGAAAAAAAAGAACGGAAATGTAAGATTCATCAAACCAATGCATTCGTGACGGAGATACCCAAATTTGATCATCATAGCATAATTGTTTTGAGACAGTTAGCAAAAAATTACTGAAAACATGTTGTTGCCCCATGTGGGATCCTCCATTAATGTTAGATCATGAATGGGGTTGGGCCTATGAGAGTATCAACATAGAACAGGACTCTTGTTCTGAGGATTTTGAATGGTTAGGGCAGTTATCTTGAATCTAAAGTACCTATTATTAATTTTATTTGCTGTCAAGATTCTCTTTGAAGCAAAAATGGTTGGTTTTTACTGCCTTTGTCCTTTTTAACTTTTTCTTTTTGTGAACACTGGAAAAGGGTAGACTTTCTTACTTTTGTGGTGCTACCAGTAAGCTTTTGTGATCAAATGACACTTCACCCTTTCACTTTGCTAAGATTCCCTATTTCTCCTTGATTCCCCCTTAGATGGTCTTTTTCTTTAGGTATCCCCACATAATCCCCAAATGGACCATGAACTTCTTTGTGGTTTTTTGTTTTAATCTAACTTCCAAGCATGGTTCCCAATTCGGATCATAGGATCTTACGTTTCTTCAATTTCAGTTAGGCCAAACGATTCGAATCACGCTAGGATCTTAAATTTAGTAGGTTCTTAAAGTGATTACGATCCTAGTCATAAAATTGTTTAGAATTGCATACGACCCCAATTCCACTACGATCTTGATTTTATACATTTTTTGTTATTATTTATTTGATATATGTGTATATCTATATAAAAAATTTGGCTGTAATCTCTTTTTTCAAGTGTCTTTTTCAATTTATGTTGACATAAAAAATGCATTATATCAAATTTATCATTTTTCTTTAATCTTTTTAAAATTATGTAACATATATCATCATTATCGATATTTTTTATTTTATTTTACATTGAAAATAGAATATTACGATTCTTGATCCGATTCTACAATCCGATCCGCGAGTCCTTTCCAATGATTCCATGTAGAATCCCGATTTTAACAACCTTGCTTTCAAGTAGGAGTGGTGTTTTATATAATAAATGAAATTAGCCAACTATTTTAGTCAAGATGATTCACACTTTTTTAATTTTTTATTTTGACATCTCCCGACTGATGAAACTAATTTTTCTCTATTTTTCTGATGGCAACACATTGCGTTGGTTACCATCATGGTTTGTTTAGAAACTGGCAGTATGAACAATTTGAAAGCTCAAGTCAGTGTTGATTCACACCCTTGGACAATCAGAACTTATGTAAGTGGTCATTTTGGCCATAATGTTGTTCACAGTATTAAGAATACAAACTATGAGTTGTTTTGATCTTCACATCCACTTCTTTGGTGACTGCATTTTCAGTTGCATAACATGGGACTAAATTGCAATTTAAAATTAAGAAGCCTAGCAACATTGTATTAAATTAGGCCTTTCACTAGGGTTGATCTAGTAGTTTCTTAAGCCCACTCCATTTCTAATTACAGTGCACCATTGCTTGATATATATAAATGGACATGATATTCTGAAATGAGAAATATGGATTGGGCTTGTCTCTGGTCCACTGAACAGTGCTATCTAGGTCTTTGATAATCTGATTTGTTCATTTTGGTCAAACCACCCCACCCCAACAAACCCCCCCCCCCCCCCACCCACAAAAAAAAAGAAAAGAAAAGAATATTTCCCATTTTCTTGTGGTTTCCTCATTCTGTCGTAAGTGTTTGCAACTGCAACTGAATATATGTTCTTTTTACAGGGAGAAATGGTCAGCCATCATCCAGCCTCTCATGGTCAACCAGGCTGAAGATTGCAAAGGGAACAGCACGGGGCTTGGCCTACCTCCACGAATGCAGTCCAAGGAAATTCGTCCATGGAGATATCAAGCCATCCAACATTCTACTCGACAATGAATTCCAGCCTCACATTTCCGACTTTGGCCTCAACCGCCTCATTAACATCACAGGAACAACCCTCCTCGTCTGGTGGCTTCATTGGCGGAGCCCTTCCCTATCTAAAGTCCGTCCAACCAGAGCGAACAAACAACTACAAATCACCAGAGGCGCGCGTCACTGGAAACCGACCTACCCAAAAATGGGATGTGTATTCATTCGGGATTGTCCTACTTGAATTGCTGACAGGAAAGTCCCCAGAGCTTTCCTGTCCAACCACATCGACTTCCACAGAAGTCCCGGATCTAGTGAGGTGGGTAAGGAAGGGATTTGAAGAGGAGACTCCGTTGTCAGATATGGTTGATCCGATGTTGCTTCAAGAAGTTCAGGCCAAGAAGGAAGTACTAGGTGTGTTTCATATAGCCCTTGCTTGCACAGAGGGAGACCCTGAGGTTCGGCCTAGGATGAAAACTGTCTCAGAAAATCTTGAAAGGGTTGGAACGTAACATTCATTTTGTTGTCAACCAATAGATTTGTCAAGTATTGATGTTCTTGATTTTTTTTTTTTTTGTAATGGCCAACTGATCCTTCTCTTTTTCGAGTCCTTGGGCCCTCAAGAACTGATCGGAGTTTGTCTCTACCAAACAAGGTACAAATATTCTTGATGTTTTGGCAATTTGTTAAAAATTTGTTCTCATTTGATGTAGAGGGGAAGCTAGTTGATTTTGTAATTTATAAATACTAATACCTACCCAGTTGCTTCAATATGTGTTTGCAATAACATGTAATTTCTTTTTTCTTCATGCAATTCTTATGTGCAAAGCTCAAGGGCTTTGTGCTTCAAACAATGTCTTGTATGAAAAAGATGTCTTTGCTTGTGTGACTGTAATGCCATGTTTGATTGGGAGATTTGAAAAGGAATTTGAAAAATGAAAGAGAAAATGTGTGTAAAATTAGATAAAATGTAAGTAAATTTTGTTCATATTTTATTTACTTTTTTTTTTCTCTCTTTTCAAATTCTTTTCTAAATTTTCCAATTAAATACAGCGTAAGTGCATGACGCATGTAGACCGACACGTTTTCATAATAAAAGATCCTGTAGTCAAGTGTGATTGTAAGTGCATGAAACATGTAGACAGATATTTGAAATAAAAAATCTCGTGCCTATCTTGAAAAATTAAATCGAGCCAACATCATGGCAGCTTGAAATTCTCAGCAGCTGGGCAGTTCATTCATATGATCACAAATTTGGGAGGGAAGATTAACGAGACAAGTTTATGTACAAGAAAATAAGAGAATTGGAATTTGACTATGTGATGGATAAATGATTAATTTTTCCAATTGGTTATCAATTTTGAAAATTTCAATCTCAGTTAAAAATTTTACTATTTTAAAAACAGTAATTCAATATCTGAAATTTGTGAAATTTTACTATTTCTTTAATAACGAGTACAATGAAATTTTGTCATTTTGAATTTATTTTTATCATTGGTTTTGTTTGAAATAAATGGAGATTTATTTAAAAATTATTCAAATTTTAAGTTTTGAAACAATTCCAAAACTTCAAAACTGAAAACAATGTCAAATATCGTGTAGAGATATTTTTGTCTAAAATTGACATTCCAAATATTAGAAAACCAAAATTTAAGAAATCTTTTGTTCTTGTTCCTATATTATTATAATTTTATGATAACATCATATCATTCTCCCTCACATTAAATGAAAAAGATAAAAAAAAATATTTCACTACTATTATATACATATTTAAATTTACCAACAAATAATGTGAAATGGAACTATTATGTGTTCCTGAATTTTTAAAATTTATTTTAAAGAAAATAGGAACCAGTTAGCCAAAAATAAATGTCAACAAAAATTATTTAAATGAAAATAATGAGTATTTTCTTTTTATTTAACTAAATTAATTTTTTTTTTTAAAAAGAAGATATTTTTTGAAAGCTTAACCTTAAAGGGATAAACTCCCCTCTATACTTCATCTCTTCATACACATCTATACTTCTCTTGTGGATCTTGAGAGAATTAAAAATAACCACAAGAATTATGTGGATTTAGGCACTGTTACGCGATATGGTTATAGATTATTATCATAGTTGTCAAATCCTTATCACTGCATTAGTGTTTTATATTTATCTATGAATTTGTCCATTAAATATCTTGATAATATTAGAGGACTGACTTGGTTGTCAGAGGCTCCAGGCTATGGCGAGGGGTGTTTTGTTTTGCAGATGACGATTGCGTGGTAGCACTGATCATTTTCTTTGTTAAATTTTTTTATCACCAAATATATATATACTAGCGTATGCTTGTGCCTGAAGGCACGGTGTAAATAATGTTGGATTAAAATATAATTATAATCCCAACACTATTTAATAAATTATAAATTGACCCATAAACAATCTAAAATAACACTAAAAAGATAGATGAAACATGACATTCAAATTAACCTCTAATGAACATAAATCATTAAAACACCATAATAAATCAACATAAATCAAATTAATTCACAATAATAATAATAATAAATAAATTATTAAAAGAGCATCATTTGTTTTAACCATACCATTATTTTATTTAATAGAATTTCAATATGCCCTTCTACTAATTAATAAAAACAAATTTAAAAATATAAAAGGGAATATTTGATAATGTGTGTGTAGCATGGAGGAGATATTCGATTAAACCTTTTTTTCTTCTTCCAATGAAGTATGCATATGCTGCCAGTTTGAAATGTCATCATATGAAGCAAATAAAATAATTATTACAGACACAAATCATAAGACTTGAGCTTGATGATTTCTATTATGAGGTCTCTGAAATGCAGGTTAAGATTATACCTTGGTTGATATTATCTAACAGGGTCAGCAAAATTATTGGTCAAAAAGTCTTTCATTAGAAGGATTTGCTACTTGAAGATACACAAGTTGGAGAAAAAAAATTTTGTCTTTTTTTTTCTTCTTCCTATATTTACCAAAAAGGATTCCATGTGTAAATTTTGGAGAGATACTAAACTATTTGTCTAGAATTGTTCAAAACAGAAATTATAGTAAGAATCCATATAGTGCACCAACAATAATAACTAAGGGCAACAGATACAAAAGTTATAATTCCAAGTTTGTTAAAATTGAAGAATAGAATAGATACAACGGATAATGTAACAAAAAAGATGACTCATACTTCCTACAATTTGCAGTGCAAAGCACAATTCAGACTCTACTAAAACATAATTTGAAGGGAAACAAAAAGGCAAGTAAATAAACCAACTAAATAATCCAATCCATGTTCACATTCAGACTAGGATTGGCTTGAGAGTCAATGTCGTTGTTGATTGTTTTTTCACCCAACTGAGGCTCAGTGATTTACAGTGGATTCATCGTATACATTGATACAAACAGAAGTTCATTGAGAGGCGAAGAAAATTGCAGACACATCTGATTAATATCACAGTTGTTCCTGGCATTAAGAATAGTCTCCTCCAATGTTTCATTAAAATAAATAAAAACAAAAAGTGAGCTAAACATAGGATATTAGTATGACCATTCAACCAATTAATATGTGCAGGAAGAATTAGCGAAAATCGAATGAATTGGAAAAGTGAGTGACAATTTTTCTATAGCCATCATAGAGATTATTGAAAGAGGTTGCAACTCTTTAAAACTGGCAAAGGTTTGTGATTGTATAGAGGAATCGGAGGCCCCTGTTTGAATATTACAGTCACCTCTGTTGAAAAGAAAAAAATTAAATCCAAAAGAGTTCAAATAAAAAATTAAAAGAATTTACCTTCTAAATGACCCAAGAAATCTAGGCTTGATTTGTAATTTTTCAAGAATGCTGTAGGTCTTCTAGGAAAAAAGGCCTTGGTTTTCCCTTTTGGATTTCTGAGAGAAGTTTGTTTTTATAAAATCACTAAAAAAATCTATTACCAAACAACCCTTCAGAACACTGATTGTCGTTGAATCATCACACTAACAAAATCAAAATAATCAATCCAGAAAAAATAAAAAAAAATTAAAACTAATAATACAATTCAATATGAGAAACCAGAAATCTACAGGTATAAGAAACATAAGTATTGAAAATTTTAAAATCAAAATAACAAATTGTATTTGAGAGAGATAGTTGAGATAAGATGAAATGAATATAGGGATGAGACTCAAACAGATGCTATAGTTTCAAATTGTGAAACTGAAATCAAAATACAGAAGAAAAAAATGATGAGGTATGGACAGAAACAATATATTCTGACCGATGATCACAAATATCTGTTGTTGCAGAGGAGTCAACATGTTTGGACACACCAACTTGAATGGTCTACCCTCAAACCAATGTAAGAAACTATAAAGTGAATCAAATTGATAATCAAAACAACAAAATTAAATAAATAAATAAATTCAAGAACGCCACTTTCAAAGACAAAATCATTGATTGCAGATGAATTCAAATCCAAATTCCGATCAGATAAAACCTTTACAAACAAAAGATTGAGTCTTGAAGAACAAATTGCAAATATATAAATTAGGTAAAATTAGTAAAGGGTTCAAACAAAAAGTAAAATGGAAAGATCATACACAATAAACTAAATCAAAATTAAAATGAAAACAATTTATGATTACCTGATTGCACAACAACGGCATGAAAGAAAGAGAAGACGGCGGCGGATCTTAATCGGAAACCCTAGCCTTTAGAAAGCGAGTGAGAGGGTTGCGAAAGGGGAAGAGAGCGAGTGGGAGGTGGGAAGAGGAGATCAGAGATCGGGTGGAGGAGAGGCAAATGGAAGGTGAGGAGAGGAAAGGCAGAGATCGGGTGAGAGAGAATGAGAGAGATAGCGTCTGTGGGAAAGATAAAGAAGAGGAACAAAGAGGGAGATAGAGATAAGGGAGACGTGCAACAGAGAGGAGATACAGATGGAATGGGAGAGGAGACGTGGGTAGGTGGGACAGAGCACTGAGTGTTTGGGCGGGAATTGAAGCATAATCTCAACCATTGATGTGTATCACAATTGATCTGAGCCCTCAAAATGAAATGTATTTCTGATACATTTTACATATTTTCAAAATCTGTTCTGCTTTATTATATAGACTAGCGTATGCTCGTGCTTGAAGCCACGGTGTAAATAATGTTGGGATTAAAATATAATCATAATCCCAACACTATTTAATCAATTATCAATTTAATATAATTGTAATCCCAACCCTTTAGTCTATTTTGAAACTGTCATTTCCTAATGTATACTCTTTAAAATCAATCAAACAGTAAATCATTGAAAAAGAAAACTCTCCTTTAAAAAAATCATCTCTTCTATCATTACAATTTGTTTCTCCTCAAATTTTCATTGCAAAATCAATAAAACATTATAATCTATTGACAAACTCTCTCTCTCACCTGCTTTCTCTATCTATAATTACATTTTGATATCAACAAAACAGAACACATGAAGCATTTGACCCCCTTGGGATCACTCAGTATACCCTCATTCATTACCAAAAAGAAATGACAATCTCTGACTTAAGAAACCCTCCTTTCTATTTACATTACATTAACAAAACAATTCACACCTTAATTAATAAAAAATAAAAAATAAAAAATAAAAAATAAATAAACCTCTATCTCTTACAATGTACAAAACAGGTGAAACAGAGAGTAAGCCATTGAAGGATTCAAAATAAATAAAAGATGGCACAATATAGTAGATAAAATAAAACGAACCTGAGAGGTTAACTTGGGAAAATGCATAGTGGTGTAATGCAATGCCAAACGGTAGAGTTGCACTTCTTAGATTTGTGACGACCACCTATTCTTTCCAAAGCGTAACTGATGATCTCTTGGTTGAGTCGAATAGCTTACATGTATCTTAGAGATATTGAAGCTTGAGAAAAATCAAACATTATATATACATAGCAAGTTTATTCATAGAATTAATTTTCCTTGATTTTGAGACCACCCTTTAAAAGCAGAACTACTGTAATCCCAAATTTGAAGAGTGAAAATGACAGTAAAAGATAAAAGAAAAAATCATTAGGCTTTTTTAAAAGTACTTGTACTTGATTTCAAGAAAACATATCCTGGTGATAATGTGTTTCGACTATCATCATAAATTTGTTCAGAACCTTAATTGTATTATTTCTTTTTCTTTTTTTATAATAAAAAAAAATACAAATTAGCCAAGTTCTTTAAACCTATCAATTTCACAAAACCATTCAAATGGAGAAAAATGTCAACCCTTCATAACATGAATTCAAGAAACATCACTGTACAGGGAAGGTTCAAAATAGAACCATGAAGCAAGCAATTAAACCCAAAGGCAGAAAATTCACTTGACTCAACATTCAGGCCTGTATCTTTTGAGTGAAAATTTTGGCAATAAGAGCAATCCAAGTAATATTTAAAATATACAAACATTTATAAATTAGTTGTTGGAACAATCTTTTGTGTAAATGAAATAACTTGAAATAAATTCAAACAAAATAAATAAATAACATACCGGATTTATTTATCGAACCGAATTAAAGTTAAGACCAAGTCGAGTGTGTGACACTTTGTCTTTAAGACAGATTCGCCCCGCTACGGTGCTTACGGTTGAGTGGCGTCTATCTCCTAGGATACAATGATCTTCACAAATTGTAGTAGCATTCCAAACAATTTGTTCGGCGAACCAAACTTGTGTTTTATACTCTCTTTAATTTATTCTAAATCTAATATAAAGAATATATGAGAATTGGACAGCAACAAAGTATTTTGCAGACTGACATATGGCTCTCTAGGACTGCAGGAAAATTGATCTATATATAGACAAACAAAAGACCCGAACAGGTGTGACACAGATTTGAATAGGTTTGATTCAAAAATCAAACAGATCTATCGATTGAGCAGATTCAACAGCTTATATACATTCCTCATAGCACCTTGAAACATTATTTTTCAAATTGTTTTGAAAGTAGTACCTCCGGTGGAAAAGTCAAACCTGTTGGAAACTTTATTATATAAACTATTTTGAATATATATATATATTAAACTATTTGAATATATATATATATATTAAACAAAATGAATAGTTTAATAAATAAAGGAAGATGTACAAATTTTAAGAAATCACTTAGGAATCCCAAAATTTGAATTTAGAATTAAATTAAATTTCTACAATTACAAACTTTAGGAAACTACTTAGGAACCAAAAATTTGAATTTAGAATTAAATTAAATTCCTACAATAATTTTTATTGAAAAAATTCAAATGAATTTTATCTAAAAAATTAATGTTAGACTCGAAAACGACGCCAACTTCTCATTCACTTATAAATGGTTTTTGATGTTCAGTCTTCACCGTGTGACTTGTCACGCGGCAAGGAACACGTCACTTCTTTGGACCCACCCCAAAAGACGTTTGGGGCCCACTCAATTTTGGACTAAAAAATATGCCTATATTAAACTATTTTTCCAACAATAGTATATATATATATACATATAATAAGGTTCCTTACAACAGTACTTTTAACCAAAAAACACTTCCAATGAAAGTACATACACACACTAGCAACATGATCAATACAGGAATAGAATTTTAACCTTCCAGCATCTAATAGAATTTTATTTATTAAAGTTTAAGAATCAAGCAATATACCTTAAAAGCCCCAGCAGTTGCTCTCGAATTGCTAGTATCTTGTTCAAGACTTTCTGTCCTTATAGAGCCAAACCTTGTGAGTGCATTTTCTGAGAAACTCAATGATGACTCAAGATCTATAACTGCACTTCTCTTTACAGGTGCGAGAGGAAGTGCTCTCAACATATGATTTTGCTTGCCATCCAAGGACTGGAAAGCAATAACTTGGATTCTTCCAACTTGAAAATCCCAGAATGTTTTAAAAATAGCAATGCTTTCACGTATTTTTATAAAATTTCCTTTTGACTTGTCAGTAACTACTACAAACCTTATGCACATCTTCACTAAAACATGAAAATATCAATCCAATGGACCCAAAATCTAGAAGTTGGGATTAATCTTCTGTTTTGGGGTTTGAACAGACAGCCACAAAGAACATCAATTTAAACCATAGAGACAAAATAAAAATAGAGCAGATTGTTTGAATAACCTGAAACCAACATTTGAATAACCTGTTCACAACCCTAAAATAACATGTTCACAGCCCGATAGAGAGAACGCAAAACAACCCAAGAAAATAGTAGAAAAATAGGGATCTGATAAACGAACTCAAAACTCAAAACTCAAAAATTAACAGTAGACAGCCCAAGAAATCGCGAGAAAGTGACAGAAAATAGTAGAAAAATAGGGATCTGATGTAAGGAAAAGGAAAGAAGAATTGAAATCAAAGAGCGAGAAAGGAAGAGGTAGAAAAATGGAGAACTTACCTTGCGATGAAGAGAAGCGTCGGTAGCAAAACTTGGCACACTGGGTATGTATAATCAGAAAATACCGAAGAAGAACAGGCCTGGAGAGTAGAGAGATAAAAGAACATTTAATCAGTTTGTGAATGAAACTATGATCGCAAGAACAATTGAATTAGTTTACAATTGAAAGCAATTGAAATCAAAAAATACCAGAGTGATCTTAAAGATACAATCTCTGTCAATTTATTTTTCTAGGTTTTCTTTCTCAAAACCCCCAAAAAGAAAAAAGAAATCGGAGGAAATTGTGGGGTAAAAAAAGGCAAAAGGGATGTAAGGGAAAGGAAAGAAGAATTGAAATTAAAGAGCGAGAAGAGAAGAGGTAGAAAAATGGAGAACTTACCTTGCGATGAAGAGGAGCGTTGTAGACACCCCATTTTGACTGGCCCTAAGACTTGGGCGCTTTCTTTTGATTACCCGATGATGACAATTAGAATGTGTTTCTCGCAGAATTCTCATTAAAAGAAATGTAATTTGAACTTTAATCCCAACTTTCACCATTATGGCCAAATTATTTTAAAATATTGAATATTTCATTAATTTAGTATTTTTGTAATTTTTCATAATTTTATGTGTTTGTTCATATTTTTGGTGTATTTTATATAAAAGAAAATAATAAAACAAATTATCTTATGTGTTTCAAATTATTATATTATATATTTTTAGTATTTTATATAAAATTATATTAGTATATTATATGTTTAGTATTTTGGTATAAATTATATATTTTAGATATTTTATATATTATATTATTTTATATATATTATAAAATAAAAATAATAAAAAATTTCGCTTACGTAATGACATCGTAAAAATAGCATATATATATATATATATATATTATATTTTTATTTTTATATTATTATTATTATATTATTATTATTATTATTATTATTATTATTATTATTATTATTATTATCTTAGAATTTGCCTATATAAGGCATTGAATCAAGAGGAGAGGGGAGAGGATTCTGAAGGGAGAATTCTGGGGAATTCTGAAAGGCTCAGCAGAGAGGAAATTCTGGGGGAGAATTCTAGGAAAAGAAAGAAATTCTGCAGAAGAGGCTCAGGAGGGATAGAAGGATTAAGAGGGAGAAAGAAATAAAATATTTTCTTTAATATTTTTATTTCTATTTCATCACTACACCATTCAAAAAACAACCACTAAAGTTATAATTTCAAATTTTGGATTGAGAATTGAGAACACATTCCACAGACTTGAGAGTAATCAAAAAGAAAGTTTGTGACTCAGAAAATTCATTATTTCTCCAAAAGGTGAGTTTTCACAAATTTTCATTTAATTTAAAATGTGATATAATTTGTTTAAATACTTTATTTACTTCGTTTTATAACTTTTTTATCGCTTTAATGGGAAGGCTGCACCATCCACATATCTGTTGTAATTTAAATATTGTATATAAATTGTTGTAATTTATTACTGTAAATAATTTATCCCGGCGGTGAATAGTACCTCCGGCGATGAATAGTAACCCCGATGGTGAATAGTACCTCATTTGTTTAAATACTTTATTTACTTCGTTTTATAACTTTTTTTATCGCTTTAATGGGAAGGCTGCACCACCTATATATCTGCTGTAATTTAAATATTGCATATAAATTGTTATAATTTATTACTTTAAATAATTTATCCCGGCGGTGAATAGTAACCTCCGGCGGTGAATAGTAACCCCGACAATGAATAGTACCTCCGGTGGTGAATAGTACCTCCGGCTATTTAATTTTGCTCGCTTTCTATAGTTTAAGAAAGGAATTCTTCTATGCTTAATGGTTTAATATAAAACGCTCTATGCTTAATGGTTTAATCTCTTTGGAGATTCATTACCAACGGCATAAAACGTTTTATGCTTAAGAGGTTTATTACCAAAAGTAAACAACGTTCTATGCTTATTGATTTAATCTCTTAGGGGATTTACTACCAAAAGCATAAAATATTCTATACTTAACGGTTTAAATTCTTTGGAGGTTCACTACCTCAAATGCATACATATTCTTATACTAAAGCACAATCTTTTATTTTTCATTTCTCTTTATTCATCAGTGTGTTTACTTTTAAGGGACTAATTGACCTTTGGAAATCACCAAGGAAAAAGTCATTATCACTTATTATCAAGTTTGGATTTCAAGTCATTATCACTCAAGTTTGGGTTTTTCTAAGTCATTATTACTCTTTTGAGTTTGACTAGTCCTTGTTGCACATCATGAGTTTGACTTGAAATCCCTAACTTGTAGATAAGTTTGACTCTTCCTTTGTAATTTCCCCCGAAGAATTTATCACCTGTTTGTTTACTGTTAAGGGATTAATTGACCATTGGAAATCGCCAAGGAAAGTGTCATTATCACTCATTATCAAGTTTGGATTTCAAGTCATTATTACTCAAGTTTGGGTTTTTCTAAGTCATTATTACTCTTTTGAGTTTGACTAGTCCTTGTTGCACATCTTAAATTTGACTTAAAAACCCTAACTTGTAAATAAGTTTGACTCTTCCTTTGTGATTTCCTCTGAAGAAAATAAGGTTTATTCGGGTTAAGTCGACACTGATTTTCCTTTATTGCATTTCAGACTTAGTGGATGTAAATATCACTTTTGCACAAACAGGAGAAAAGATAAAGAAATGGACGGGTAATAAAAAAGGCTAATAAAATTGGTTAAAATTGGATTACAACCAACATAAAGAACCAATATGATTAATTGAATTCGGTCGGACGTTATACCGAATTTATTGTGTCAAGGCTTTCCTTACATCAATTATTGTAATAAATTAGACAGCCCCTTTCATTTATTATTCATTTGGTTTTGTAATAATTATTTATTCGGACACTTGGACATTTGGACCCTCCTGCGTGAGGGCGCATTTGGACATTCGGACCCTCCTTCGTGAGGACAAATATGTAATGAGTTGTATGTCTTCCGACCCCCATTCTTTCTCCCTTTTATTTACCAGCTTATGATGGTTAGATTAGGGACATCATGTTTAATTTAGCATTTTCCATGATTTGCATCCATCTGTTTGCATGCATAAAAGTTCGGCTCATCATATTATTCAAATGTCAAATTCAAACTTTTTGCTTGAATACATGCTCTATCACATGCCTTGAATTGACTCGCATGCCATGCTAGTAGCCGAGCTTATTACTTGCACATTGTATGTGTTGCATTAGCCATATCGCATTAATTAGGATCATGCATTTTTTCTAACTATTTACTTTCTTTTGACTCGCCTTCGGACATAAGGTAAGTTTTTATGCTTTAGCATATTGCATAAGTGTGATTGCTGTCATATCAAACATACTACCATGAGGCTAGATGCTTACTTGATATACCTGTTTGAATGCCTGTGGATGAAGGCTAATCACTTGAATTGGGATACTTTGATTCATGTATATATGAGATCACCATTTTCAGTGATACATATTCAAAACATTTTTTAACAAACATGGAATCAAACGTCCCAACTTTTTGTAAAATTAGTCTATACTTGTATGTTACATATAGAACAAGAGCATATATTGTACATAAAAACCACATCATGATTAGTAGAGGCCGATCTTTGATCGGGTGAGTAGGGTGTTCAATTATTGACCTTCCCCTCTCATACCTAAGTTCCCGAACCAAGACACTTTGGTAACGACGGACTAATGGCCTTTGGCACGAGTCACGGGTTTCCTAAATTTCCCATAAATATTTAGGTGGCGACTCTGAAATCTAGCAAAGCTGTCCATTTTTGGCATTTGATTCAAACATCAATTTTTCAAAAACAATTGCCGGATTTGGACTCTTTTTGTGTTTCTACTGTTTCACATTGCACTTGTGAAATCAGAATCAGAACCAAAACACAAGTGGAGTCCGAACTGTAAGGGCTATTTCATTCTTCCAAAAGGGGGCGCGAAAAGCCGAGCTACAAGCGTCGGTAGCAAAACTTGGCACACTAGGTATGGAAGAAGAACGGAAGGAAGAGAGAGATAAAGAGGGAATGAGGTGGGTGAAAACAGAGAAGGGAGAGGGATAAAGATAGAAGAGAGGGGAGACGTGGGCAAACGGGAAGGTGAGAAGAGAGAGATAAAGATAGAATAGAGGGGAGACGTGGGTAAGTAGGAAGCTCACTCTTTGGGCGGGAAGTAAGTGTAGATATATATTGATATTTATTTAAGGGGGTCATCTCAGCCATCTATCTAAATAGACAAATGAATCATAACCATTGAAATGTCCTAGTAGGACAATTGTCTCTAACATATTTTCAAAATCCGTTTTAAATTTATTATATAGATTTATATATATTTTTATGCCTGTACAATTGGCGTATGTGGGATCGACTGAATTTAATGGAAGAGATAATCAAGCCATTGCTACATTAGTTTAATCACAATTGATTATCACTATATACTTCTTGGTGGAGTCTTTGCTACTGTTTCTGTTTGTGTTCATCAATTATGCAAATTAATGTTGGCCACGCGATTAATGATGCAATCGGCCAATCCACTTCGGCGAAAGTCCGAAGGATCTACGTGTGTATAAGCCATTTCACAGGAATATGAAATAGACTCCCGTGCTCGAAGTTCACTCATTTTTGAGCCCGTATCTTTGCGAAACAAAGGCCCAGAGACTTTCTTGAGGTCGGCCGTAATCAAATTAGGAGCACAAGCCACCACATCATCTCTAAGATGGTTTGATGCTGGGCCAAAGTTAAAAACAAGGATGAATATTCTTGCATCACTAGTAAATCATATTCAGCTTTATAAGATTTATTTTTGGTAATTTTATTATATGTGGAGGATTGATTTTATGAATTATTAATTTGGATATAGAGATATTATTATTATCGGATTTTAGTTATTTGCAGAATATAAATTTTATGAATTATTATTCCGATCATGACATTTATCATGCATTATGCCGGATTTTATTATTATCCAAGAAGCATCAATTTTAATACTGGAACTTGGATGGAGACTGTTATTTTGGTTAGATATGTGGCCGTATTGAGATGAAGTCCGCGTTTGGTGGATCATGGGGGCAAGATGAATTATGTTATCCCTTTGTTAAATTTTTTTTCTCCTTACCAAGCTGATTTGGGTAAGAAGTAAGTTTGAGATTTGTAGGGTGGTTTTTTGCCTGGCAAAGTAGATTGGCTGGTTTGTTCAATTTTGAAAATTTTTATCAAGCAACATTTTGCCCAGCAAAGAAAGTTGGCAGATTTAACAAACTTTGAAAATTTTTGCTGAGTGGCATTTTGGTCGGCAAAATAGGTTGGTGGTTTGTCTAATAGTGGGATTCTTTGCCAAGTGGGTTTTGTTCGTGTAAGATTTATATAACGCAGTAGAAAAAACGGATTCGGGCATACATTATGTGATAGAATCCGAAACGAAGAACATTGTGAGTAAATCATGTGCTTCACAATCATGAATTAAGAACACCCAGCAATGGAGTGATACCACAGTATGAGTATCTCTTACTCTAGTCACAGTGCAAAGGCTTGATCGTTATTCTAATGGGAGAGAGTTAGAGAGAGTGTGACGACCCCACCACATATAGTAATTAGAATTTAATTAATTAAGGGGATTTGAATTTTAATTGCTCATTATTTTAATTTAATTTGGATTCATGAAAATTATGGATATTGATTCGTATATGATTATATTAAGGATTTATTTTGGAATTCGAAATTAAAAGCTTAAATGGCTCAAGAGAGTATAATTGGTGAATTGAATTATTTTAATTTCGAATATCGGATCATATGAGAGTTTAATTAAATATTCGATTCAGATTTATAAAATTGAGATTTGATTAATTGGGTCCGAATTAGAGTTGATTAAGTTATGAGAATTGGGAATGAAAATTATTATGAATCAAATTTATTTGTGAGGTGTTCAATTGAATATGTAATTTATTGGCGGAGATTTTAAGTTTGATATGAAATTGAAGGCCTTAATGATGTGAGAAACCAAAATTGATTAAGGTAATAAATTTAATTTGATATTTGGATCCTTTTGGGAGTTTGATTAAAAATTTGATTTAGATTGAGAAAAATTAAATATAATTAATTAGGCTCTAATGGAAGTCAAATTAGACAAATTAAATTATGTGAGATTTATGATTAGCTATGACTAATTTAATTATGTGCTAATTAAGATTTATTGAGATCATGAATTGAATTATGGAACAATCTAGAATTGAGGGTGTATTTGGGTGTGGGTGTGCAAAGAAAATTCTGTGGTTGTGTCCATGTTAAGTGTTGTGCTGGAAGTGCTACAAGAGTGTATGTGCGCACGTGTAATGAGGCCAAAAATAGGGATGTGAGTAATATGTATAACGTGATGAAAGAGTCGAAGAACTCAAAAAGAAAAAGACATGAAAACCGAGGAAGAGAGAACAGCCGAGAGAGAGAGAGAGAGAGAGAGAGAGAGAACAGATGAGAGAGAAATAAAGTGTGTATCAATTTTGGACTTAGCCGCTGGGAATCCAACTCAAGGGCCTAAGAAGAAGAAGGAACAAGGAGGGAAAAGCTAGGAAATGTGTGGAATAAAAGGGGAGTTCAAGAACTTATCAAAAAAATTCAACCATTGAAGATGATAGGTAAGGATTTCAAGCTTGATTTTGTAGATTCATTATCTAACAACTAAAATCAAGAAGTGAATGGGTTTAATTTTGTTAGGTTTTTATTCTTGGCAACCCCGTTTGACAAAACTCCTTTCAGATGTATTTATTTTCGCACTTTTATTTCAGTAAGGCTATGAGTTTTTTAGATGCGAATCCAACCCGAATCGAGCCATGCAGAGAAGTTTGTGATGTTAATACTTTCAAGATTGCCATATTTGATTATTACGGGTCGAAGTCAGCTGCCGGTCATTTCATGTCAAGCAAAATTCAAATTTGCATTCAAAATTGCATGTCAGCCGTTGCTCGCTCGAGCCAAGGAGTGCTCGCTCGAGCTAAGGCCTGCTCGCTCGTGGCTAGGCTTGTTCGCTCGAGCCAAGGAATGCGCGCTCGGGCCAAGGATTGGCCCATACAAAACACGAAGAAAGTGATTGGTCGCCGAGCCAAGGATCCGTCGCTCGGCGAAGGCACTAGTAGAAATCACGAAATTTACTCTCCTCGCTCGAGCGGAAAGCCTCGCTCGGCGAGCCTCGTAATCCGGATTTCTCAAGGAGTTTGATTTCTTCCCAATCTTGGATTACTTTTGGTTCTCTATAAATACTTGGTTTTCTTCCAAAACTAAGTAATTGATTGAAGTCCTCCAGATCTTCTTTTTGGTTCTAAAAGGTTTATATCTGGGGATATTTTATTTTCTTTGATGTCTTATTGAGTATTCAACTCATGATCTGAAAAGGCTACATCAAAGGTTTTGTTTGTTACACAAAGAGAGAGTTGTTCTTCGGTTGTGGATTCGAAGAATTGATGCAAGCTCGTGGTGGAATCAAGTGGCTCATCGAAAAGACAATTCCGTGGTGAAGATCGGGTTGGAAGAGGCACATAGAGGTTGGTTCAATTAGGCGTTGTGGATTCGCTAGATAATTGAGAGTGATACCTGTGTAATTCCTTTATATCTTCTTAGTGGATTGTTCTGGTGGCTGTGGCCCGTGGTTTTTTTATCACAATTGGAAGGTGTCCAATTGTGGTTTTTCCACGTAAAATCTTTGTGTCTCTTTCTCTTGATTGTTTGATTGGGATTTTTATATTCTGCTTAAAATTGATACATAATCACAAATCAACATCTAGGAGGTTTCTAGATTTTTCAAATTTCATGCAAATGGATAGAAACTAGGAAAAGAATAAAGAAAATGGAATTAAGTTTAAGTGCAAGGAAATTGATTTAAAAACTCATCTTTTGAGAATAATTTTAATTATCTTTGATGAATTTGAGTTCTAACTTTACATGCATCAATGAATTTTTAATAGATTTGAAGAATTAATTTATGAAAATAATTGTATTGAGCTTGAGTTTGGGAACCTTAATATATATATATATATATATATGAGATTTGTATTTGCATGCACCATAAGTTTTGAAAGGATTTGAGTCAATCAATTTCATATTTTAAAGAGAAGAAGGAAAGAGTTTTATAAACATCAAGTTCATAAAATATGGAGTTAATCTTAAAATTAGATGAGATTTTGATTTTATTATGAAAATTAGAGATTGGTTTAATTTTGAATTTTAATCCGTGCATGTAATCTAATTTTGTAGTATTATTTAATTTAAATATATTTTGGAACATCTATGATCACAAATTAAGTATTTGGTTAAAGATGGAGTTAAGTTCAAATTATAAGAAATTGATTTTGCTATAAAGAAAATGAATTAAATCCAAGTTTGGACAAATTAAAGAATGAATTATAATTTTACTTTGTGAATCAAGAATTGGTTTGATTTGATTTAAATTCCATACATGCAATTATTTTTCTAAGAGATTTATAGCTTTAATGTTATGTTTTGAAAATCAAGAGAAAAAGAATTTTAGAAAACCACGAGTTCATGGGTTTTGATTTTGAAATTAAATAAAGTTTTGATTTAAATAAATTAATTATCGAGTTTCAAGATCTTGAGCAAATAATTTATAAATAAATAAGTTTTTATGTTTTCTAAGGTATTTTCATGGTTTTTGATGGGTCGTTGGACACACCAAAATTAAATACTAAACTACACTAAATTCTTTTAGAATAATGGCAAGTCCAGGTATCGATCCATAAGGACTATTGTGAAATTAAACTAATTTAATTGTCAAATTCCTAAATTAATTTTGATAAAAAGATTGATTGTTTATAACCTAATTTAATAACGAATAAATTAAACTAAGGAATTAAATTATCAATAATAAATGAAATTGGGTTTACTGAATTGGGGGAAAAACTAGGGCAAAGAGTCCACCACTAGCCACGTAATTAGGGTTTCCAATTGAAATCAATTATGCTATGGTTCGATCGAAATAATGCTTTGCAACTTTAAGTTCAAAGCATTTAACAAGAAAATTATCACATTCAATGTACGAGTACGAACCATCTCAAGTAGTATGAACCGTTCACTCTAAACTAGGGTAGTGACACGACTCGTCCCTCGTAGTATGATTCGTCTCATACCTTGAATGTGAAAGAATATAAAACTCATGTATGGATAACATTCAACAATCACAGAAAGTCAAATATTCGAAGAGATAATGAAAAATATATATATAAACTTCTAAATCACCATACAATTGTTCAAACCTTTACATAATTAAAAACCAAAAAGAAAACAAAATAATTACATGGTTAGGGTTTCAGCAAAACCCTAGAAAAGGAGACTAGCTACTCATGGAGGAGTAGAATGAGGTAGATGGAGAAGAAACCACCATGGGAGACATCTTTCAACCTTTTTGTTTTTCTTCCCTTCCAAACCCTAACCTCTCCCTTTAGGTCAAAACAAGTTCAGAACCCTAGAAAAGCCTTTTCCTTTTCTTTTTATACTTCTACTCACTTCCAAACAGGTTTAAAACATTGGTTTGACTTTTCTAGAAAAAGTCAACTCTGTTCAAATTTTGTCTTTTTGCCCATTTTATGCTCCAACGATGTACAACCTGATTGACATTCAACACATATAAAGTATACGGTTTGACCAGCAAGTGAAGTTAAGAGATTCTAATTAACGGCCTCAATGATGTACATTTCGGCCTTAATCACATCCCTCAACTTACTATTTGCTAGTCCTCAAGCAAGTAAAATAAAATAAAATTAAACAAAATCTATCTATTTCCTCTTTCGTGGGAAAACGGTTGCATTTAGCATATGCAACAAGTCTTTAAACCACAAGGTTACCCCAAGTGGACGAGTAAAGTCTCGTGAGGGTTTCCAGAAATGATACCCACAAACATTAACATATTCATATATACTTAACAACAAATGACCACACTACTCCACCTAACAATCAACTTATGTGCCACTACAGTGTGATATTGAGACATAATGAGTTATTAAAGACACAGTGGACAAGCATGAAGGAACCTATTGAGTCAAAACCACAATTCAGTTAATACAAAAGTAAAGTTTTCTATACTTGTGCATGCTAGTAGACAAGTCATGAGTATCCTCGATGTAAAGTGCAATCTCCATATTAGTTAACTGTTTACTATAATAGCCCAGTGTAACTCATAATAACACCAAACATATACAGAAAAACTAACCTGTTGTAGCCAAGATTCTCAAAAGTTTTTTTTTTTATTTTTTATTTTTTATTTTTTTATGACTGTGCAATGTCCTGATCCATTAAGCTTTCTAATCAATCCATGTAGCAAGTTTTGGGCCAATGACTCCCAAACCAGATCGTTTTAGGGCATTAGGTGTAGAGACACCCCTACGGGCTTAATAACTCGAGTTGAAAAGGCTACGAACCCGAACTAGTCATTATTCTTATTTTTCCTTAACTGTGCAATGTTCAAGTCCTTTAAGCTTTCTAATTAACCCATGTAGCAAGTTTTGGGCCAATGACTCCCAAACCAAACGGTTTTAGGGCATTAGGTGTAGAGACACCCCTATGGGCTTAATAACTCGAGTTAAAAAGGTTACGAACCCAAACAAGTCAAGTTTTTTTTTTTTTTTTTTTAAAGAATCTTGTTTCCTCATTTATTCTTTTCTGCAACTCTAACTATTATCAATGATGTACACTAGGGATTATAATAAAAAGATCACCGCTATGATAGTGTGTTCATGTGAATTAAGGCATACTCATGACAAGTGTACTAATAACACAAACACAGACAACTCTCCTCGTGCAAACATCGTATGCAAGTATTTACCCAATAAACCCTTTTCATACAAGTCTACTATGATCTCCAATTAACATATGCACATATCATCACCCTACTAGCAAATTGTCACATCAAGTGAAGTAATGCAATCAAGTGAAACAGGTATAAGCATGAATTATGAGCCAAATAGAAATGCACAAAAGAAAATATAACCCTCATCCCCCAACTTGAATATGACATTGTCCTCAATGGAAAAGTAAAGACAAATGAGAGAATATTACCAGAATTGTAGGTGCACATCCAGGTAGGCAGAGAGGAACATATACACACTTTTTTTTTGTCTTTTTTTTTGGAAGAAAAGAAAGAACTAAAAAGAAAAAGAAAAATAAAAATAAAAGAGACAAAGCAATATACAGGCGGGAACTATGGGGAAGCCGGTGGCGGTGGCGGCGTCGAAGAGGTGGAACCTCTAGCCTTTATGGAGGCCTGAGCAGATACACGTCCCGCATGAAAACACACGTTGGCCCACTAATGTCCCACATGCAATCCTTTTTTTTTTTGTAATGAAAACAAAAGCCGATAAAATAACCTAAACTAACCGATTTTTTTTTATTCTATATATATATATATTTATAGAAGAGAAGAAAATAAAATAAAATAAAATAAAAACTAAACTACTTATTAATTAAATGAACAATTACAGTATAGAAGAAAAATAAAAATAACATCACTAACTACATAAGTATAATAAAAATAAAAATAAAACCAAAGTCTACTAACTAATTGAACTAACTAGAATTACTACGAAGCAATTTAAACTAAACAAATATAGCTAATAAAAAAAAAACTAAATTAAGATTATTGTTAGTACCATCATTTCTAAGGTTTTTTATTTTTTATTTTTTATTTTTTTTTATTTTACGAAAATAGAAAATTAAAAATAAATAAATAAATAAATAAAATTCGAATTTTTTTTTATAAAAAATTATAAATAAAATAATTGTATATTTATTTATCTATTTTTAAAATTTATTTATGTATTTATTTAAAATTTATTTACTTAAATAAATTAAAAATGAAATTAAAAAAATAATAAAAATAAAACAAAACAAAAAATTAGTATTATTATTATTATTATTAAAATATATATATATATATATATATATTTTATTTTGATTTTGATTTTTTTTTTTTTCGCAGTTGCCCCGCACTTGCTTATTAAGCAGAGGGCGAACTCACCAAATGCTCAATTTCCCGCATGTGCGGGGCCCAGGCTGTACGTGCAGCGATTCTCCTCCTTGCAGATTGATTTTTTTTTTTTTTTTTTGAGTCATCGTCCGGCATGTGCGGGGCCCAAGCCGCACGTGCGGCTTGGTTAAGGTTCTCCTGCCCGCACCTGCTTTTAAAGCAGGGGGCAATTTGTTCAAAGTCATAATTTTTTATTTATTTTTTTAATATTTTAAATTTGTATTTGTTTACAATTGAACATGTATAACAACAACAAAAAAAAAATTAATTTTTTTTTTTAAAAATTGAACAAGTATAACCCTTTTTTTTTTTTTTTTTTAAAAACTAACTCTCAGCACCTAACAAAAGATACCAGAGTTATGGCATAAAGTTGCTACTTCAGAATCCCCTAGGTAATAAAACCTAGCGTAGTTTATAGCCTTCGGGCTAGTACAACCCAAATATACTTAACAATTTATACTTTCAATTGACATCCGAAATAAATATAGCACATAAGAACATAACGGAATGCCTATTAAAGGTATAATCTTCACACGAAAATCATGGGTACTACTTTTCTCCCTAACTGTGTTTGTAACTTTCCCTATTCTCTAACAGGGTGACGGACTAGGTTGATTTGGTATCTAGAATCGGGGCGCATAAAGCTACCTCAATTTATGGGGCTGCCATACAGAGTTCAAGCCGAGGTAGTTTTAAAGCAATCTCCACACCCTTGGATATTTAAACTAGATTCTAGTCTTGGAAATCCCAAACCTTTGTGTTTTAGGCTTTGCCATTCGAACTTTAGTTTCCACCGTCTCAGTTGGTCTCCTAGGAACTCACTACAAACACAGTTAGGTGGCTATACTAGACTGTCAAATGCCATTCGGGCACGGCTAACACCAAAGGAATTACCACTTGAGAGGATTTAAAGTCTCCTAGACGCAAATAAAGCATGACGAGAACAAAGAAAAACAAAATAGCATAGAAGGGAAAGAAAATAGAACAAGAAATTAATCTATCAATCATAATAAAATGGGTCCATCAAACCCCTGGGTAAAGGAAAATGATCATTTGTAGTCGAGGAATTTAGTCTCCTATAATCAATGCACACTCGCCACCTAGTAATGGTTCGTGTGGGAACTAACTCTCCTCCCTTATTCTCAACAACGGTGATGCCCTATTTCTTGGGCACCACTTGTATGAGACTCACCCACTTGCTATATGAGATAGGGTATATAATACCCGCATCCAACAATTTTAATACCTCATTTTTCACCACCTCTTTCATGTTAAAATTCGGTCTTCATTGCATTTCGCGAGAAGGTTTGGTGTCCTCCTCTAGGTGTATATAATGCATGCACACGGAGGGATCTATCCCTTTCAAATCAGCCATTGACCACCCTATAGCACTCTGATGTGCCACGAGAACACTCATTAACTAACTCTCTTGCTCCGCAGTCAAGTCAGATGCAATGATAATTGGTAAAGTCTCTTGGGGCCCTAAAAATGCATACTTGAGTGTGGCCGGAAGTGGCTACAACTCAAGTGTAGGTGGTGTGACCAAAGATGGTGTGCCAGGCTCTCTCGACAGAGGAGGAAGTGACTCAAACCGGGCTTTCCATAGAGGAAAATCCGGTATAGAAGAAGAATTAAGCAAGACATTTACCTCATCAACTGACCCATCTATATCAAAATTTTCAAACCCAAAATGAGCTAGACAAGTCTCTAAAGGGTCATCTATAAGAATAGAGGGCAAAGCCTGCTCCACAATCTCATCCACAACATCCACTAATAAGCACTCCTCTCTCTCATGAGGTTGTTGTGATGCTTGGAAAACATTAAGTTTCACTTGCATGTTACCAAATGAAACTTCCATCACCCCGGTCCGACAATTAATGCAAGCATTGGTCGTAGCTAAGAAAGGTCGACCCAAGATCACCGGGATTTGTTTCCTAAAACTGGCTATCGGTTCCATATCTAAAACCAAAAAGTCAATAGGGAAGTAGAACCTATCAACCTTAACTAGCACATCCTCAATCATGCCTCGTGGCACTTTGAGGGACCGGTCAGCCAACTGAAGAGTAACAGTAGTGGGCTTCAACTCGCCAAGCCCAAATTCCTCGTACACAGAGTATGGCAACAAATTAACACTAGCCCCTAAATCCAATAAGGCCCTATCAATGAAATGGTCCCCTATAATGCATGCAATGGTTGGGGCTCCCGGGTCCTTAAGCTTAGAAGGTGTGTCATTCAACAAGATGGAGTTTACTTGCTCCGTGAGTAGGACCTTTTGGGACACATGTGTCCTAGATTTACGCTTTTGCGTACAAAGGTCCTTCAGAAATTTGGCATATGATGGTACATGCTTAATTGCCTCCAACAGAGGGAGGTTGATTTTTACCTGTTTAAAGACTTCCATCATTGCCTCCATAGATGCCGCCTTCTTATTAAAAGGGGACGGTGTGTCAAGGCATTGGGGAAAGGGTGCCTTAGGCACATATGGTGCCTTGGGCTCAAGTGAAGTACTAGGGACTAAATCATCTCTCTTAAGTGTTTCCCCCTTACCCTTGCTCTCACTAGGTGAACCACCGTGGTCACCCTTTCTAACTCTAGTTGCATCAGACGCAACTGATTGAGACTTTAACTTCCTACCACTTCTTAAAGCAACCACCGCCTGCACTTGCTCATATTGCTTTCCATTTCCACCCGAACTCTTTGCCCCGTATTGTCCCTTAGGGTTGGCCACAGTTTGACTTGGTAATTTTCCCTCCTCTCTCCGATTCATGTTGTTAGCCATTTGACCCAATTGGGTCTCTATCTTGGCAATAGAGTGAGTGTAGGAGTGAACTATCGGTGCTAACCCCTTAAGTTCTGAGAGAACTTCCAACACCTGAGTCTCAAAGGCAGAGTTTCCCTGAAGAACATGCGGGGGTTGTGGTTGTGGTTGCCGGTATGGTTGTGGGGGTCTATAAGGTTGTGATGGTCGGTAAGATGATTGGTTGGCAAAATTATTGAAATTCTGCCTTGGTGGTGGAGGATTGTAAGAAGTGCCTTGTGAAGGGGGTCTCCATGAGAAATTAGGGTGATTTCTCCATCCTGGATTGTATATGTTGGAGTATGGATCATTACCCGGGTTGGAGAATCCTTGAGCTGCATTCACATGCTCTTGGACTAACTCCGGAAATTGTGATGCCGAAGGGCACTCACTCAAGTCATGAGCAGGGCTCGCACAAATAACACATGCCTCGTGAAATTGAGGCTGATCTTGCTGGGTAGGGGCATGTCCCGTAACTAATAATTGGTCCATCTTGCGGGACAATGCCTCTACTTGTTGGGCTAACTCTAGGTTTTGCCCGACCTCATAAATGTCCCCTCTTTTCGGGGCTCCAACTACGGGTTGCCGGACTTACCAGGTTGCGGAGGCATGGTGAAGGGAATTATCACTTAAGTTTTTAAACAATTGCCATGCCTCAGCATCATTTTTAGACATAAATGTCCCACCACAGGACGAATCCACCATTTGGCGGTGTGGCTAAGTTAAGCCATAATAGAATGTTTGAACAAGTTGCCAATCAGGCACTTGGTGGTGGGGACACTGTTGGAGAAGGTCTCTAAGTCTTTCCCACGTCTCATGGAATTGCTCGCCATCCATTTGAGCAAAGTTTGTGATGGCTCGCCTAAGTTGGTTGGTTTTACCTATGGGAAAGTACTTCTCCAAGAACCGTTGTTGTAATTGGTCCCAAGTTGTGATTGAATTAGCAGGTAAAAAATTTAGCCAGTGTTTGGCTTTATCCTTTAACGAGAATGGAAACAATCGCAATATTAAGGCCTCATTTGTGAAATTTTGGATCCTCACTGTCGAGCAAATTTCCAGAAATTCATTCAAATGCTTATAAGGGTTATCGTGAGTTAGTCCATGGAATGATGGGAGCATTTGTATGGTGCTGGACTTAATCTCATAATGAGTAGCAATGGTATTGGGCAATTGGATGCATGATGGTGATGTATATGCACTGGGTGTAAATAATCCTCAAGGGTCCGGTTAGGCACATTCGGGACATTAGGATCTGTCATCTTTAATGACTCAATGTATGGATATGAATACTCAAGCCTAGGAACACGGGCAGAAGCCCTAAGTCTCCTAAGGGTCCTTTCTAGTTCAAGGTCCAAACACCACAATTCAGGGCAACAAGAACAACGCCCGTGCATACACTACCCACACACACACAATAAGTTCGACTCGGTGCACTAAGTTACGAAAGCAGAATACTAAAAGAGAAATACTCACAGCGGTTTTACGAAAACGCTTTACTCGTCTTGCGGATGCTTGGCGGGTAGAAGTTGTCTCCAATCTCCAATTGAGCTTTAACTTTCGTTTTAGCACTTTGGTGCTTTGCTTGTGAGTGTTTGCTTCTGTTTACTCATTTTAGTGCTGCGGTTTTTTTTTTTTAAGCTTGGCTGCGCTCCGCTTGCACTTCAATGATAGCTCCAATTTCAAACGCTCTGCATTCTTAGCAACACCAAAAGCATAAAATCCTAAACTAAAAATTAAAATAAGAATGTAACTTTAAATTAACTAATTTTGCCAGAAGTCCCTAGCAACGGTGCCAAAATTTGATGGGTCGTTGAACACACCAAAATTAAATGCTAAACTACACCAAATTCTTTTAGAATAATGGCAAGTCCAGGTATCGATCCATAGAGACTATTGTGAAATTAAACTAATTTAATTGTCAAATTCCTAAATTAATTTTGATAAAAAGATTGGTTGTTTATAACCTAATTTAATAACGAATAAATTAAACTAAGGAATTAAATTATCAATAATAAATGAAATTGGGTTTACTGAAGTGGGGGAAAAACTAGGGCAAAGAGTCCACCACTAACCACGTAATTAGGGTTTGCAATTGAAATCAATTATGCTATGGTTCGAACGAAATAATGCTTTGCAACTACAAGTTCAAAGCATTTAACAAGAAAATCATCACATTCAATGTATGAGTACGAACCATCTCAAGTAGTATGAACCGTTCACTCTAAACTAGGGTAGTGACACGACTCGTCCCTCGTAGTATGATTCGTCTCATACCTTGAATGTGAAAGAATATAAAACTCATATATGGATAACATTCAACAATCACAGAAAGTCAAATATTCGAAGAGATAATGAAAAATATATATATGAACTTCTAAATCACCATACGATTGTTCAAACCTTTACATAATTAAAAACCAAAAAGAAAACAAAATAATTACATGGTTAGGGTTTCAGCAAAACCCTAGAAAAGGAGACTAGCCACTTATAGAGGAGTGAAAGGAGCTAGATAGAGAAGAAACCACCATGAGAGACATCCTTCAAGCTTTTTGTTTTTCCTCCCTTCCAAACCCTAGCCTCTTCCTTTAGGTCAAAACAAGTTCAGAACCCTAGAAAAGCCTTTTCCTTTTCTTTTTATACTTCTACTCACTTCCAAACAGGTTTAAAATATCAGTTTGACTTTTCTAGAAAAAGTAAACTCTGTTCAAATTTTGTCTTTTTGCCCATTTTATGCTCCGACGATGTACAACCTGATTGACATTCAACACACATAAAGTATACGGTTTGACCAGCAAGTGAAGTTAAGAGATTCTAATTAATGGCCTCAATGATGTATATTTCGGCCTTAATCAGTTTTGATTAAGATATGTATGGATTTAAAGATTGAAAATACGTTTAGAAGCCATTTTTGAGAAATTCGGAACTCTAAAATTTTATAGATCGCTCAAGCGATATAGTTACCGCTCGAGTGCACATTGAAGACTCTCAATACTTTTGCAGTCTTTTACAGACTGCTCAAGTAACTAAAGGTTCGTTCGAGCGAACAACTATTTTTAGCCTATTTTGGAAAATGGCATATAATTCATATTTTCATTCTCATCTCTTCCCAAGCATTCAAGACATGATTTCTAGCTCAATGAAGATTGATAAGCTAACAATCAACATAAATTAGTTGGCTAAAGAATGAATCATTGATTTAGTAGTAATTAATTGAGAAGCCAAATAAGAAGTCGGTCTATTTGGAAAAGAATGATTTAGTAATGAAAGAATATATGAAATGAGAACCCGATTCATTTGAATAACGAAAGATAGTGTAGTAGAACTTTGAACTACTTAGATAGAAATAGACAAGAAAAGTCAAGTTTGATCAAGGAATTGATATTGTGTTTCAAGTGTATATGTTATGTGTTTGTGTAGGTCATGCGCTATTGTTTGCCTGATTTATCTGATATGTCCAATCTGTCTGATCTGCTTCTGCAGCTATCTGTGAGTAATAACTTTGTAAAGTTATGTTTGACTTTAATTATTTTCTGATGATATGAAATGATCAGTTTTCTGAAATGCTATGTTTTTATATGAATGAATGATTGCCCAACTTTCTGAAATGTATTCGTGGCATCCTTAGCATCATATGATATGCATCCCTTTTATGGGTCATTGGAATGCTTTTATGGTCGTCTCTTTATGGGTCATCAGAAATGGTTCTGTGCACATGAGTCATCGGAATGCCTTTATAGCCGTCCCTTTATGGGTCATCGGAATGCCTTTATAGCCGTTCCAAATATGGTTCATCGGATTTGTTAGCGTTAATAGATGTACCACGTATGATCTTATGCAAAATTTGAATATGAATATGAACATGTATATGAATCTGTTTTTGATTTGAAATCTGAATATGAATATGAACATGTATATGAATATGTTTTTTATTTGAAATCTGAATATGCATAAGACTCTATTTTTGATAAAAATATGTTTCTGATATAAACTATGATTTCTGACTCTGTGATGGACATCATTCATTAAAACGCTTTACTTTGTTATTATTCCCTAGGCTCCAGTTCCAACTGTCACGGGCCGACTCCTTTAGAGGCGCAGCGGATCAATTTTTTCCTGTGTGGCGCTCAAACTCCACCAAGTTTAAGCCTGCCATAGCTCATTGACAAATTGAGTGTTGATGGTCTCACCCGTTTGAACATTAAGTCCCCATGTTTTGTCAAGCAAAACAACTTCACAAGAAAGCTCCGTTTTCATCCAGATGCCACAAGTAGGCCTGACGCCTCAAGTGTACCAAGCACGGCATAAGTCGCTTCATAGTGCCAAGCTTACCTCAAGCAAGGTGCTCACCCAACTTAGGTTTATGTCATCAAGGTGCCTAGCCACACAACAATGTGCTAGCGAAGGTCCTCAACTTAGCCGACAAGCCAACATTGTATGTTGGGTCTTTAATAGCATCTCGAAGTGTCGTAGGGTCAAGCATGCCTCAATAGATGCACATTAGATGGCCACTTGGTCATGCGAAGCCCACAAGCCACCGAGGGTCAATCTCTTGCCCACGGCGTAATCCTCGTGCCAACACGTGTGCTAGATTCCGCCTAAGGCCATTGCGCACCTTAGCGTTGCACCAACGTGTAGCATGAGTAAGGCAACATCTCAATCCGTAGCTTGCTTATAGCATAATGTAGTCCCTCCATGGACATAGCCAATACGTAGCTTGATGCCTTCATTCGATAGCCCACATATGCGGTGTTGCCGTCCAACCGCTTAGCTTTAGCCACAGGATCTCCTCGTACAAGGTTGAACCCAAACCAAGCACTAGAGTTGGCACACGAGGCCTCTAGTGGTGCCTCGATAGCCCATTCGGTCCAAAACGAGTTCCAAAGATACCATATTGCGTGGCATAATGGAAATAACGTAGTGGACCTCCCTTCGGGAGGACACGCTCAGTGCTTACATTATTGCACCGTCTACGGGGCTCCCAAACCCACGTGGAGACTTTAGACACCCCTCTGGATACCTAAAGCCCGCCCTTGAGTTGCCCCAAGGTTGCTCACTTGAAGCCCAGTTTGGACGGGGAGGTAGGTAGGTAGCACACCATACCCTCTTATATATGCTTGTTAAGTAATTTGCCCTCTGGCAGAAGGAAACATCATACATGTCTGAGGAGTCATAATGATTTTTCATAAATTCCACAAATTGAGAAAAATCATGAAACTTGGTTGGGAAAACACTTCCCCCAAGAGCTCTTTACCATAAAAATTTCAACTCAAAACTCCTTTAGTCTGAGGAACCAAAGCAAAAAAACTGCCTTTGTTGGTCGCCATGCTTTCTTGCTGCTAGCCGCTTAGTTAGCTATTGGCATGGACTGTGGCTTTGTCTTTTGTTGGCTATTGGTGGCCTACATGCCTTGGGCTACTTGGGGCCAATGTTAGGCCACGTTGAGGAACTTCTAACGGCCACTCTTGAGCACTCAAATGGCCACACCACCACGAGCGAAACGTCACAGAGTTAGCCTTGCAAGGCAACTCGTGACACTCTCCTCCACTTCAACCATCAACGTCCTCGTTGATGTAGCACAAAGCTGATGCTGTAGTGCGTGTACCGGCTCCTCTGATGAGTCCAACACCTCCGTGTTGATGGCCTACCTTCAACGTCTAACTCTTTTAGCCAAGCTCCCCTCTAAAAATGGCCTCTGCCAAAGCTCCTCTGAGCGTCTCTAACTCTACCCTTCGCCAATGCTCTTGAAATGCCAAGCCCTCTTCTCAAATGGCCTCTGCCAATGCTCCTCTGAGCAAACTCAAGCTCCTCTGAGCTAACTCAAGCTCCTCTGAGCTGACTTCTCCGGACGATGTTCCTCTAATGATCTCTCATGCTCCCAATGCTCCTCTGAGCTAACTCAATGGCCTCTCTGCCAATGCTCCTCCAAGCAAACTCGAGCTTCTCTGAGCTTACTCATGCTCCTCTGAGCTGACTTGCAGTGGGTCGTCGCATCGCGACTTCCTCCTCCACTCGAGTTGTCGATGCCCTCGTCGACTCAATGTAAATCATCAGTTGCTCCTCAAAATGATTAAGCAATGCCCTCTCTGGCAAGTACGAAGCCCTCTGGCTAATATCTCCACTAAACTGAAGTATCTTTGTACTGTGCCCTCTGGCGAAATGAAAGCCCTCTGGCTGCTGCTCATTAGCAAGCTCATGCCTCTGAAGCCTTCTGGCTAATGCCCTTTGGCAAAATTAGTCTCTGAAGCCCTCTTGGCTGTTGCTCTTCTAGCAAAATGAAGCCTTCTAGCTTTACTCAAACTCGTGCCCTCTAGCAAAGTGTAAACCTCTATCTAATGCATACTTTGCAAACTCAGATTTTCTCATGCTCTCTAGCAAAATGAAGCCCTCTGGCTTAACTCAAACTCATGCCCTCTGGCAATGCTCTTGTAGAAGTGTAGCCCTCTGGCTGATATGAAGCCCACTGGCTTTGTTTAACTCGTGCCCTCTGGCAAAGTGTAGCCTACTGGCTGAATCTCATACTCGTGCCCTCAGGCAAGCCCTCTGGCTGAACTTATATCTTCTGGCTAGAATTTAACTCATGCTGCCCAGTATCTCGGCCACTACCTTCACCCGAGTCAGCTATCTCAATCATGCTCAAAGATTTCGCCTTTCAAAGGCTCACCGCTCCTGCCACCCACAAAGCTAGCCATTTCAATAATAATGCTCAAAACGGTGCGCTGATCCTGGTACCAAATTATATCTTGACCTTACAATCCCGCTACACGGTTGTCCTCCAACAACGGTGATTTCATCCATCACCCCGCTCTCTAGCAAGCATGTTCACTCAGTGCCTCTGCACACGAGGGTCAAGAACTCAAATTTTGTCTTGAAAATTTTTCGATCAAACCCTCTCAGAAGTCAATAACCATGCGTCTGAAGATGCAAAACCACTGACAAGCACAAGTTGGAAATGCCACCACAAACGGTCGAAACATAGGCCCCTTGAAGCAAACCAGTGATAATGCCATAACACGTGCACGGCTGCCAACGAAAATCCGTCTCTAAGGCTCAATAGTTGAAGATCACATGCCCACAATCTGATACAAGCATTCCACAAGTCCAAACTGCGGTAGAAATCCCCATGTAGCCAACAAAGTAACACAATCATGCCAACCCTGCTGGTTAGGAAGAAACCTGTCCACAGATGTAGCATACTCACGCCATAGTGTGCCCACAGTGTAGAAATGCTCACCAAGTCCACAAAGTGAGAGGGAAACACTAGATGCCACAATGCTGCTCAAATCGTACCCTCGAGAACGGTTGCTGCGTTCAAGGCATCGCTGAAGAATAGCACAATAACCACGAATACCCCAAGACATCACCAATCAGCCCCCACGGTTCAAACATGACCAGAAAACCAACGATAGTCTTGTTTAGAGTCTAGGATGTCATACACGTCCCCCAGGATGAGTTTCATGCATAACTCCTTCAAACAGCGGCATCGAGGTCCACGGAAGAATGATATCACAAGCTAGCTGCATGTCCGCTCTAGATCGAGCTCACCCCAAATGAGTGATCTATATGTAGGTGATCAGACGCGTGACTAAGCTTAGAGGCGTTTGCCTGGAATCTGTTTTTGTCAGCCAAACTATGTGCCTCCCATGGAGGTTCCGGATTTGTCAAGTGGTTATGACTATGTGATCAAAGTTTAAATTTTGTTTTCTTGTTTGATTAAACAAGTTTTTGTTTATTTTTTAAATAGGGCTAAGTCTCTCTTTGCCAAATTTGTATATATACAATGACGTAAGGATGATGTGTAAATATATATATAAAAAGTTTAAAATTTTTCTGTCTCATATAAGTCTATACAGCTCAATGGACATTTTATATTTGCTATTTGCTTCCGCTAACCCCTAATATTATGTTAATTTGTCTCAGAGGCCTTCGGTAATTCCAAAATTACTGGCCGGTTACGATACTAAACCTATCGGGGCGGGTTTGGGTTGTGACAGAGAGAGCTTGGGAAAAAATTCATTCGTTATTTGATTCATTCCACATCGCATCTATCCATATCTCTTGATAAGATATGATAGATATAGATAATGATAGCGGGTTATCCAAATATGATAGTATCATAAAAATTCAAATTCAAATTGCATGGGTAATTTGAATAGGTCATGGGTTATGCCCACATAGGTGCTCAAATCTGGGTTCAATACCCGGCCCAATTTCTAACAGCTCGCCAACAAGCAAGTTGATGTTTTGATAAGTCCTAACAAGGTGAGGCACTTTTGGAATAAATCCTAGTAAGATTAGACATTTTCAGAATATTTTTTAACAAGACTAGACATTTTCGGGATAAGTAGGCATTATTTGAATAAGTCCTAGCAAGATTAAGTATTTTTGGAATAAGTCTTAACGAAGTTAGGCATTCTTAGAATACGTTGTAGTACGGCTAGACATTTTTGGAATAAGTCCTAATATGAACTCACTTTGACGATTAAAACCATTTACTTCATAGGCTTCATAGTAAGGGTTATCAATATAAAAAATTATATTTATCAGACAACTATAAACACAAAACAAATAACTTTTTATTTTACAAAATGAATGGTTTAAGTTTATAATCATATTTGCTATTCATTTTATAAAACAAAATGTGAATTGTTCTTATATTTATAGATGTTCGATGAAATTAATTTTTTACATAAATGGCCTTTATTATGGAACTTACTAAGTAAACGGTTCAGATTATTGATGTGAGTCCGAATTTGGGCAAAAAAAAAAAAAATTATGAATGAGTATGAAAAGATACAAGAATGGAGGACAACTTAAGAAAATGCTATGGATTCTAAATAATCTATTAATTTTTTTTACCAAACCTCTTACATAAATATAAATTCTACACAAATCTACATATGTATGAATTCTAATGACTCCAGTCCATATATTTATGTGGGATTATTTGAGATCCCTAACCTATCTGAGACCATCTCCAACGGTTAAGCAAAACCATTACCAAATTTGAATTTGGCGAAAAAAAACAATTTTTTTTTACTCCAACAATTTCATCAAACTGATATCAAAATGAGAATCGCCCAAAAATTTCGCCAAATTGAGAGCATCTCCAACGGTTCACCAAAAATTTCATCAAATCTGAGTAAAAAAATGACTTTTTTCTCATTCTGATACGGAGCCCTCCAACGGTTCAGCAAATCAATTTTTCATCAAATTTCCGCCGGGACAACCGGTTGGTCGACCGGCCGGTCGACCGGTTAAGCCAAAAAAATTTTTTTTTTTTTTTTTTTTAACCGGTTTGAACCTTTTTTCTGAACTTTTTGAACTTCTGGGTGGTCGACCGGGTGGTCAACCGGCCGGTCGACCGGGTGGTCGACCACCTAGGCAAAAAATTTTTTTTTTTTTTTTTTTTGACTGGTTTGAACCGAAAAGTGAACGTTCTGAACCTTTTTCCGGGGCGACCGGTTGGTCACCCGGTTGGTCACCCGGATGGTCAACCGGTTTGTAATTCCCAACGGTCAGGAACAGTGTTTTGCTGAAATGCTTCGCGTTTTTTCATTTTGATACCAGATTTGCTGAATTCCCGATTTGGTATCAATTTGATGAAACCGTTGGAGCTCAAAAAAGTGGGTTTTTCATCTAATTTTGAATTTGATGCTGGATTTGGTTCTCCGTTGGAGATGGTCTGAGGAGTTGGGACAGATTTCACCAAAACACTGTGCGTTTACGTTGGAGGTGGGTCTCACCGGGCGATTGGTTGGACGTCTGGCTGGATATCCTCTCAGATGACCATCTCAAGCAAATTTTTGTGAAAATTTTACACTAGGGGTTGACCCCCCAACCGACCACCTCTTTGTTTTCTCAGTAAAAAAAAATAGGGAAAGAGAGAAAGATCAGAACCAGATTTTTCATTTTTTTACATTGACTAGTCGACCGGCCGATCGTTCGCCTGGTCGACCAGTAGTTTGATGAAAAGCTAAATTTCTCCATTGAAAAAAGCGATATCAAATAAAGAAAATCATCTTTTTTTTATTCAAATTTAATAAAAAATATGATGAATCATTGGAGATCCTCCGGCCAAGTTATCCCACCCTTAAATTTTCAGCAAGCACACAAAAAAAAAAAAAAAAAAAAAAAAAAAAAAAAAAAAAAAAAAAAAAGGTTTATGATGCGCAGATGTGCATGATATGATTTGGTGGGTAACGAACCAAAAGTAGGGAAAAAGTAGTATAGAGGATCCAAACGCTCATCGACCCCCTCTCAGTTTCTCTTTACAGTTGGAGTTCTGAAACCCTAACTCTTCCCCTTCTCTCCATCCGATCTGCGGTGAGTCAAGTCTCCCTCTCTCTCTCTCTCTCCATCAAATATGAATGTATCTATACTTGTATGTATATGTGTAGTTCATGAATTAACGAGATCTTTTGCATTTTCGATATGGTGTTCACATTGGTGGTTGTTGAAGAGTTCGCAATTAGATTAACACTTTAGCTGTTTTTGGACTTGATTTGGTACTCAATCTTAGGGGTCTATGGCAGTGACACTTTAACTTTATTTTTAAGTTTCTGTATAAACAGTCATTTCTTGCGATTTTTTCTGTTTTTTGGTCAAGGAAAGTGTTAATTTGATGAATAAATACTCAAAAACAATGTCCAATCCTTTTATCAAATGTTTATCAAATCAATGGAGAAACTTTTTTTTTTTTTTTTCCATCAAATTTGAATTTGATGAAAATTTAAAAAGATAAAGCATTGGTGATGATTTTTCCCCCATCAAATTTGATGAAAAGGGAAATTTGGGATAGTGGGGGAATTTTAGAGAGTTTTTGATGAAAATTTGATGAAAGGTTTGGAGTAGTTCATATCAAATCAAGTTTTTACTTAAATTTGAAATCAAATTGGATGAAAAAAGTTCCTTCACCAATTTAATGAAAAAGTGTTAAAAAATCATCTCCAATCCTTTGATCAAATGTTCATGAGATTAAGGGAGAGTCATTTTTTTTCATCAAATTGAAAATTCATCAAATTTAAATTTGATGAAAATTTTAAAAGATGAAGCATCGGAGATGATTTTTTTTTCCATCAAATTTGATGAAAAGAAAAATTTGGGATAATGGGGGAATTTTAAAGAGATTTTGATAAAAATTTGATGAAAGGTTTGGAGTAGTTCATATCAAATCTAGTTTATTACTTAAATTTGAAATCAAATTAGATGGAAAGTAGTGAAGGGTTGGAGATGCTCTATGCATAAAGATGCGGACTTAGTAACAAGTAATAACTTACTTGGATGGTTCCTTTGTTAGATGTTCTAAGCTTTCTTGACTACAGTGGGTTGAGTGGAGTGAATTTTCATTTAGGCCCTTCTCTTTATTGAGTGAATTAGTCAATTAGGTGATCTGGGTAACCTTCAATTTGGTCAATCTTGGCCATTTGATGAAAGAAATTGATTTATAAGAAACCTATAGATTTTATTTTGGTGTTGATTTTGCTGTTGTGGAGATTATACAATCTCATTTGTACATCTTCTTATCAGTGAACTAAATTTGAAAAGGCAAATGCTACCAATGCCCTAGGGCATTAGGTTGCATCGAGATTGGACTGAATTATTTTGAAAATAGGTGGATAAGTGAAAAGGTATTATGAAATTGGTGAACAGTGTTTTGAAATTTGTGAAAATTATGTCGTGTTCTTTGAATTTATTGCCCTTTCTTTTTCTTTTTTTTTTTGGTGTGCTGTAGGAGCATGTGTTAGCCCGACTCATTTGAAAAACCTTCTTTCCAAATAATTGTGCAATTTGCTTTAGCTAGTGCCACGTTGTTTATTTGTTCATATGGCATTCTGTGTCTCTATGCTGCCTCAATTATTGTTCTTATTCACCTCTTTTTGAATTGTGTTTCTACTGGCATTTGAGGTTTGCTGAACAAAAATTTTAAATAGGAAGGTCAGATATTGATACAGAGTCGAGGGTTAAAGAATAAAAAAGGTCCGATTTTGATACGGTGTTGAGGGATAAAGAAAAAAAATGCTTGAAGCAGTTCAAAGAAATCTTTAGGATCTTAGTTTTGACTCAACAGACGTACTTTGAAAGAACTGAGATACATTATTTAAATGGCATGACTCTGGTTAAATTTTCAAAAATGTTTCTCTTATGCAATTTCGAAAATACTTTAGTTAAGTTCATTTCATATGGAATTTTCAATTGTCTATTGCTGAAGTTTTTTTGAATGAAGACATGCAAAATTTGATCCATATGCACATCAATTTTAACATCTAGTTCACAAGTTCTGTATATTTTGTTGTTTCTTTCTCTTCTCTTTCCAAATGCCTCCCTACAGATCTATGAAACTCCACTCACTCTTGAGTCAACTTCAGAGACTTTTCTATTTTCTGTATTCTTCTATTAATTCTCTTCGATTATTGCCCTAAACTCTCTGTTTACAACATGCAAAATTTTGGCTATAAACTTGCAAATATTTTTAGCATTTAATTTATATATTCATTACAAATTCATAGCCTTTTGTTTTAAGATATATTAGAGGGAGGTTTGCATTTTTTGGGGGGTGACTTAGTGGTGGCTTTGAATTGACTCTGTTGAAAAATGTTCTTTGTATATTAATGGGCAGCATTATCTTGCTTCGTATTTTATTGTTGGCATGGTGCGAGGGATTCACCTGGATGTTAATAGGAAAAATGTGGAATCGTTGAATTAAGAATAGCATGTGATGGAGTTTCCTACGATTGGAGAATGTTAAATGATTGACATCTACTGGATATAATTTGCTCGAGTATGGCATACACGTCAGACAATATAATTCAGAAAGAAAACCGGGAAAAAAGTTATTTAGTGTATTTATTGGGTCATGCTAATGACAGACCTGCAGGCTGTCATTAAGGTGGAGATAATGTCCCCAATACACTTTAAACATGTTTCCAAACACTTTTATATGTTTTTATACATTTTTGTGTATTTTTATATACTTTTTACTTGTATGGGGGGTCATTAGCATTCACCATATTCTTCTTTTAGCATTCAAATGTTGTCTTAGATCTGTACATTATGCACTATGCACCGTAGTGGTAATATTTAAAAACTTTCAAAATAAACTCTAAAGCTATATATGCTATTGGATTTAGATTGTTTTGCATGCTGATTTTTATTTTACTAAGTGGAGTACCAATCCCTGTTTCTGGAAAGATGATGTTCATTTTCTGTCCATAAAGTGAAGATTTTTGCTGCTCTATGTTATTTGTAGTTGTGGTTAACTCCTTTTAAGCCTAATATTGTGTTATTTTGGTGTCTGTGCTATGCATTGGAGGGAAAACATTGAATTGATCTCTAGAACAAATTTTCCTGGTGATGCAATGTGCATGTGCAACTCTTGCAGTTTAGTGGTTTTGTTATTTTGTTATTGTCTATGTATTTATCAGTTATCTATAAGCCCATTTTCGTTTAGTGCAATTCTGTGAAATGCTTAGTCTTTGAAATTTACATATTCGAATGATATGAATGACAATGGATGAAAAGTCTGCTATTGTTTTGGTATATATTTTGAACTAGGTATGCAAAATCAACATGCACTTTGTTTGTTTCATCTTGTGCAATATCGAAGTATGTATATTCAGTATTCATGTCAGATATTTTGGAGCTAACAAAAGTTTTCTTTTTGTAGTTTGAAGGAGGAAAAAAGAAGGAAAACAGATTTTAAAAAAAAGGAAGAAGGAAAAACAACAGTTCAGGAGCATTCAAATATGGTAATTCAATTGTCAATGATAATTTGTTGAATTGATTTCTTACTTTTTCATTTTAAAATGCTCTGATATTATGATTTTTTTTATGGGTTGGATTTCCAGTCAGCACTCTTCAATTTCAATTCATTTCTTACAGTAGTGCTGTTAGGGATTTGTTCCTGCACTTATTTGAAGATGCAATTTCCAGCGCTTCTTGAGCAGAAAACTGGGTAATTTCTCTTTTTAAAATAAATCTGTTCTATTTTGCTGTTTGATTGTGTTGTGTGAAGTTGAGTTTCCGTGGTCTTTTGAAGGGCACAGTATTTAACTTACTTTTACCAGACTTGCAAGTGATTTGCGTCGTCCAACTTTCTGTTGTATCTATGTTTGGAGGTGGTCAATTTTATAGATGAGGTTATCAGTGACAGTGGTGTATGATTTCATTTGTAGGAAGTGCTGACAATGGGAGTTACGCATATTATGCTTATATGCTATGATTTTTTTCCTTTCTATCTTTGCTTTTTAAGCTTCATTTGATAAATAGTTAATTATGTAATTTTGATTTTGACAGTAAGTGAATTGATTTGCATTCTAATGAGACATGCATCTGGCAGGTTCCGAGGTTTCTTTTGGAAGGCAGCTAGAATAGGTAGGCTTTGTTTTTCTACAAGCATACTGCTGGTCTCATGGGACTTGTTAAGTTCCACTTTATCTGTTTGTCTGCATTATGTTCAAACTAGTTCCCCAGATGCTTTTGTTTAATGATGCATGCATTTATATCCTGCAAATGTAATGACTAAATTCAACTCTGTTAAGGTGTAAAAAGGCCATGCCTGGGCATGAGGGTTTTTAGATGTTGAATTTCTGAGCCCATTCCAGTACATTCAAATCCAGGCCCAAGGCCTACTCAATTAACATTCTTATCCCCAAGGGTTAATTACACTAATAGTCCTTATAGTTTGGGACTTGTGTCACTTTGGTCCTTGACTTTTTAATTGTGACACATTTGACCTTGAATTTTGAATCTTGTTCCAAATAAGGACAATTGAAAATATTATTAGATTTTTCAAAGGTAAAATCGTCAATTTGATAAAATATAAACTAATTTGACAAAAACAAATGTCAAAAAATATTTTTAATTTTTAAAAAATTATTTTTATCCACCAATGATAAAATTATGTAAAATTAATAAAAATTACATGATTAATTTTTTTAAATTAATTTTACATGATCATCATCCAAACACATAATAAAAATTAATTTGGTAAGAAAAATAAATAAATGTCTAAAAGATTTATCAATTTTACATAATTTTATTTTTAGTAGGTAGAAATAATTTTTAAAAATTCAAAAATATTTGTTTGACATTTATTTTTATCAAATTAGTTTATATTTTATCAAATTGACAATTTTACCCTTGAAAAATATGATGTTATCTTCAATTGTCTTTATTTGGAACAAGATTCAAATTTTAGGATCAAATGTGTCACAATTGAAAAGTCAGGGACCAAAGTGATACAAGTCCCAAACTATAGGGACTATTTGTGTAATTTGCCCTATCTCCAAATATAGTCTCATTTTAAACTGTCGCCCATCTCCATTTGAATGATTAGGCGCTTTTTTTTTTTTTTAAAAAAAAAAAACTCCTGCATAAGGATGTTCATGATGGTATGAAACCCTGGAAGGGAATGAGTACTTTTCCCCTGTCAGCATGTCTATTTTCTAGGAGCTTACAGCAGACAAATTGCCCATTGTGCAACATTCCCATGGAAAGGAAATTACAAATTATAGAAGCATTTGTCTTGTTAGTATATCTAATGCATATTTGACTCAATTATTACACTATGAAGAATTTTGCAAATCCATCATAGGATGGAAAGATATATTTTAGTAGATAAATGCCTTGATAGGAAATATGACACTTATGGATGCAGTCACTCTATTTACTTCATTACCTATACATGCATAAGTTGTAATCTGACAAAGTAACATTTATCGCCGTGTTTGCTGAGACAGGTGAGCGATTGAGCCCTTGGGTGGCTGTGGGATGCTTCACCATGGGTGTGTCAGTGATCTTTTTCTAGTAAACAGGCATGTTCATGAACTTAAAGTAAGCTTCAAGAGTTTCTAGTTAATCCCTTAGAAGTTGATGTCATCAAATGGCCCGTGTGATGAAACACTGTTTACATAAATTCTATTTGGGTACAATACCTGTAGTCTTAAGAAAATTAGTTATCTTGGCAACATTTATAGAAGTGAAGTCACTCGTACTTTGATAACAACTTTTGTTTGGTTATGATTATAAATGAAGATGTTTTTCCAACAGCATTATCTCGTGCTTTGAAACTTGATATCATGTCATGCCTCGTGTTAGATTATTTAAGATCTCATTTTGGAAGCAACACTGCAGTCGTAAATAAATTTGATCTGTTGACACTTGTCATGTGAATTGTACTTTGTGAACATGTTTACTTTGTTTTATTATGTGATGCATTTCCCCCCACTTTCTTAGAAAATATTTCAGGGCTAATGTGCCTGATTCCTGAACCATTGATGACGAATCTGATTGAGCCTTACTTGAAATTGTTTTTCTTCGGAAAAGCTTGCTTTATTAAGGGTACAGTATGACAGTGTGATAGAACCCTTTTAGTTGTTCCATCAATACTCATTCTGCTTTGATTAGAGAGTAGTATATGCTCATGAATATAGTCTATAGATGTACATCAAGTTAAAAAACTGTAAGTTGAAGGCGAGTCGAAGCAGATGAACAAAGGTCTTAAGTTGAAATTAAGGCAGGTGGAGGTTTAAAGCCATTAGGAAGACGAGCAATGACGTAAAATGTGATCTTGTGCTTGAATCTCCTCAACACCAGAACCCTTCCTCCTCCTCATTGTAAAATTGATGCACTTAGCTTCTTTGCATTGCCTCCTTTGCGGACTCTAACAATGTCTTTCTTGATTTCTTCATCTTTGCCTCCTCAGTGAAGAGGATAGCTTCCCAAGAACACCCTTCTATTGTTGTAGTCTTTGTAGCGAAAGCTCCTGGTTCTCAGGCCATTTTCTGCTATAATTTCAGACCCCATTTGAACTGTAGGTGTTAACAATGGTCTGATTCTTGTTGTTGGGAGGAAGGTTTTTTTTAATAGGAAGAAAAATGGCATGAGAGTGAATAATTTAATTACTATGTTGATAAGAGAGAGACAGACTAGCATAAGAGGAATCATTTAATGATCTTAATGGTGGTGGTACCTCTAGTAATTGTCAGTTAACCGCAAATGAGTTGAGCTGGTAGTAAGTTGTTGAAATTTGACTTGAAAATTTAACTTGACTTGTTTATTTTTGAAATTGATCTCAAACAAGTTTTAGTCAAACTGAGTTTTGTTTTACTTCCTATGTGTAGTCATGTAATAAAAATTATGCATGTGTTTTAGACCCACTATATTTAACAAATAATAAGAGAATCATATTTTTATAATTGTTCCATTTTCCCTTGTCAAATTGTATTCCCATACTCTAGCATGCTTCACAATATTTAACTTTTCGGATGATTAATTGTTTTTTTGTTACTACTTCATCTTCGTAGAAAGGAATATACCATATGAATATATCTGTTAGACCATGGTATTTTTATTTGTTCTACCTCATGAAAGTGATTTTATGAAATATGCTTCTCAGTTTCCACTCACTAGAGCTGTAAGAGGTTTGTTTTGTTCCAATGATCCCATGTGAATCCTAATTACATGAGTAGTTGATTTTTAATTTTGTCAATTTAAATTCTAATATTTTAATTTATTTTCAATCTAAACCATGTCTATTTTTGTCAAAGAAAACCAATAGAAAAATGGTTATTTTAATCATTAAACTCAATGAAAATAATATTTTAAACATTTTATGTACACTTACATTGAGTTTAATGGTTAAAATACTCGTTTTTTGTCAGTTTTACTTAACGAAAATAAACAAATGATTTAGATTGATAATAAATCAAAACATTACGAGTTAAATTAACAAAATAAAAAATTCAAAATTTATTTTTTTGCAAGGGTCGAACTTTAATTTTTTTTCCCCCGTATTTTTTTATTTGTATAATATTACTACAACATACCTTTCTTGGCTTTTGGCTAGGATAAGTTTATTATTTGTTCTTATCATTAATAGCAATAAAATAAAACTGTCTTTATTGCAAACATCATTAATGGAAAACAAATATAGCCGATGTTTTGAAACCCGAGATACATGAAGAAAAGTCTAAGCCATGTTGACCGTGGTGGGAAGGCAAGCCAAGCTATTCATTTGATGTCCCTGTTCGAAGTTTCCTTTTTGAATCAACATATCTATAAAAGTCAAAATTTTGGGTTTTTTACAAAATAAGTCGCCATTTCTCATGCAAAGTATCAAAATGATTGATACATTATGTTGATTTACCAATATTTTGCACTAAGAATGGGGGAGATTTATGATCTTATTGCATTTGTGCAGCAAAGGATGAATTTCTACTTCATCAGTCTACACCAAGGATGAAAAAAATCCGAAATGTATTTGTGTGATTTGTTTTTTAAATCGAAAGAAGTCCATTTCAATGTATTTGTCAACAAAGAATTTTTAGTTATTTATTTATTTTTTTCGAAGTGTGGGTTGATTACACAACTTCACCTTAAAATTGTGTTTTTAAAATATGACTTTTTAATAAGGTCGTGTTTTAGATAATTTTACTGTAAAAACTTTTAAAGTTGAGTTTTCAAAACACCATTTTAAACTTGAAAATCAGTTTTAGAAAACATTGGTTTGGAAAGTTAGTTTGGAACTACTTGAGTTTTGGAAATATGATTTACAATCAAATGCTTTTGGTATAAAACTAATATAGTGGTGTTGTGTTGTGTTTTTTTTTTGAAACTTATTTAGTGATTTCTATTGGTGAAAAATCTTGAAAGGTTTTTAAATGAGGAAATAATAATTCATTGTAAAATTAGGAAAAAAAAAATTTACACATCAATTGTAAATTATATAAATATTAATAATTAAAATTCTAAACTTTTTTTTTTTGTGTTTGTAAAAAACTTGAATTTTGTCACTGTGTGAAGAAATTGAAAAATAAGACTAAAATAGTTGAGTATTTATACTAATTAGCATTTTAGACCAAGAAAGAGACTTCATAATAGTACCTTTACGTAATTACCCACATGGGCCTTCAGTTACGTTCTGCTCCCATCATTCTTCTTAAGCGGTTCAAGTTCGCCATCATGAGAACAAAAACCCAATCTTTCATTTCATCAACACACCGAAAGTAGACGTATCTCCAAGACTTCTTTAACACCAAACTACCACAAACACCCCAAAACCCCACCACAAACCCCAATGCCATACCAAGGTAGAAGCTCAAGTTTTCATTCTCATCCTCATCTTTGTGAGGCATGTTGGTTTCCATTGGGCATTATGCACTTGGTCGACAATGGAGGCCCACAAAGTTCTGGGTTACCCTCGTAAATAGAAGGATCATTGAAGGTTTGGAACTGGTTGGCGGAGGGAATTGGTCTAGACAAATTGTTAAATGACAAATTCAAAGAGTTTAGTGAGGTCATAGAGGATATAGTTGGAGGAATTGGACCTGCAAGTTGGTTGCATGAGAGGTCAAGTGTTTCTAGCAATTGCAAGCTTCCAATCTTCTCTGTTAGTTGGTTGTGGGATAAATTTAAGGTATCCAAGGTTAAGAGATTTGTTATTAGTTCTGGGATCTCTCCCTGAAGATTGTTGCTTGAGAAGTCAATGATATTTACCAACTTAAGTGTGTAGGTATATATCAATTGTCTTCCTTTCACAACCAATTCCATTTTTGTTTCTCGTGTATAGAAATCAGTGGTATCAAATAGATGTGGACTATATGATTTCCACCACTGGAAATTAGACTTTTAGTGGTGTTTAAAAAATGCCACTAATTGTTTTTGTGACGTTTGGTAACAAACTCCGAAAATGCGACCATCGCTGTAGCTTTATGGCGCTTTAAAAAGCATCGTTATATTAGTATATGCGGCGTTTTTTAAAGCTAAATGTACTGCATAACAATACAATGACAACACGCTATATTTAGCGGCGTTTTAAAAACGTCGTGATAGATCTTTTCTATTTTAAAAATACAACCGTTGGCATTATTCTATAGTGGCATTTAACAACGCCGTTATAGCCTCATTTTTTAAATTTTTTTTTTTTAAATTGTGCTAATTCTATGAGATTTAACTAAAAAAAATACCTGTAATAAAGAAGAAAAATGTTCAATATATTGAACATAAATTTAGGTGAACATAATATTGGATCAATTCATGCTTCTCAATAAGCAAAAATATTTTAATTCCAAGATGAAATAAAGTTAAACTAGTACCTAGTGGTAAGTTGAAAGTTATTACAAAACATATCAGCAAAAAAGATGCAATTCAAACTAATTATACATACAAGTACTATGAAAGCATCTACCAAGAAACAAAAATTCCAGAGTTCTCCTGTTGATGCAGTCAAAGAAATGTTTGAAAGATCATTGGAAAAATAAAATGAGATCTGATGTGCACTTTTCAATTCAATCATGAGCTGCCAAAACAGCTGCTGCAACTCTCTACAATGATTCAGAGGCCTTGCACAGATCAGATTCAGAAAATGGAATGCTGCAGGGAATAAAAGTTACATCAGAATTATATGTGAAAGTTGAAATTAACACAATCTACTACTTACCAGATAACAAAGATGCTCAAGTGTAAAACTTTTCTAAATTCAGCAAAAAATTTCTGGGTCATAACAGATACCTACCTCAAGCTTAGGTCTCTTAATAAGTTCAGAAATTTCATCAGCAATTGAAGATTGACCAAAGATAAAAATTTAAAACCAGGAATTAAAAGTCATGCTGTGCTGTTGTGTTATTAGAAGAGAAGACAGTTTCAAGAATAAAAATTCAAGTTGAGGTAAGAGTAATTAGACAAAGACAACTAGTTCAGTTTGCTTCCATGAATTTTATTTTCCTAAAGTTTCAATAAGCAATGCAACATCATACATAAGATTCAGAATTCAGATTCCTTTTGTTTTGCTCAGTAGTTCTCATATCTTAAATGGCCACTTAAAGAAGAGATTACCAAGCAAAGATTTTATTAAAGATTACAAATTTTCTATAAATAGCAAGTACCATATATATTGCATTATTTACAAGAAAGAAAGAAAGAAAGAAAGAAAGAAAAACAAAATCAATTTGCAAATCATATCAAGTTTATCACTAGAAGACATCATTACTCCATGAGTTCTGTTTTGACATTAGAGTAACTTTTTTGCTTGTTGCTCTATTCATATAGTGTTGCAGTAAATTTATCCTTATTTACGACAGCGAGTGCTCGTAGCAAAATATGAAGTAAAATATGAAAACTCCATCTATACAGAACAAATAAGCGAAGGACAAGAAGATACCATAGCCACTGCCAGAAATGACAAGACCTATGAGTCTATTGACTTCTGCGAGAAAAAGAAAAATGTTAAATTACAATATTATACTAAACTCCAAGAAAAGGGTTGTTGACAACTTCCTTACGTAGGTATGAAAGGATCTGAATTTGCCACCACAAAATCAGCAACCCAATCACAAATGGATGAATAATATATTGCAGTTGACCAGCTTTTACACCAGATAATCGAATTTGAACGCTTTCTTTAGTTGTTCTTGCCACTAGTCATTCTAATTAGAGTGCACTTTGTTGCAAGGAGACCCCATTCCAAGTGAACATGAAAAATATCATAAGATTTACAACCCAGGCAATGTATGTATGGTATAGTACTAGCTTCTAGTTATATTAGCAAATTATTATAGAAAGTATATACCAATTTACTAATATAATAGTGCCATACCATGTTACTGGCAATTGCCAGAGTATGTGAAAGCCTGAGAGAGAACTAACATGAAGATGCAATCTCTTTCTGTGAGAAAAGGTCAAGAAAAGAGTCAGCTTCAATTGTTTTTCCATCAAGAGTTCTAACAGAATAAAAGCAACATCCAGCCTAAGAAAAAAATAATAAGCTTTTTCCCACCCCATCAAAAATAAGAGCTAAAGTACTTGAAGGATAAAGAAGTACCAGGTTAAAGGAGATACCACTTCCATAGTGTCATTCCCAAGATCCTTTCCACCCATAGAGAGAGCGTTCATACATACCTACACAGTCATCTCTGTCGACAGTAGAACATTGAAAGAGTTAACATACAAATAATCTAACAAATTTGAATTGTTAGGAGAAAATAACAGCAGAATCTTCAAACATTCTAGTTTCAAAGATGCATCCAATTTGAAAGTCACTTCAATGGAGAACTAGAGAGCAATTATACACCGAACTAGAAAAATAGATTATGACATCAATGTGGTAGAAGTAGGGCAACTATCAACATGAAAACACAACGCAGTGTTCAATAACAAAGAAGAGAATACTCAAAGACTGCAAGTACTTTAAAAGAATTCTAGATATATAATTTACTCCCTAAATGAAGTACAAAAGTGAAGAACCTATACCATGTAGGTGTTTTTGTCCTCTATCACATTGAACTTTCTAAGAGTAGAATTGATGCATTTGTTATGACATTTCTCTATGGTGGGCCAAAAATGATGAGTGGCCTGAAAAGAGATATTAAACCCCAAAAGAAAAAGTACATAAGATGACAAGAAAATATGAATCTCTCATTTGAAACTCTTGCCAATATGAATCTTAGCATACTTAACTATCTAAGACATTGTCAGATCATCATTGTCAGCAGGTCAAAAATAAAGCAGATTTATTTATCAAAAACAAAAAAAATAAATAAAGTTGTTTTAAGTGAATCTCGAAGTGTTTCTACTCTTCTAAGAATAATTCAGTTTTGGATAAATATTGTCTGCAGAACATTGGTCCTATCTTAACTTTTGTACTAGTTGAATCTAAAATAAAGAAGGGAAAGGATAACTGAGAGATTAGAACCTTGGAATACCTGGTAGAGAGCTAACTCGTAAGATTGAACAGCCTCCTCAAATGTACAAGGGGAAGAGTCATCCTATACCAATGTTGCAGCTAAATTAGATATACCTTCGAGTTCATTTAACTCAATCTGTTGAAAAGTATTCTCATTTCAATATACATGTGCAGAGCAGCTCTCCACTTAGGAACAAAAAAGCAAACACAACCCAATAGAGTCTAAATCCCAATTATTTGCTAAAATGAGAAGAACATATATCGAAACACAGTTGTAAACTAGTTTCAATGAACAATAATAGACATGGTATGGAAGAGAAGAAATGCAAGCACAGGACAGTAACAAGAATAAATGTGGAAAATAATGTAAGGTTACCTCAGGTATAAAAAGGCAAAATGAACCTCTTGTGTGCTTCATGGAAGATGACTCTATATCAAAATCAACATCTATAAAACCATAAGCCCTTACAAGTGTTGAATCTAGGGAGAGATATCTGTAAAAAAACCAAATAGGGGTTCATCAACTCATTAGCATAAAAGTTGAAATACCTACTGATGTGTCCATAATATTATCAATAGTGCACCTTTTCAGAAAAAGATCATCCACAATTGGTGCTTACAGCATGCACGGGTGACAAATCATGCACTTGTTCAGAGGGACCATGGCTCTGAAATCTAAATCTTATGAAAAAACTTTGTTGAGTGCATTACTTTTGACCATTATTGAACCATACCAAGCATGAAAAATTTAAGTCCACGTTGTTTAAATGCATATTATTCACTAGAAAGTGCTAAATATGGGCACATCAAATGTACCCATGCATGCACATCTACATAAGATCAGCCCAAGAGCTCATTTCACCTTAGTGATCAAGAAATGTGGGGAACAAATGAAAGAAACTGTACATTCGAAACTGCAATGAGCAGTCTTCATTTACATGTGGGATGCCTATCTCATGTCATTAAAATAAACTTCCCTTCTAATTTGCCCCTTCTATATAAATCGGAATCCCACCTATTGGTTTTCCTACTTTCTACTCATTTAGAAAATTGGAATCCCACCTAGAAAACAATTACCTATTTTATCACTTTTATTTAAAGACTACCCCTGGCATACAGTGATAATCACTATTTATTTTGTTTAACAGCCCCCAAGAGTATTGGGTTACCTCTGAGATCAAAAACAAAGCCTTAAACAGCAAGAAGGATAAAATAACCTTTTTATTGAACTCCACTCTGCTGAGGCACAAGAAGAAGACCCTTTGAAAAGGACAGCAGTTCCAATACCAAAAAAGCTGCGCACTCCACTCAAAGAAAGCGATCTAAATGTTGGGTTATCTTTCTCTTTGGAAAGAAAAAACTGAGGAAATACTCCTGATGACTCAGGTTGGCAGCAAAACCAATTCAAAGAACCTTTTTGGTCCAACAATTTCAGAGAACCTCTGGTGCCCAAATATCTATTTTTGGTCAGCAATTCCGCTTGAGCACCTCTGGTGCCATGTAATATGGGCTTCCAACAATTTCAGAGAACCTTTCACCTAAAAAATGTTTGAACAAATTAGAGCTAAATAGCAGAACTGCAAATACAAAAATAAAAATAACTGGCCTTTTTATCTTCTTTTTTTACTTCGACTACACTACAAAAAAAAAAAAAAATGCAGGGTATGCATATAGAGAAGCTTAGATGAATATACATTCTTGGAGTATCCACTGCTTGAAGTCTTGGCATATTACTGACCAGGCAGAACAAAACTTGTTTATATACAGGGTATGCATATTTAATGGGGTGTCTACACCTTCATATTATTAGGATGCTAAAGTCTGAAGTTTCCAACAACTTATTATGCATAAAAGCTAAGAGAAACTCACTCAAATGGTTCAAAATATCTTCTATTTTTCTTCATGAATGAAGTCTTAAGAGGGCTATGATGCGGCATCACAAATTGCTACAAATTTCTCATCATCAAACAAATCTACTAGTTGAAGAGAGCTTGGACAAGCACTTTAATAAAAAATCAAACGGCTGAAATAATCAAATTTAATAAACTATTAAGTGAAACCATCACTTCAGTGAATTCCAATCAGTTGTTTTAAGCAAACATAGCTAGTTTTTGGACTTGACCGTACTCATTTGATACATAATTCAACATATAATCCATATGAATATATAAAAGGTTACAAAATTTCTTATTGAGATTTCTGATCAAAAATTTTGTCAATCTATTCATATATATGTATGTATTTATTTATTTTGTGTTCAATTTTAACATCTACAATACACATTATGATCTTCAATCGATCAATAGATCTTCAATCGAAACCTAGCATACTTGAATCGAATTAATAGAAGTTCAATCTGATATAAGAATGATAAAATAGATGAAACCTAGCATACTTGAATCGAATGATTCTGTCAGTAAGAAGATAGAGATGAGACTGATCAACACTTACTATGAAGAAAGAGCTGCAAACTCAAACATGAACTAGAGAAGAGGCTTGAATCAATTTGCAAATATGAAGGGGTTCAGCTGCGGTTCTGCAAATATGAAGGGTTGTCTTTGAAACGAAGGGGTTTGAAGCGAGAGAGAGTGAAATCAAGGGTTTAGAGAGAAAGAGGGAGACTAAGAGTGAATACGCTATTTATGATCTCATATATTAAAAAAAAAAAAACATTCGAAGGTGTTTTTCAAACGACTTCTGAAATTAAAAATGGTGTCTTATTACTAAACAAGAAATGTGACGTTTACAAAAACACCGTTAAATGTTAGAAATAGGCATTTTTTTAAATGTCGTTAAATAAACGCCATTAAATCCCACTTTTCTTGTAGTGTTCATAGAATTCAGAACACCCAATTTCCCCAAGCATGATGGGATGGATCCTGATAAATTATTATGAGCAAGGTCCAGGATGTGGAGGTGAGCAAGAAAGCATAATTGTTCAGGAATGTTTCCACTAAACATGTTGTCTCGTATACGCAGTTTCAATAGTGATGAGAAGCTTTGTCCAATGTATTTGGGTATGTTCTTATAGAATTGATTCTCTCCAAGATCAATCATCATCAAGCCTTTGCACTTCTGTAATGCAAAAGATAGTTCCCTTGAAAGATTGTTGCTGCCCAATTTCAACAAAGAAAGACTAGGTAGTGCGCAAATTGAACCTGGAATCTCACCATGTAAATTATTTTTGGATAAATCTATGACTTCAAGATTTGGTAAATCCCTGCATTGATCATGGATTCTTCCAAATAAATGGTTGTTTGATAGATAAAGCATTTGCAAACTTTTCATCTTACCTATGGACAAAGGGATCGAAGTTCCTAGATAAATCAAGAACTTCCAATGACGGCACCATTTGGCTGATGTTCATGGGAATTGATCCTGAAAATAAATTGCTTGCCAGCAAGAGATTTGACACGTTGGGCCAAAATAGGAGTGAACCTTCTAAGCGGTTGAAACTTAAATCCACTAGAAATGCTGAGTGAAATACTAATGAATTGGGAAGCATTCCATGTATCCAATTATAACAAAGATCTAATGCAAAAATCTGTGGAGATAACTCCCAAAGCCAATAGGGTATTATGTCCGAAATGGCAACGTCTATCAATGTTATATCATAAAGTTGTTTTTGATTACTTAGCCATGCTGGAAATCTGGGACCTAATCGATAGTTCTAGATTGTGATTTGTATTAGGCTAAAAGGAGGAACCCATTCGTGGCTCATATTGAAGATTATACTTTTGTTCCAAGATGATATGTGTACGGGAAAGAAATAAACCTTATCGTATAATCCTGTTGATCAAGTCTGCGCTCCTTCGTACGACGTCGCTCTACTACCTAAAAATACAAACGTGAGCTGGCCGGCGGGTGTGTGCCGGAAACCTCTCCGATGCCTAAGTCAGCAAACTAGACAAATAAACAAAAGTTCTGTGTATTCGGTAATCAAAGTTGCGTTACCTCTCCATAGGTGATGTTTGTGAGCTTTTATAGGTTCCGTGTGGTACAATCCAAGTAGGACTCTTACTCCTCCATGTAGAGTCCTCTTAGGATTCACACTCCTAAAAGATAATGCTTATCTTTCAACACCCTCCTCACTGCTTAAACCAAGTGAGATGGTTCTACCATGGTCGGATTCCAATGTGGCCAAGGTAAGCATGGCTATGCTTAGCCGTAGAATAGACCGAGCTATCCTTAGTTCGGTTCGTCCTTCCACTGCCCTTACCTTAGCTCCTCTTCCACAAACCGTGGTAGGCCTAAATTGAGCTAACTTTAAGTAAGGTTTGGACCGAGCTAATTGTGCAATGACCGGTATAAGTTTTTAGTATAGTGATCGAGCTAACTGTAAGCTCTTTGGGACCGGAGTAACTTCAAGCATCTTCAAGACCGGAGTAACTTATATCGCCATTTTACTCAGCCCTTCGCACAGCGGCCCATAACGGCCCATTACCTAGCTCGACCCAATTCTTATATAAATTACCCTCTCAATTGCCCCTTAATTCCATCTGCACAGCATGATAGGGATTACCTGTTCATCAGCCGAGCTAAAGTTTTCAAGCATATCCAGCCGAGCTAAAGTTTTTAAGCCTATCCAACCGAGCTAAAAACCCTTTAGCCTTTCCAGCCGAGCTAAATCCCATACCGGGCTTAGTTTGTCCGGTCAAAACGTCCCTTCAATCATAGTAACTGAATCGCTTCTCATTCCCATGACACGTGGCATGCCCTAATTGGCTGAAGGCAGCTGTCACGCCGCCCTTGTACCTCGTGTAATTTGAACAATTCTCGCCTTTGCACCTTCTCTTTCCACAAAACAAACCTTTTCGTGTTTCTTCCAAATCATTCAACTTACTATTCAACTCCTGCTTTCTCTCTTTCGTGCCTCCATTGTTTTTCAACCTTGTAACTGTGAAGCTCGTGCTCGTTGCTGCTTTCTACTTCCATTTCCTTCCTCTTAGCCTGGTAAGCTACACAAATCTGTTTCATTTTTCTTGTTTTTGCCCTTGTTTAATCCATAGAAAACTGTTTTGTGTGTTTTTACAAAACACATTTTTCCCCATTTTTGCTTCTGCTTTGCGTCTTCTGGAAAAAACTCATAAGAACCACTTGAATTTCTTTAAACAATCTATTAGGACACTATAGTTGATCCAAAATCACAGTATAACCGAACTAAAAAGTTGTTTGTAGTTGATGTCACTCGATCAGACTACTTAACCAAACTAGCACTTCATCCTTATATCAACAGTTTCAATAAGTCAAACCATCTTTTGTTTTATCCTAGCCGAGATAACAAACCGAACTAATTCTGTAATTAGGGAACTGGGGAAACCTTAACTCCGACCGAGCTATGACTCGGGGCTAAACCAGCATTCTTAGTTTTAGACCGAACTAAGAAAGCTGCCCCTAGAAGCTCAACCGGTCTAGCAAACCCTTCCTTTAACCGAGATAATCAATCACTGTAGCAACCGAGCCAACAAATCTCTTGCACAAACCGAGCTAAAAATCCGTAGTATGCCACATAGCCGAACTGAGACTTAATATATGTTGCCTTTATTACTTTTTTAGCACGGTCCAATGGTCTGTGCTTAACACATTTGTTCTCTCTTTTTCACTTTTGTAGACTTAGGTTGGCCAGGCACTCCTTTGAGTGCTCAATCGAGCTACTCAGCACAAATCTTTGACCGATCTAACACTTGGCTTTAATTTATTTATAACTTTAAAACATAAATGGGGAAGTATAGATTCTTAGTAGAGACACCTGGTGGTTTGGCCGAATTCTGACGGGAGTACAACATCCCTGACGATGTCCATCTTACCTTAGTCGAACAAGATATCGTACCTTGGGGAAACCCTGGTTTTGTTCCCTTCACCCTCCTTTCCATAGTAGAAACCGGACTAAGATTCCCTGTTTAACCCTTGCTCTGTGAATTCCTTAGGCAAACCAGAATATGTCCAACCCAGCTTTCTACAAACTCATACCGTATAATAAATGGTATAGCCGAACTAAACCGCCGAGCTGGCATTAACCTCGGCCTAGCCGAGATCTTCCATCAGTACTCCATAGGCTCAAAAGAAGATGGCTGGATCTATTACCTAAGAATACGCTGCCGCCGAGAAAAAATAATAAAAGACACACCGGACAAAGACTTGAATGATGACGATTTTTTCTGGGTATCTGGAAATTTTGAAGACCACCAAGCCCAGATCCCAGGCCGCAGTATAAACGAGAATAAAGAAACACCCGGTATAATTACTTCGGCTCTGTTGCACGCTTCTGTTTTATTTCGGTTTTCAATTTCTGAACCGAACTAACAGTTGTCTTCTATTTGCAGATTCAGCCCATCTTCAATCACTATACAGTTACCCCAACTTAGGCGTACTTCTTGCCTCACTACGATACCCTGAAAGAAGTCAGGCCAAACTACTAAACTTTGAACCGACGTATAGATACAGTAGCCGACGAAAAGCCAGAGTAACAGATTTTTTACTAGAAGCCTCCCCTGAGCCGGACCCTAACTTGCCCCAAATCAACCTACTCCCTCTGACTATTGAAGAAGAAATGGCCAGAAGAAATGGCCAAAAGAAATAGAGTAAGGGCCCTCATAAACGAAACAAATAGAGTCGAAGTACCACCACCGCACCAAACACAAGAAACCGTGGTGGCCCTACCATCACAACAACCCTCCTCATCACGTCCAACTAAGCATGCCCGGACTACCCAGCCCGAGCAACGCCTAGTTGATGAAGACGAAACAATTCTTCCACCAAGCCCTCAGCCGGAGCGATCCGACCGGGCTAGCTCCTCCAAATGGGCTCCAAAAATGACGTTTCAAAACTGAGATATTCAAGATACCGACTCAGTGGTGGCAGACAAGGACCACATGCTAGCCTTCAATCTGGCTAAGAGTGTATGTCTGCCCCCTGACATGGAGCATCACAAGCACCTGACCGAGCTCAATGCTATCCGGTCAGCGATGAAATCAATGATCCTGGTAAGTTGCCCCTCTTGTCTCTCAAATTTTTCGAACTTTCTGTTCGGTTTTGTCATTGGTTTCTTTCCATTCTTTTGCAGGCTATGCAAAAGAGCCAAATTAAGATAAAAGGTGTTGGAGCTCAGGAAGACAGCAAGGCAGGCCATGGCAAAGGTTGAAGCAAAAACCACCGAACTGAAGGAGTCCCAACAAAAAACGGTCGAGCTAGAGGCCGAGGTAGCTCGTCTAACCGGACTAGTTACCTCGGCTAATGTTGACAAAAAAAAAGGCCCTGACCGTGATGAAGGATAAGTACTTTCGCGACCTAGCTAAGCTCGAAGGAAAGAAAAATGCAGAAATCGCCGAACTAGAAAAGAAGGTAGATAATGCCAATACTGAAGGCTTCAAGGAGGGGGAAGCCCTCTACATGCAACAATGTGAGGCAGCAAAAGATTTATTCTTCAAATGCGGTTGGCGGGCAGCCATGGTGCAGCTCGGTTGTGAGCCTGAGACCGAGGTATACAATCCTCCTCAGTATTTCATACCGAGCTCACTGGCGGAGTACGCTGCATCCGTTCAACAACAATTTCTTCAAGATTCAGATGACGATGAGGACACCGAGCCCAATAATACTCCGGTCGTCAATGAACAAGCCATCGACTAGTCAGCTCGGTTGGAGCCAACAGTTGAAGACCTCGCGACTGAAACCGTGCTTCCCACGGATATCGAGCTCCCAACCGAGACCGCTCTACCGTCTGAAGCCGATCTTTGTATTGACATTGATGCTGATCTTGATGATCTGTTCAACTGATTCTGTACTTTCTTTTATTTTGTTGCTTGTTTTCAGTATTTTTCTTTTTCTCTTTTGGTCCTATAACCGGGCTGAAGCCCCTCCTTTGTATTTGCCTTAAACTTGATCAATGAAAATCTTCTTTTGTATTCAACACTTATTTTGGTTTGATCTGTATGCTTGCACTTGTAATGAGTTTTTGATGAATTCTCTTGCTCCAACTGTTATCTCGGTTTACTTTTCTATTTGTGCTTGCTTTCTAACTGCAATTTGAACAAAACACAAATATTTTTCGGCCGAGATAGTTTATTCCGATCTTAGCTGAGCAATCTGACTGGGCTTACTAGCCAACTACTCTGCAACCGATATACTTCTTCTGCTGAAGAGTACCAGGAGTTGGTTTAATTTCGGCCAACCACTGTAGCCGATATCCTTACTTCAGCTGAAGAGTACTAAGAGTTAGTTTAATCTAGCCAACCACTCTTCAGCCTATACCCTTACTTCAGCTGAAGAGTACTAAGAGTTGGTTTAATCCCGCCAACCATTCTTCAGCCTATACCCTTACTTCGGCTGAAGAGTACTAAGAGTTGGTTTAATCCAGCCAACCACTCTTCAGCCTATACCGTTACTTCGGCTGAAGAGTAATAAGAGTTGGTTTAATCTAGCCAACCTAGAATAAAATGTTTGGTTATTCCGATCAAACGTCCTGTAGCCTGGATCCTTATCCTGGGCTTAGGAAGGGTGTTGGTTTAATCCAGCCAACCTCTAAGTTGGTTTTTCCAGCCAACCCAGAATGAAAATGTTTGGTTATGTCGACCAAACGTCTTGCAGCCTGGATCCTTATCCTGGGCTTAGGAGGGGTGTTGGTTTAATCCAGCCAACCTCTAAGTTGGTTTTTCCAGCCAACCTAGAATGAAAATGTTTGGTTATTCTGACCAAACGTCCTGTAGCCTGGATCCTTATTCTGGGCTTAGGAGGGGTGTTGGTTTAATCCAGCCAACCTCTAAGTTGGTTTTTCCAGCCAACCTAGAATGAAAATGTTTGGTTATTTTGACCAAACGTCCTGCAGCCTGGATCCTCATCCTGGGCTTAGGAGGGGTGTTGGTTTAATCCAGCCAACCTCTAAGTTGGTTTTTCCAGCCAACCTAGAATGAAAATGTTTAGTTATCTCGACCAAACGTCCTACAGCCTAGATAATTATCCTGGGCTTAGAAGGGGTGTTGGTTTAATCCAGCCAACCTCTAAGTTGGTTTTTCCAGCCAACCTAGAATGAAAATGGTTGGTTATTCCGACTAAACGTCCTGCAGCCTGGATCCTTATCCTGGGCTTAGGAGGAGTGCTGGTTTAATCCAGCCAACCTCTAAGTTGGTTTTTCCCGCCAATCTAGAATGAAAATGTTTGGTTATTTGGACCAAACGTCCTGCAGCCTGGATCCTCATCCTGGGCTTAGGAGGGGTGTTGGTTTAATCCAGCCAACCTCTAAGTTTTTTGTTGTGGTCTTGGGGAGCTGGTTGCATTTCTCCTTCAATGTATTTATCCAGGTGACCGGCTGCTACCAACTCCTCCAAGTGCTGCCTTAATGGCGTGCAATTCTCAGTGCGGTGCCCCTTTTCTTTATGAAAGGTGCACCGCGACCTTTTGTCGTAGTCCTTCTGAGCTTCCTCTAGCTTGGCTAGCCATCTGACGAAAGGCTCATCTTGTATTTCACTTAGAATTCAGTAGATCGATTTTTTGAGTACCATGGTTATAGCAGTGCAGACCCTCAACAATCTTTTATCCTGGTCTTTTCCGTTGTCTCGCCTGCCTCGTCCGTTTCTACTCGGACGGTCTACCGCGTTGACCTTTGCTGAGGCCTTTTTCTTTGGTATTGCGGTCGTGCCAGATTTTGTTTTAGCCCGGGCCCCATCCTTTTCCACCCTGATGTGCTGATGCACTCTTTCCATCAGGGCCTCCATGGTGAGGGGTGGCGTCATGGTGATTGAGTCCCTTATTCTGTTCCCGACTGGAAGGCCTCTTTTGTACTGTGCAATGACGAGATTGGTGAGGCAGTCCCCAATCTGGTTGAAGGTCTCCTAGTAGCGACTATTGTAGGATCTTAAGGTCTCCTTGTCACCCATGTCGATGGAGAGTAGCTGGTCGATCTCCACCGGGGTTTTGGTGTTTGTTCTGAACCTTGTTACGAACGCCTCTGCCAATTGCGCCCAGGAGGCTATGCTGCCTTCTGGGAGTTTTTCGAACCAAGTCAAGCCTAGGTCACCAAGGCTAGATGGGAAGAGGATGCACATCAAAGTCTCGTTTCGCCGGTATACAACCATGACCTGGCGAAAGTGGCTCAAGTGTGAGTAGGGGTCCGTCTTTCCCTCATATGCAGTGAATTTGGGCTGAAGGAAGCCTGATGGCAGGGGCGCGTTTTCAATCGCCGGAACGAACGGCGAGGTTTGCAGCCTCGCTAATGCCTTGTCTGTCGGTTCGTAAGCAGGGTGCGGTATTAGCGTTCCAACCTCGACGCTTCCATGCATCCGAGGAGCCAACTGCTGTAAGGCAGAAACTCTGTGTGGATCGCGTGCCCTGGCGTCCTCATTCCTTCGTGCTTTCTCTTCGAGCATGGTTCGTAAATCGGTTGATCTGGGCAACTCCGTCTGCCTGGATCTTGTTTGGTGCATATGTGAGGGCCAATAGGTGCTTCCTTCAGGCTCTCGATCTCGGCCCCTCTCACCCCTGGAGGACGAAGTTCTGGAAGACCTGGATTGTGTATCGTTTGTCCTGAGGCTTCTATTCTCTGCTTGAGATGGTGTGGTACGTTTACTATGATCTTCCGAGTGGCGAAGGGGCGTCTTGCCTTTGTGCCTCTCTCCTGTTGCCACTCCTTTACCCTTTATCTGGCGCTTCATGGACTCCATGTTCGCCGCTATCCGTTGTATCAGTTCGTCCTGCTCCTTCACACGGTTCTCCAGAGTTTGAGGATCAATCCTCCGCCTTTGTCTTTCAAGACTTTGTGAACGAGAGTGATGGGGGCTGTTAGTCAGCCTTCTCCCCCTTGCATCCCTCCTGGGATTCTGGCTGTGGCTCTAAATCCGCCATAGGAGGGATAAGAGGTAGACCTTCGCGCCTTGCACCCCCTTCTGGTGTTTATCTGTTAATGGCGGATTGTGACAAATTTTCGTTGTGCGCCATTGATTCTAAAGAAGAAAAGCTTGATCAAGAGGTTTAATTCTTGTCTGTCTTCCCACAGACGGCGCCAATTGTACAGGAAAGAAATAAACCTTCTCGTATAATCCTGTTGATCAAGTCTGCGCTCCTCCGTACGACGTTGCTCTACTACCTGAAAATACAAACGTGCAGCCGCCGGCGGGTGTGTGCCGGAAACCTTTCCGATGCCTAAGTCAGCAAACTAGACAAATAGACAAAAGCTCTGTGTATTTGGTAATCAAAGTTGCGTTATCTCTCCATAGGTGATGTTTGTGAGCTTTTATAGGTTCCGTGTGGTACAATCCAAGTAGGACTCTTACTTCTCCATGTAGAGTCCTCCTAGGATTCACATTCTTGAAAGATAATGCTTATCTTTCAACACCCTCCTCACTGCTTAAACCAAGTGAGATGGTTCTACCATGGTCGGATTCCAATGTGGCTGAGGTAAGCATGGCTATGCTTAGCCGTAGAATAGACCGAGCTATCCTTAGTTCGGTTCGTCCTTCCACTGCCCTTACCTTAGCTCCTCTTCCACAAACCATGGTAGGCCTAAACCGAGCTAACTTTAAGTAAGGTTTAGACTGAGCTAATTGTGCAATGACCAGTATAAGTTTTTAGTATGGTGACTGAGCTAATCGTAAGCTCTTTGGGACCGGAGTAACTTCAAGCATCTTCAAGACCGGAGTAACTTATATCGCCATTTTACTCAGCCCTTCGCATAGCGGCCCATAATGGCCCATTACCTAGCTCGGCCCAATTCTTATATAAATTACCCTCTCAAAAAACTTGCAGTTTTGTGAGGCCTTGCAAATGATTTGGGGATAGAGCACCTTTCTAATAATTGTTTTGAAGCTTCAACAAGTTTAAGTTTGCAAGTTTTCCGACACCATCTGGTATGGACCCATTCATTTGATTGAAAAGAGAGGTTTATTATCTCCAACTTTGAAAACCTTCCAATAGATCCTGGGATTGGGCTTGAGATTAAGTTATCACGAAGATAAAAACAAAAACAAAAACAATCCCACACAAGAAACGAAAAAAGATTGGAAGCACTAAATTAAGAGCTCTAAGGCCCCGTTTGTTTTGGGAGATAGAATGGAGGGAATTGATAGTGAGGGGATTAATAGTGAGGGGATTGATAGTGAGGGGATTAATAATAAGGAATTGTTAAATTATTTTTATATAAAATAATAAAACAAATAAAAAAATATAAAAAATTAAACATTATATTTTAAAAAAAATTCCCAATATATAAAGGCCCCGTTTGTTTTGGGAGATAGAATGGAGGGGATTGATAGTGAGGGGATTGATAGTGAGGGGATTAATAGTGAGGAGATTAACAGTGAGGGGATTGATAGTGAGGGGATTAATAATGAGGAATTGTTAAATTATTTTTATATAAAATAATAAAACAAATAAAAAAATATAAAAAATTAAACATTATATTTTAAAAAAAATTTCCAATATATAAAAAATAAAAAAATTTCTAATCCCCTTACTATTTTCTAATACCATCTTTACCTCCTCCTCACCAATCTCCCTTCCAAGAGTATTAGTAATACGAAGGGACTAATAGTCCCAAGGCTATCTCTCCAAACAAACAAGGGCATTAGTAATACCTTGGTATTACTAGTCCCAATACCCTCCCTATAGCCCAAAACAAACGGGGCCAAAAAATAAAAAAATTTCTAATCCCCTCACTATTTTCTAATACCATCTCTACCTCCTCCTTACTAATCCCCCTTCCAAGGGTATTAGTAATACCAAGGGACTAATAGTCCTAAGGCTATCTCTCCAAACAAACAAGGGCATTAGTAATACCTTGGTATTACTAATCCCAATACCCTCCCTATAGCCCAAAACAAACGGGGCCTAAGAGCTCTAATTGGTGTCTAGGTCCCATGTGATGTGATGTTTTAGCCTTTTTTTTTTTTTTTTTGATTTTCCACATCATTAGTGTTCTTTTAGAGCTCTCACATTAGAGGGATGTATCATTTCTGCACAAGAAACACTATAGAGATTTACATGGTTCGGCAAAAATTGCTTACGTCCATGGCTCACACTAGTTCTATTATATCAAAGGGAATGAAAAGAGAGTACAATCGACTGCTATAGAAAGCAACACTTTTATATATAGAGGGTTGATATTTACCCCCACCTAATTACTTTGGCCTACCCCCTTCTTTAAATCCCCACTCAGCAAAATGAAACCCCTGCAATTTTTCTTTAAATCCCCACCTTAATACCAACTATACCCCTAATCTCAAAACCAAACCCAAACCCTAACCCCTTTCACTTCTCTCTCTAATCTGGATTCTCTTTCTATTTCCTTGCATTCAAATCAAGTATGAGTGAGAAACAAAGCAAGAGAAAAGACCCATCAACGATGGCCACCATTAAAACCTCTATCATAGGGATTTCTTGCATTCTTTTTCACTCTTCTCTCTTTTCTCCTTCATCTTCTTCTAAAAAACCTTAGGTTTTCATCTCTATCTCTTCTCATTCTCTCTCACAATGGATGGGGAGGTCACAATGGCGGAGTGGGTTCGGCAACACGGTGCTAAATAAATCTGAATGGTCGGCAACACAGTGTTGAATGAATCTTGAATGTTCGGCAACACAATGCTGAACGAATCCTTTCAGTTCGATAACATAGTGCTGAATGCAGATCTGTACTACGGGATATGGGTGCTTGTCAGTGGGGGTGATGGCTGATTACGACGGAGGGAGTGGTGGTTGGGACGGTGAGGAGTGGTTGGAGATGGTAGAGGTTGCAGCGATGAAGGGTAGTTGGAGATGGTGGTGGTTGCGGTGGTGAAAGGTGGGCGGAGATAGTGGTATTGTCGGAGGTGATTAGGGTTAGGGTTGGAGTTTGGAAAATTAGGTTTAGAAGATTAGGAATAATGGTAAAAGTGGAATTTTAGATTGGGACAAAATTGGAATTAAAAATAATGAATGATGTGGGGGTTCTAAGAAGAAAGGTAGGGGTTAATAGCAATGCTCTTATATATAATGCTAAGGTTATATCAACAATTACCAAGTTACCCTCAGGAAAAATTTGGGACCTCCTTGCCCCCTCCCCCAACCCTTGGCAAAGACCCCCTTAAGCCCTCAATTGGATCAAGGGCCCAGTGTCCTTTACTATCAAGCTCACATTTTCTTGGATCTACTTTTCAGGCTGTTAACCGACTTTTTAGGTGGCCGATTTATATATGATGATAAATATAGAAACCAGAAGACTGAAAAATAGAAATCATATGATGCAAAAAGAAGACAAAATATATAAATAGTTTAGTGTGTTTGAATAATGTGGATCCTAGTAAGTAAAATGCACTTGTGACCCATAGATAACGATTCAATCTTGCTTGTAACAATTTTGAAACTTCCAAGACTATGGATGTTGTCCTGACTTTGGGTGAATTACGTAACTTTGGATGTTTTTTTTAGCAAGAGGGGGCCTTAAGGCTGCAATGTGTTGTCTTTTAAAGTTAGATTATAGTCTGATTCACACAGATACAATATATAGTATGACTCTTGCCCTTTTTATTTGCATTCCAAGAACAATGACACACTTACATTGATCTGAATTTTTTATCAGAATGACGTGCTAGTGACATATTTAAAAATACAAGTCATTTTGATAAGCCTTATTCTTGTAAGTGGTAAAATCATCATATTGTATTGATTTTGTATAGATTGAAAACCAATAGAAAATGAGTATTTTAGTCATTGAATTCAATAAAAAAAAATATTTTAAACATTTTATGTGTATCTACATTGAGTTTAATGACTAAAATAATTTGTGTGTGTGTGTGTGTAAGTTTTACTTAATGAAAATAGACAGATGTTTTAGATTGAAAACAAATTAGAAGATTAGGGTCTAAATTAATAAAATTAAAAATTCAGAATTTATATTTTGTTACAAGGATTAAATTCTGATTTTTCTTTCTTTTTTTTTTTTTTTTTTGGTAATTAGCCCTATATTTTTTTATTTGTATAATATTACTGCAACATATCTTTCTTGGCTTTTCACTACAACAATTTGCACTTTTGGCAACCAAAACAAATTTAGTCGCCAAAAGTCTCGATTAAATTTTTTCTTGGTTGGCAATGTTTTGCATTTTATTTTAGCTACTAAAATTTATTAGTAGGCATATATCATTTATTGGAGATTAAAAAAAAATTTTGTCCCTAAATATAATGTAATAGGCGACTAAAATTTTTTTAGTCGGCGTTAGTCAAGATTTTAGGCTACTAATTCTTGTTTTAGTTGGCTTAAACAACCATTTGCTGACTAAAATGTTTTTAGTTGTCATAAAATAGGCAAATATATTGGGTTACTCTTTGCCGACCAAAGAATTTCGTCAGAAAATATAAATCATTAGTGACTAAACAATTGTAGTCGTTGTATACTTAGTTTTTGTCAACGAAAACAATACTTAGGAGCCAAATTAAACAAACAATTACAAAAGATTTTGTTGTTATTGAGTTATATTTGCCGACAAATCATAATTTAGTCGCGCAGTGCAAAATTTTTTTGACGCCCTCCTTCCCTTCCCTCCCATCTTTTTTTTTTTTTTGAACCGCTCCTCTTTGTTTCACACAAACACTTTTGTCTCTGTTGTGTCTCACACACGAGACCGGCCACCACCAAACCTCGACGCCCACTCACCACTAACAGTCACCACCCCATCGTCAAGACGTCGCCACCGCCACCGCCACTGCCACCGCTGCAAATCACCATCGCCACTGCCGCAAATCACAAGTTTTTGTCTCTCTCTCTCTCTCTGTATTTCTTTTTCTATTTTCCCATTTCTCACACTTTATCTACGGTTTCATATGATTTTTTTAGTTTAAGTTTTTGTTGATTTTTTAAATGGGTTTGGTTGAAATGTTTGATTTCTATGAAATTATGTTCTTGTTGATGTCGAAAATGGGTTTGATTTTAGTTTTATGGGTGTCACAAAGAAAGATTTTTGATGTCAAAAATAAAAAATCAACGAACAATCTGAAAAGAGGTGAAGGTTAATTATAGAAATAAGATAAATTCCAATAAGCTCCAAGAAGTTCCTTGAAGGTTAATTACAGAAATAAGATAAATTCCAGGAAGTTCCTGCAACCAAAAATATCAAAAAATAAGAATCGTAAGGTCTTCAATTAACAGAGTGACTGATTTAAGGGCTTTAGAGTTTGGGTGTTGACGATTGGGGGATGGATTTAGAGTTTGGGGGAGGGAATGGCATGGGTGGGACAACTGAGCTTGAAGGGCTTCCTCCGCTACCGCTAGGATAATAAGTCAAAATTTTGAATATTTTACAAAATAACTCGACATTTCTCAAGCAAAGTATCAAAGTGATGTACAAATATTTTGCATGAAGAATGGGGAGATATATGATCTTACTACATCCGTGGAGCAAAGGATGAAATTGTATTTCATCGTCGACCAAGGATGCAAGGAACTCGATAAAGTGAGCTATTTTTTTGGAGTACGGATTGATAACATGGCTTCAACTTTAAAATTGTATTTTTCAAATATGACATTTTATCGAGTTCACATTTTAAATAACTTACTTTGTAAAGCCATTTAAAGTCCGAGTTTTCAAAACACCATTTTAAACTTGAAAAACTACTTCACAAAACATCAGTTTGCAAAATAAGTTCGAAACTACTTGAGTTTAGGAAGTATGATTTACAATCAAATGCTTTTGGTATAAAATAAAACAAAAATGTATTGGTGTTGTATTGTCTTTTTTTAAGTTATTCACGCTTGGTGGAAAATCTAGAAAGGTTTTAAAATGTGAAGGATGCATTAAAGAACAAAGAGGTTCTTATTAGCTTTAAAAGAGACACATGTTCATTGTAAATATATATATTGAATTTTGTTAATTTGTTAAGAAGTTGAAAAAGAAGACTAAAATAGTTGAGTATTTATATTAGCATTTTAGAGCAAGAAAGACACTTCACATTAGTACCTATAGTTACCCAAATGGGCCTTTAGTTATGTTCTGCTCCCATCATTCTTCATAAACAGTTCAAGTTCACCATCATGACAACGAAAACCGAACTTTTCAATTCATCAACTCATTGGAAGTAGGCGTATCTCCAAGACTTCTTTAACACCAAACTACCACAAACAGCCCAAAACCCCACCACAAACCCCAATGCCATCTTGTTGGCACTAAAATTATTTTTGTTAGCACATGCCAAGGTAGAAGCCCAGGTTTTTATCATCTTCATCTTTGTGAGCCTTAGCATGTTGGTTTCCATCAAGATCATTATCATTGGGGCATTAGGCACTTGGTCAACAATGGAGGCCCACAAAGTTCGGGGTTACCCTTGTAATTGGAAGGATCGGTGAAGGTTTGGAACTAGTTCTTTGGAGGGAATCGGTCCGGAAAAATTGTTAAATGACAAGTTCAAATTGTTCAGTGAAGTCATAGAGGACATGGTTGGAGGAATTGGACCCGAAAGGTGGTTGCATAAGAGGTCAAGTGTTTCTAACCATTGTAAGCCTCCAATCTTCTCTGGTATTTTCCCTTTCAATTGGTTGTGGAATAAATTTAAGGTTCCCAAGGTTGGGAGATTTGTTATTAGTTCTGGGATCTCTCCTTGAAGATTGTTGCTCGACAAGTCAATGATATTTACCAACTCAAGAGTCAAGGTACAAAACAATTATCTTCCTTTCATAACCAATTCCATTTCCATTTGTAGATCATAGAAGTCACTGCTAGAGGGTTTATATAGACTATATGATATCAACGAATTCAGAGCAACCAATTTTCCCAAGCATGATGGAATAGATCCTGATAGATTATTAAGAGCGAGTTCTAGGATGTGGAGGTGAGTAAGACAACATAGTTGTCTAAGAATATTTCCACTGAACATGTTAGCTCGTATGCTACTGCTCGATAGTGATAAGAAGTCTTTTCCAATGTATTTGGGTATGTTCCCATAGATTTGATTTTCTCCAAGATCAAGTATCATCAAGCCTTTGCTGTTCTTAATGCAAAAGATAGTTCCCCGAAAGATTGTTCTGCTTAAATTTTACCAAAAAATGCAGGTAGTGAGCAGATTGAACTTGGAAGCTCACCATGTAACTTATTTCTAGATAAATCTATGATTCCAAGACTTAGTAAATGCCTCCATTGATCATGGATTTTTCCAGATAAATAGTTGTTTGATAGATAAAGTATTGCTAGATGTTCCATCTTACCTACAGACAATGGGATGCTACCATTTAGGAAGTTCCCAGATAAATCAAGAGCTTTCAATGACAACATCATTTGGTCGATGTTTATGGGAATCGATCCTGAAAATAAATTGTTTGCCAAGAGGAGATGTGACACATTAGGCCAAACGGGAGTGAACCCTCTAAGCGGTTGAAACTTAAATCCACTAGATACGCTCTAGAAAATACTATTGAATTGGGAAACACTCCATGTATCCAATTAATGTAAAGATCTAACCAAAAACTCCGTGGAGATAACTCGAATGCCAATAAGGTATTGTTTCAAATGGCAACGCTCAGTGAGCCTTATAGAAGAAAGTTGTTTTGATTACTTGGCCATGCCGGAAATCTGGGACCTAATCGGCGCTTCCGGACTGTGATGTCTGTTAGGCTAAAAGGAGGAACCCATTCGTGGCTCATATTAAAGATTAAACTTTTGTTCGATGATGATATTTTGAAACTTTGCAGTTTTGTGAGGCCTTGCAAATGATTTTGGGATAGAGCACTTTCCGGTAATTGTTATCAAGTGACAGCAAGTTTAAGTTTGCAAGTTTTTTGACGCCCTGGGGTATGGACCCATTCATTTGACTAAAAGAGTCGTCTAATGCCTCCAATTTTGACAACCTTCCAATAGATTTTGGGATCGGGCATAAGATTAAGTTGGGAGAAATTACTAGGTGCCTTAAGTACCAAAGGTGTGCTCGTGAATAATCTGGCAACTGCCCTCTCACTTGGTTATACTCTAACCGTAACTCCTCTAAGCTATTGTTGCTACATTCAACCAAAGCCCCTATAAGTTCATTTATGTCACCACTAATTTTATTTTTTTGTTAAATCTAAAGTTCTCAAGCTACAGAGGTTTCCCTATGGGATATCAGAAACATGGGCCTTCATATAACTATTAAAAAGACCTAGATCCAAAAGTGTACTTATGTTAAACAACCATTGAGGTATTGAAGAGTTGAAATTGTTATCAGAGAGATCAAGGACGGAAAGGGAAGTGAAATTGATGTTTGGTACAGAGTAAGGTAAGTTGAGAAGTTCACAGCTTTGCAATCTCAATTCTGACAGAGAAGGAAGCATATTAAGAGCTTGTAGCCAATTAGTACTTGCCAAAGTGAGGTTCACATATCCAAGATTAAGATATTTTAGAGAAGATAGACCAACAATCCAGTTTAAAGCAGAACCAACTTGAAAGTGCAGAGAGATTGAGGTAACTCAACTTTTTAAGTGAACCCATGAAATTTGGGATTAAAATTCCATGGAAATTATTCATGCTTAGGTACAAATAATTCAAATATTTCAAGTCGAGCAAGGAGGCACTTGCCTCACCACTTAAATAGCAATATTTTAGGTCCAGTGTTATGGTGAGGCCTTTTTTGAATTCAAGAAGTTCTTTCCTTTCAATCTCTATGCAACTGGGATTGGAATTGCTAGAGTTGGAACTGAATTTCCTGGCTTCAAGGGAAAGAAATATGAAAAACAAAGGAAGGATAAGGGGAAAAAAGTTGGAAAGAAGTATTAGCCATGTTTACCATGATATATTGTTTGAACGAACAAAACATTTTAGAAAAGAAAAAAAAAAAAAAAAATTCAATGTTTGTCTACATTTCACTCATTGTCTTCATAGCTGGGGATTTTGACTCAATTGTACCCTCAAACTGGAAACAGTTGTTGGTTAATTACTTACTGGAAATAACTCTCTTCATACCACCATCTTCTATATTTCTCCGTATTTTATTTTGAGGTTCTCACTCTCACTACTAGAAAAAGGGGTAAATGCCACGAAACTTTTTGCGACGGCATACATTGTGTCGCAAAAAGTTGCTTTTTGCAACGGTTAATATTCCGTCGCCAATGGTCACTTATTGCGACGGTCAATTCTATCTCCAAAACAAGGAAGCATATGTTCAATGGGTTTTGCGACAACAAATCTATGGCCGTCGCGAAAGCTAATTTTTTGCGACGATTATTCCCTCCGACGTAAATATATGTTTTTAATATTTTTTTTTTGCGATGGGCATCATTGTGCTGTCGCTAATAGCGAAAAAAAAAAAACCAAACCAAAAATTCCCAAATTTCTCAAACGTTGGCGGGTTGGATTTTTTCTTTCCGCCCCTTCTCTCTCTCTCTCTCTTACATCTTCCATCTTCTCTCTCTCTCTCTCTCTAAGTGGCGTCAGTTTGTTGATCCACCTTCACCAAGCCAACATCGTCGCCCACTCTCTCTCAATCTTGCCATCGGTCTCGGTCAGTACATGGGTATCATCTCTCTCAGGGCTTTAGGAGTCTTCAACGTTCAATCGGTACCTCTCAAGGTATTGCAGATCCAAAATTTGTATTTTTATTCACAGTTTGCACATCTGTTTTCATCTCTCTTTTACTTCCTTCGAAACCCTAGAGTTTGAAGGTAATGACTCTCTCTTTCTCTTAGTTTGAATTTAAGAATTTTACATTGGATATTTGTATTATGAATTTGAAATTTATAAAAACCTAGAGCTTGAAGGTAAGGGTTTCTCTTTGCATTCGAAATTTGTATTACATATTGAAATCCTGTAGAATAATATACCTGTGTTTTTAATTTCAAAGTTCTCTCTCACTTGCACGCCCACACAAATTAATGATCCTAATTAACTTTGTAGCCTAGTTAATCCAAGGTTGGGTGAATTTGGTTCTATCCCTCATTCTTTCAATTTGTTTGAACTTGGTTTGATATATCAAGACAAACTTTTGATGGGAATATTAGAAACTACTAGTTCCTAATACAAGTTTTACTTCTTTATACTTGATTAAATCTTATGATTCTGAATCTTAATGTGATTGATAACTTTGTTATCGTTTCTTGTTCTCTCTCATTTTGATTTTGTTATGTTTCATGTGTGAATTTGATAGGGAAGGAATAATTGCTGCATCTTTGTTTAGGCAACATCTGTATATATTTTACTTACTAAAAAAAATAAGTAGGCAATATGCATCTTTGTTTCGCTACACGTAGATTATTTGGCCTTCTGTTTTTGCTAAGCTGTGATCTGTTGTTTATGATGCTTAGGATATATCCTTCTATTTGCTGCTTTTTGCTCTGTGCTCTAGTTAGCTTGGGGCACTAGAGGATGACATGTTCATGGTCTGATATTGTAACTCATTGTATATGTTACCTTAGTTTCTGACTTTGGAAAATACATGTGGCACAAATTGGAGTATATTGCTATTTTGTTTTAGCTGATAAAATGCATTATTATTAGTTTTTGGGTTTCAGATACATAAAATTAGATAAATGAGAACTGATTGAATCATTTAAAAATGGAAATGAGAAAAGCACTCCTTTTTTTTTTTTTTTAGTTCTTTCACTGGATAGGGGTAGTAGTAGAATTGTCTACTTACAATAGTTAATTCTAGGAGGTATTCTGCCTAACTAGTAGTAGAACTGCCTCTATATTTGTTTTTCATTTGATGGTTGAACCGAGATTAGTCTCAGATTTCTTTTGGGCATTTGCTGAATTTGTTTAAAAACTAATAGGTTTTCATAATAATCAAGGAAGAACACAAAGGAAAAAAGAAAAAACTTAGGCTCTAGTGTTGGGCATTTGCTTGAATTTGTTTAAAACCGATTAGGCTTTGATAATAATCTGGGAACAATACAATGGGAAAAAAGCTTAGGTTCTAGTGTCGTATTTGCTTGAATTTGTTTAATGCAATCATGATTCATCTAAAATTGGTTAGGTTTTGATAATAATCAATGGGAACAATACGAAGGGAACTATTTGCTGTCATGGTTCTCTTGTGAGTGGAACATGTCACAAGATTTCCACTATCCACTTGATGAAATCTTTGATGTCTTGTTAGTTATAAAAAAAAAAAGTAAATAAAAAATTCTTTGATGTCCTGTTTAGCTTCAGATGCAATAGTGGTATTTTCGATGCTTATGGTTACATGGTCTTGTAAATTTATTTTTTCTCGTTCCATTCATTTTTCTTGGCCAAAAGTATGTCAAAATTTATCTTATATTTTTATCTATTCGTGAGTTAATTGCATTTGATGTATATGGAAATGGCTTTTTTTAAAAAGCAATATTTTACTTCATAGCCTCACTGTAAAGGATTTAATATTTTAAACATGGAGGATCCAAACTCCCTGTTTATTAGAATGATTTCTAGAGCAGCAGAGCATGGAAAAGACAGGAAAATGAAGAAATTTATGATAATGGGTTTTAATTAGGGGAATCATGATATTTGTAATTAAAAGACCTCATTTTATTCTTTCAGCGTGTGTGACTTGTTTGTTTTAACTTTTTATAGCACTAAGAGGAGCCACTACGCTCAAAGCAAGATTAGGATGCAAAAACAAATTAAATGGAAGCACACCAATACTACAAATCGAGGAGAACAATGATTTTGAATTCAATTTTGAAAACTGCAGATCCATTCTTTAAGGGTTCCGAGCTCCATATCAAGACAATAGAAGGTATATTAACTAAATTATTGACATTATTAATAATAATTATGTAGCTCAAGTTATAATTAATTGCATTGGGAATGCCTCACAGAGTTGTATGTTTGAGAAATTCCATTAAAGCTCTTTTTGAAAATTAAAAATAGGAATGGGCCTACAAATCACAAAGTGTGAATTTTTGTCTCAAATCTTCTTATATATATATACATGTATATTTTTATATGCCACTAAAATCTTACATCCACTTTGGATTTAGAAGTTATCTCGTCAAATAAATAAAATAAAATAAACCAAAGAAAGACAAGCCACTAGACTCTGAGAGTAATAGATGGAGAAAGTGAGACAAACATTGAATCTTTGTGTTAGGCATAAAATAAAAGAAAGGTAAAGGTTGAGGATAGGATATCACTTTATGATTTTTTGACTAAGACAAGCAAAAGTAGCAAATTCTCGAGACCATCTCCTCTTTCACACCTATCCCACAAGCAACACTTTTATGGAAATTAATCCTTAAACCGTAAAACCACTTCAAAACACCTCAATATTCTTTTATGGATCATCATGAGGAGATGGTCGCCATCAATTATTGCCGCCGCTAATGTCTCTACTGTTTGGAGGACATCCGAATATGGTTTTGTCTAATTCCAGTCGCACGCTTTCTATGTAGAGAATGTAGAAATTAGGATTGGGAATGGTTTTAGGATCTTGTTCGATGGATAATTGGAGGGTGATTCATGCCTTCAAGGTATGTAATGTGTATAAGAGTCAGAATTGTGATGAGGACCTAAAATGGGGTCACCAATGCTCTAGTTCTCAGTAGTTCCATGTTTCATATAAGCATAAAGTTGACTAGTACAAGAATAAGACCTCAAGAAAAGTGTCTATTAAATGATCCCGCAATTGTAAGGTAAAGAAAGTTAAAAGTGCATGGCATAGTTACCTCTTATCCGGACAATGCGAACATCTCATACACGGCCATATCTAGAGAACTTCTTTTCCAAATCTCTCTCAGAGTCAAAAACTAAAAGCTCAGAACGAATAGGTTTCTCCTGTGTTTCCCTACTCCAAAGGTTCCTATTATGAGTAGGTGACCACGGTCTCCTTTTAGGAGACCTACGGTAAGACTGATAGCGTGAAGGGGAAGATTTGCGCCTTGGAGAATCCCTCCTCTTGAATGCAGAGGAATAAAAGAATGTATATTTCAGTTACCAAAAACCAAATAGAAGAGAGTGCACATTTTGAAATTCTATCCCACAACCAGAAAAAGAACAAAGGATACCTTATCAACAAAATCAGAAAGAGAGTGGAAGAGAAAGTTTAAGACGAAATAGAATATTTCAATAACAATAAGCATATACATCAATTTTAAGGATAAAAGCATCGTATAAAGTCCCTCAAGCACCATATGTCTTCAATGAATAAGAGATTATTTGGAATTAAATTTCTAAAAGTTAATGGAACTTTGTCATAAATTTTTTAACTTTCCTTGTGTACCCATGGGTATAAGGAATCAAAAGATTGATAAGAACATAGAAATTCTAATAAATAACAAATTTAAACACCAAACAAGAACTAAAATAAAAAACAAAATTTTAATATTATCACGTTGGGGATCTTTTGTAATGATTTCTTGTATATAGGGACCTTCTGATGATTTCTTGTATGTGGGGACATTGATTGAGATCACATCGTAATCTCTTTGTATCCAAAAAGAATCCTTCTCTCCGACCGCAAGTTGACTCCAACCGTCCCTTCTCTGCTATTTTTGGGTGAGTAACGATTTCTTGATGGCGAGATACACATTTCAATGAACCACCGCCCACAAGACGAGACCTTTGATGCAACTAATGGAGAACCTAAATCGCCTATTAGAATGTGGTGAATGGTCATTGGAACAAATTTCTTTCCCAGACGAGAATTCTTAGGTGAATGAGAATGTTTCACTCACGTGATCTAGAAGAATATGACCGATCTTTAAGATCTTGCCTCGAACCAATTTGTCTTTTATCTCTAGGAGACTGAACACACAAGGAGACCATTCGGTGAAACTGTTTCTTATCTTGTCATGCCGGTGATTCAGCTAGTTTAGGAGTCCTTTCAATTGGGGAGTTTCTTGAATAGCAAATGTTCTCACTCTTAGTTTCATCACTGCTCCTGTGTGACCTTGGAGCCGAAGACAACTTTTCTGTATGAATAGTTGCAACTTTCTCTTCTAATTCTTTGAACACAGATTCAGATTTAGACTCATATAGCAATGTCTCTGAAAGGGTTTCTTTCACTATGTTGTCATGGGAAGGAGAGGTTACGCTATCCTCCATCTCTTCTCCTTGATTAGCATCCTCCATTGAATAAGATTCCCATGCACATGTAGAAACTTTAGTTTCATTTTCATTATGTAAACATTCTACATCTACTGGAGAGGGCTTACAAAGATTAGTGCCACATAACTCCTCAGCCTCTAGTTGGTAATGGTTATCATTAGATGGAAAATGCAAACTCTCTTGATCATAGATAATTCTCGTTTTGCTCATAAAAACATCATCATTATAAGTTGTCTGCGCAGTGAATGTAATTTTTCACAAGGAGATGCGTAAATATTAGTATATTTGGAATCGATAGGCGGAGGGGGAACAATCTTGCCCTTGCTCATTATCTATGTCAAGTTCATTACCTTTTGCTAAGTTTATAACATGGTTAGCTTGGAAAGGCAAGATGAAAACATTGGATTTCTGATAAAATTGGTGTGTTAAGGAGTAATGTTGATCTATCTTGTGTATTTTGTAAATCTAAAACAGGGCATTAAACCTTATCTTGCTTTTGTACCCTTTGTGTGGCAAGTTTGATCAAGTATTTTTGGGATTGGTGGGGATTGTGTTGGGTTTTACCTGGTCTGGAGGGTTTGATGCAATGGTCAAGATCCTTTTTTGTGAATAATTATGTCAATAACATTTTCTTTGCTTCTATATCTAGTGGTGACCACAACTATCTCATTCTTTTTCTTTTCAGAGAGAAATGGGGATGCTAAACATCATGATTCAGAGTCGCCAACTCCACATTCACTTATAAAAATGGGTTCAAGGTTAGTTCAATTATTATCATCACCTGCAATTAAGAGCCAAATAGTGTTCCAATTTGCAATTTCTGGGTACCTGTTCTTGTGAGTTTTCTATGTTAGAATCACATTGTAATATTCTTTGGCAAGCATTTCTTTAGTTGAAAACTGCCTGCTCATTGCAGACATTGGCAAACACTGATTAAGGCTTCTATTGGCTCATCAATACATCATTCTAATCAAAAAAATTATCATGCTCTGAACAATTTCAAAGAGTCAATTTTATCTTTATGAAGCAGTTACTGCTATTGGGCATCCAGCTTCACTGTATCACAAACGATTTATGCCCTTCAAAACAAAAAAAAAATGAGAGAGATCTAAGGGATAACTCTGATATAACTCTGATTGTGGACATACCTGTGAGTGTCAATGTCCAGTTCATAGTTTTTGCTAGAGTGAAATATCTTATTCAGAAGACACCTCATTTATAATATTTTACCTTTTTAAAATTCTCTTCTGAATGCTTATATAAATTGCTTACTAGAAAAAAGGAAATATATTAATGTATTTACTAAAATTCAACTAATGTCGTTAAAAAAACTTGCCCCAGTAACTTGTGTTTATTTAAAATTAACATTTATTTTATTTCTGCTCTATTAGGGCTTCCCCTTGGTATGATGTCATGTAACTTAGGGTCGACCCACATTCTCTTTGAACTCCTCCTACTCCCTCGTTGTGCCTTCAACTTGAACTGTCAACCTTCACTTTTCTTTGTCTATGGAGTCATTAGCCTTTTTTTCTTTGCTCGAAATACTAAAGAAATCATTCAACATCTGCATTGTGTAGGCTTTATGTGGGGCCTCTAATAGTACATTGTTGTCCCGCATCGCTTTTAATGGTGTTGCAATGGTTAAAAAATAGATGATTTTTACCGCTAAGTACCTTACATTCCCAAATTACGTGCAGAGAGTGTAGTAACATGGAACACCCAGATGGAACATCGGTTAGTGTTGCCCAATGCATTGAGCAATTGGGGCGTAATTCTTCATCCAGACAGAACAAGAGTAATCCTTGAAGCAAGAGTCGAGCATATTGATACACAAAGTGTTTTCGGTCTTTGTTGGATCTTATTCTCGTAGTTCAGACTCATGTCTCTTCTTCAATCAGATCACTTGGGGTAAAGATGCAGTCGCTATCGCTTTCAACCAAGTAGTGCGGTACTATGGGAGCAACTACGTAAGGGGCTAAAGGTCGAAACGTTGTTGATAACTTGCGATAGGAGCTTTAAGAAACCTTTCCGCAAAGACTGAGGATTTAGTCTGTAATCTCTCAGAATCACAGTGACAATATACGTGCATGCGTTGAGAGTGTCAATGTTGTTCTCGCTTACTATGGCTACTAAAGAATGGTAGCTCAAATGGGAAAGAAATTGCCGTGAAGACATTGAACCATTTGAAGATCTTATTTTGCTCCGATCTCCGATCTCCCAATCGCATTGAAGATTGATATAAGGATATTGAAAAGTATGGCTTTGAAACAGTCTTGTTTTGACCTCCCAACCTTGTAGTTTAGCTTTAAACATGATTATTTGTTGTTACTTAGGTTAAATGTAACTTCAATTAGCATACCCTCACAATCTCTCTTGCTTTCGCAGACTGCATAAACTCTCTTCCGTGCCTTACTGCTTTTTTTTTTTTTTTTTTAATACAGAGTTAGTATTCTAGGTAATGTATAATACATGTGTATATATTATATTTCTATTTTTATAATTTTTTAAATATTCTTGTTTTTATTAAAATTCGTCCGAAATGCAGTGGAGTTGAATGTCGTAGTGGCTAGTAAATGAGATTTAATTGGAAGCAAATCATTTTCATAGATTGTTAGTTGTCGCCTTTCTAGTTAGTTCCTCGGCTCAATTTATCCATCAATTCAATCTCAAACCTTTCGACTCTCAAACTCAACAAGGTATGGAAAACTACCCATTTCCTCATTCTCTCTCTTCATCATTCTTCTTTAATAGGATTGATAAATCAAGATTTCTCGGCAAACACATTTCTAGAATAATATGTAAATGGTCCGAATAAGTGTGTAATAGAAACCCCAATACTTTAATTAGAATAGATCTTTTAATGTAATTCAAAATAGATTTTACAAACCCGATTTGGAAATTCAATATTATAATGTGTTTCTTATCTATATGTATTTTATTTGTTGTCGACTGACATTGGATTGCAAAAATATTTTCAATAATGGATTCGTATTTAAATATAATGATTTTATTGTATAATATGGCTCTAGTTTGTTTAATCAATCTTAATAATTAATATTTACACATTGTGATATTGATCTTACAAGTTTGTCTGGCATTACCAATCATAGCAAAATAGTGAGAACCGGTTGATACACTAAAATGCTTAAATGGCTCTAGATGTCAACGAAACTTGACACACACGACTAACTAGGCACAAATGACTTTTAGGAAAAGACGGGGCTCGAAACCGATTCTCAATTTTGAATCTAGAGTCTAATTTCCGTTTGTGAAAACTTATCCTTTAAAAATTCTTTTTCGAACCTGTTGACACACTAAAATGGCTAAACGGTGTCAGATGTCAACGAAACTTCACACACTTGAATAACTAGGCATAAATTACTTGTAAGAAAGACGGGACTCGAAACCGATTCCCGATTTTAAATCTAGAGCCTAATTTTTGTTTGTGAAAACTTGTCATTTAGAAACTTTTTTTTCAAACTGGTTGACTCACTAAAATACTCAAACGGCGTCGGATGTCAACCAAATTTGACACACACGACTAACTAGGCACAAATGATTTGTAGGAGAAGACGGAACTCGAAACCGATTCTCAATTTTGAAATCTAGAGCCTAATTTCCATTTGTGAAAGCTTGTTCTTTAAAAACTCATTTTCAAACCAGTTGACTCACTAAAATGCTCACACAACATCCGATGTCAACGAAACTTGACACACACAACTAACTAGGCACAAATGACTTATAGGAGAAGACAGAACTTGAAACCGATTCCCGGTTTTGAATCTAGAGCCTAATTTCTGTTTATGAAAATTTATTCCTCACAAACTCTTTTTCGAACTGGTTGACACACTAAAATGCTCAAACGGGCTTGGATGTTAATGAAACTTGGCACATTTAACATACTAGGCACACGTGACTTGTAGGAGAAGATGGGACTCAAAACCGATTCCCGGTTTTGAATCTAGAGCCTGATTTCCGTTTACGAAAACTTGTTCTTTAGAAACTTTTTTTCGAACCGGTTGACTTATTAAAATGGTCAAATGGCGTCGGATGTCAATAAAACTTGTCCTTGAGTACGTGATGATATCTTCGCATGTCGATATTGTAGCTTACAATCTTTTTTGTATTTATTTATTTTTTGAGATAAATATCAAACATTTTACATTTTCTTTAAACTTAAAATTAATTATATTGTCAATGATGTTTTTTTTTGTTTCTTTTTGCAGATGCAACCCCTTTTGAGAACGTGATGATATCTTCGCATATTGATATTGGAGCTTACTATTGATATTAAAACAAACTATAATATATATGTTTTTTTATTTGTATTGTCGATACTTTTGTTTTATTTTAGATACAAAAATTTATGTTCTTGGATATCAAAAATTATTAGTATTGTTGGAGGATGTTTTATATATTTTTGTAAAGAATATTTGGTTGACAATTGTTACAAGGTACATATATATATGTATGTATATGTGAATGTTGATGTGAGGATGTGGATGTGGATGTGAATGTATTTTATTTTAAAAAATATTAATAATTTGTACAGGGAATGAATTAATAAAATATATATTGATTTTATGAAAATAATTTTATTGCGACAATAATAACCGTCGCTAATGTAATCATCATTTTCTTACATTTTATTAGCGACGGGTTAACTAGTAGCATATACATATTAGTTCAAATCTTTAGCGACGGTTTAAACTGTCGCAAATATGGTATTAATTTAATTCTATTTTTTTGCCACGTTTTAGACTGTCGCTAATAATACTTTTCGCGATGTCACATACCGTTGCTAAAAATGTTTTGGCGACGGCAACTAACATCGTCACTAAAAGTAGAGTTTTTTTACCTTTTTTTGTGTCGGGTTAAACCGTCGCAAAAATCATTGATTAGCCGTCGCCATAAGAAAGCGACGGTTTGTAACCGTCGCAAATACTTTTTGTCACCCCCCCTTCCGCCACCCCCCATTTTCCGTCGCTACTCCGTCGCAAAAAGTCTTTTGCGACGATATATGGACCTTTTGCGACGTTTGAGACCGTCGCAAAAAGTCCGATTTTTAGTAGTGTCTGGACCCACAACGATGATCCAAATAGTTTTTCTTGTAAATCTAGTAGTTAGAAATCATCAACGTAAAACATGAGCTTTATCAGATATCAATGAATAAATGAACAAATTGTATTTTATTTTATGAAATGGATAGTTTAATTTTAAACTAATAGTTGTTGGCTATATTTAAAAACAGAATACAAATTATTCATGTGTTTAGTGATGTCTGATGACATTGATTTTTTACATAACTCATCTTTATTGCTAGGCTTACGAGATGAACATTTGGATCATATTCGGCCTTTACTTCTAGATTTTTTTTATTTATTTTAAAATCATCTAAGAAATATTAACTTGTATTTTTTTGAATGTGTGTCAACTAAAAGTTTAATGACTTAAAGATAAAAATTTAAAATTTAAAATTATATATGATTGAGAAAAGATAAAATAATAGTTTTTTTACCGATGAATAAATAAGCAATGCAAATTATTGGGAAAAAAATTAATCCATTTATTTCAATTAAAAAAATTCAAATAATAAATGCATTACTTAAAATAATAAATTTTATGTTGTTTATATAGTGTGGAGTAAGTCTTATATTTAATTATTAGGATGTTAAGTATTTTATCAATGGAAATTAAGTTGTTTTTTTTTTAATTAAATGATTTAATAATGTATTAACAATTTAAGGATTTATTTAATATTGCACGAAATTTAAAATTTTTATTAAATAATGCTAAAATATGTATGGGTTTTTAATAATATATATGCAAAATTTTAAGGGAGATGAGTAAAATTTCTCATTTAAATAAATAAAGTAACTAATGAGCAATATCGTCATTTTTAATATTATAACCTATGACATCAGAAAATTTTATTAAATGGCCTAACAAAGTGTAATAGTGAAGGAATCTTGATAATAATTTCAAAAGTAAAAAAAGTTAGCGTAATTATTAAAATAATATGAGAAGTCATTGTAACTGTCAAAAATCTCAAGAGTGGTGAGTGTAATTTACCCCCACAAAAAAATCTCACATTGAATGGATTTATTCAAACCATTTTTTATGGATACTAATGGCTTCATTCAAACAATTCTTTATTGAAATGATGTCGGTTGATTTTTAATAGATACTAGAAATTTACCAGTGCATTGGCTCGTATGATACACGTAACAAAAGATTTTTTTTAAAAAAATATTTAATAAATTTAAGTAAATTATTTAAGTTTTTGTTCATGTATGTATGTATATATGTGAATTATTTTAAAAAGTATGTTACAACCTATGTAATATAGAAGAAGAATTTTAACATTATCATGCTATAAAAACTCAAATAAAAGAATGTGATAAATTTTATAGAGAAAGACTACTATAGCTACTTAGACTTTTAGTTAAATAATAATAATAGTAGTAGTAGGATAGTTTTTTAGATTGGAGAAATGAAATTGAGTAGAAATCAAATATTTTTATGAAAAATTTTATATAATAGAGATTAATTTCATAAAATTTAAACTTGTGGAGAAAAAATTTAATTTTATATTTTTAACTAAAAATAAATTTTTTTGATACAATTCGTTAACATGACATAAACTAGATACAAACAAAAATGATACTACAAAATAACATGAAAAATAAATGAAATAAGTTTGTCAAAAAATAAATAAATAAAATTAATGTTTAAATAATTTTTGGGCAAATTACATATACCCCCTCGAGGTTTAGCAAAATTATAGATACCCTCCTGAGGTTTGAGAAATTACAGATACCCTCCTGAAGGTACTATTTGCATAACAAATTTGGGGGTAAATTGTTATGAAAATATAAACCTCAAGGGACAATTTGTCATGAAAATATAAACCTCAGAAGGGTATTTGTAATTTTCAAAACCTCAGAAAAATATCTATAATTTAGTTAAATTTTGAGGGAGGTATATATAATTTGTCCATAATTTTAATATGAACTCAAATGACACTTATTACCTAATAAGATTAAGGTACACAAAATTCAAAATCACTTTGGTCAAATTTGGACCCACTCTGGTCAAAGGAGAGTTAATGGCTTGACTAGTAATGTAGAAATTCAAGTGGAAGCCTTGGCACCATATAAATATTATTATTTATGATCTAAAAATTATTGACCTTAGTTTGTACAAATGTTTGCAATTTAATCTATGGTCTGAGATTTTTTCTATCTCACTTTCTACCCACATTCCACATGATAAGAGGAATCAAACAAAATTGGAGAGGAATCACATAATGAAAATGGTTTTTCTTTATAAGTGCACTATTGTTTTTTTTTACTAATTTAGAGAGGAGTTTGCGCCAAGCAAATGGGCCGAGCTAGTTGTGACTTAGGCCTTGCCGTTAGATTATGCGATCGAGTTGGCATAGCTGAGGGTAGTTTGGCTGAGGTTTTAGATCATGCGGCTGAGTTGGCCCAAGATCCGGAAGTTGGACCAGGCTAAGCCGAGCTAGGTGAAGCGATGGTCCAAGACTGAGCAAGGTCAGCGGGAATGAATGGAGTTGGGCAAACCAAGCTAATTATTGAGCTTGACCCTGAAGGTCGGCCGGAATTGAGGTTGGAACTGACTGGGCTATGCCTAGCTCGGTGAAAATTGTCAAGTGGTCCAATTAGAGTGTGAGAAGAGAAACCCACCAATGGTGTGCGTCAATACCATTTGGCAGTTTTGCCAATGTTGTTTGGCAGTATTGATGGGTACACGTGTAAAGAATAAAGAGGGCAGTAAACCACTCATCCAGGAAAGGACGAGCAGAGTAGCACGCACAGAGGCTTATAGACTGAGCGGCGCCTCCATACAACAGGTTTGAATTTATGGCTACCCAGAGCTCCATCACTTTTTGGTCTTCTCTTTCTTTCTCTCTCTAAAAGGGTGCCAATTTGATCGTCAGAGGGACTTTCGGCCTCACACCCGCCGGGCAGCTTACTGTTGTTGTGTTCTCAGGTTATTCAGAGTGAAACAAAGCTTGGACACGAGAAGTACGGACAACGACGAATATTTGCACTCCATACAATTGACACCGTTTGTGGAAATTTTGATAGACAAAACCTTGTCCTTCAAGCTTTTCCAATCATCTTTTATGGCGAACAACGACGACATTCCGCTGTTTGCCATCGACGGCATCATGCCAGAGTCTGTTCGGCGTAGAGATGGCTTGTTCGCCATTCCGACGATGGCTAGTTTGAAGACCTCCGGGTAAGGACTTTCCAGAGATGCGCGAGACAAGCGCACAAGGAGTTCTGGGTGCTCTGTCAACCCAAAAGATCGTCGCCAATGACGAAACTCGGACACTCAATACATGAAAGACAAGTTGAGAGACCAGGATACCATCATCAAGAAGATGGCGGCAGAGATGGAGACCATAAAATGCTAGATGAAAGGAAATGGCGTTGCTAGAGTAAGAAACCACAATGAGCACACCCATTCTCGTCGTTCTGGCAGTCAGAATAGACGCCGCACCACTTCACTCTCTGTCACAAGAAGCTTTAGAGTTAGAGACTACGTCGCGCCTTCGGCGACATCTCTTACGTAGGACAACAGTTACCACCCCTCATGTTCGACGACGGCATCGAGATATTTATGCTTCGACTGGTCGAAAGACCTGACAGATGTATTAAAGGAGCGCACTCACCGGCAAAAAGTGCAGAAGATGCCTACATTGCAGCGGCTGGGCCCTATAGGGTGAGCCAGTGAAGAGGTCGCTATGCCACTACCACGCTTGGCGGCACACGTGCCACAAGACAAAGAGTTGGCAAGGCTGAGTGCCACCCATTTTTCTATTGAGATGGAGAACACGTCGCTTCCCACTGGGTTCCACCAGCCCAAGTTCACGCTCTATGACGGAAAAACCGATCCCTACATGCATATGAGCCATTTTCGGCAAGGTATAGCTGGACACATGCGGAACGAAGCATTGATGTGCCTTATTTTTCCATTGAGTTTAGGTGAATTGGGCCTAAAATGGTTTGAGAGGCTACCGGAGGAGAGCATTAAGGGGTGGCAACAGTTGGCAGAGGCATTTGTCACCAGATTCAAGACAAATACCACAATGCCCAAGGAAGTTGACCATTTCTTGGGAATAAAGATGGTGCCTGGTGACTCTTTAAAGGCGTATAATGCTAAGTATTGGGAGACGTTCAACGAGATCCTTAATTGCCCGACCAACCTTGCAATTACTCAGTATAAGTGCGGTCTTCCAGTTGGACATCAATTGAGAGATTTGCTCACAATGAATCAATTGTCAACTATGGAACTGCTCATGTAACACATTAATGAGCACATCCGAGTTGAAAATGATGCGGCCGTAGCTACCGTGATGGCAAATCCGGTAGTAGAGGACAAGCGAGTAGTGGGAAGGGTTCACACAGTCAAACAAGAGGGTGGTCATGCAAACCACCATGGAAGATATCTAGGGAGTTCAGTTTTGGAAGACGTCAGTAAGAAGGCCAAGGAAAAGGAGCATAAAACTCACAGAATATAGATGGCTGATTTATTTCCAGAACATCGAACTCTGCCAATCTAAAGTTTTGTTCTTATTTCTATTTTTGTAACCCTTTCTGCCATTGGCGCAATGAAACAAGTAGATCGTTTTTTGAAAAGTGTTGTATTTTTGTCCCACCAAGCAAATTTAGCGCAGTCCAAGGGGCAACTGGTGATCATCTTGACAGAAAGGTCAAAATTCCATATCGGGCGGATTTTACTTGGCAAGAGGTTTGTTGATGGTTTTAATCAACATTGAAATTCCTTGCGGACGGATTTTGCTTGGCAAGAGGTTTGTTGATTTTTTTGATCAACTTTGGAATTCCTTGCCCGGTGGATTTTGCTTGGCAAGAGGTTTGTTGATGGTTTTAATCAACTTTGGAATTCCTTACCGGGCTGACTTTGCTTGGAAAAAGGTTTGTTGATGGTTTTGATCAACTTTAGAATTCCTTGCCGAGTTGATTTTGCTTGCCAAGAAACAAGTTGCTGAGCTGACGTTGCTCGCCGACTTTTGGAGTTCCTTGCCAAGCTGATTTTGCTCGCCAAGATGCAAGTTGCTGAGCTAACCTTGCTTGCCAACTTTGGAATTCTTTGCCGAGCTGATTTTGCTCGCCAAGATGCAAGTTGCAGAGCTGACCTTGCTTGCCAACTTTGGAATTCCTTACCGAGTTGATTTTGCTCGCCAAGATGCAAGTTGCCGAGCTGACCTTGTTTGCCAACTTTGGAATTCCTTGCTGAGTTCATTTTGCTCGCTAAGAAGCAAGTTGCGGAGTTGACCTTGCTCGCCGATCTTGAAGTTCCTTGCCAAGCTGATTTTGCTCGCCAAGAAGCGAGTCACCGAGCGGACCTTGCTTGCTAACCTTGAAGTTCCTTGCCGAGTTGATTTTGCTCACCAAGAAGCGAGTCGCTGAGTGGACCTTGCTTGCCGACCTTGAAGTTCCTTGTCAAGCTGATTTTGCTTGCCAAGAAACAAGTCGCCGAGCTAACCTTGCTTGCAAACTTTGGAGTTCCTTGCTGAGCTGATTTTTCTTGCCAAAAAGTGAGTCGTCGAGCGGACCTTGTGTAGACACCCCATTTTTGACCGTCCTCAAGACTTGGATGTCATTGTTTGTGCACATGATGATTGTGATTGCATGTGTTTGTTTTGAGTGCTCGAAGTCCTCGACGAAGTGCCCTGCTTTTGAGTCCTAAAACCGTGTCCGCTTTTGTGCCTTGTTTTGGACCAAAACCCTAGTTTTTCACACCAAAACTCCAGCTTCTTCAAACTTGAACACTGGGACTAGCAGGCCACCGTGCCTTGCTAGCCTCCTTTGTGTCTTTTTCGCCACCACTCGTGCCTTTGTTGATAATGATGTGGCCCGCCAATTAATCGATGCCTTTTGCAGATATTTTCTTAATGTTTGCTTCAAATTTGTTGCACAATGAGCTTTATCACCATACACGTGTATGGACTGATTTAACTCACCAAATGCATGTTTTTCTATATATATGGGGTGTCCCCCCTCATTTTTGAGGGTTAGAAAATGTGGGACCAAAATATCTCTTTCTCTCTCTTGCAATTTTGTGTACACTTGCCTAGTTATATCACTCTTTTGCATACACATCCTAAACCAAAATTGATCACCTTTGAGCTGAGGTCCCTTAAGGTCTTGTTGGAGCTCTTGAAGGTGGTTTTGACTTGTATTTATGCATAAAGTTGTGCTTGGCTTCAAGAGGTATAACACTTGTCTTTTAAACTTGTTTTAGTACACTTGTTTCTCCATCTTTTCCCACTGTTTTGGGGCCATTTTTGAGCAGTAAAAATATCTATTTTAATGGGTTGAAATTGGTGTTTTAAGCCATTTAAAGTTAGGGGGGTGTCTCACTTTTCTTTATTCCTTGCTTCTAAGGCTTTTGCACCTTTGTTTCCCACTTTCAAACCAACCTTTTTTGGGCCTTTGACCACTGAATTTCAGAGTATTTTCAGTGGAAAAAAACATGTTTTGAAGTCCAAAATTGGATGGGTTAGCCTCCTATCCTTGTGTCATGTTTGCTAGCTTAGTTAATTCCATGTGTTAGCATGATTTTTTAGCTTTTTGTAGCTATATTCCAACATGTTTTTGCCTTTGTTTCAGACTTCTTTAGCTCTATTTTGGGCTGTTTGGGTCAGTTAAGTCTTGTTTTGTATGGTTGTAGTGTAAAGGTCTTCACAAGCTCAATGTTTTAGGGCATTAGACACCCCTTGTTTGAGTTGATTGGATGTTTTGGTGTTGTTTTGCACTTCATACCAGCACCTAAAGCTCTGCAACCTCCCTCATTTCTTCACTCTTTATTTGCTTTGAAGGTTGTTTCAAACTTGAGATTCTTTAAGCTTAAGATTGAGGTCCATGCTTAATGGTTTAATTCTCTTTTGAGGGTTCATTACCAACGGCATGAAACTTCTCTCATGCCTTAAACCACCCCTTGGTTGACACTTCTTTCACTTTAGAAAACTTCCACCAATGGACTTAATTGACTAAGTAATGGTTGGTAATTAAAATGAGTAAATAAAAGTGGCAAATAAAATTGTGCAAGGTAAGCATTTATTTGTGTTGCATGTGTTCAATGGGACATTAATTGAACACAAGGAGAATTGGGACATTTCATACTCAAAGTGATGAAATGCGCCAAATTTCAAAGGTCTCTATTGCCCTTGATCATGCATGATAGAGTGATGGTTGTTGAGTCTTATTTGTGCATTCATTTACTTTTACATCTTGGTTCTTTGGCCATCATGCAATGAAATTGCTTGATTGGTGGTTTTGGAACCAAGTGTATCATTTATTTGAGATTGTTTTGATGATAAGGAGGGATACAGAGTACAAACAACCTGCGAGAATACCCTCTCTTTGCCCTATTTGCTCTCTGTTGCAGCAAGAAAATGTGTGTCATCAGTGGCCGGTCGGCCACTGCTACTGGCCGGCAGGTCATCAGTGTTGGACGACAATCCCTCAGTGGTGGCCGGCCAGCCACCGATTCTGGCCTGCCAACCATCGATGAATTTTGAGCAGTGTGCTTATGAGGCATGACAGAGTTGATATGGAGAAGGAAATAGTGCAAAGGTTGTGCAAATAGAGGCTTTCAAGAGCAGACAACAGATGTTCTTTGGGTGGAAACCGAGCATGAATGGGCCTTCCTCGCTTCCCGAGACGAGTTATCTAGTTAATTAGTTCAATTTAATTAGCCTATGATTAGCCTATTTTGTAATTTAATTAGTCTGTGTTGTACTCTTTAATTAGTTAGTTGTAGCTAATTAATTTGTGTTGTAATTATTCAATTAGTTAGTCAACTAATTAGTTCAAGTGTTGTAATAATTAGTTAAATTAGTTTAGCTATTTATTTGGTTTTGTAATAATTAGCTTAATTAACTTAGTTTAGCTAGCTAGTTAGCTTTTATTCATTCGGACTCTCCTTCGTGACAGTGTAATGTAATAATGTGTATGTCTACCAATCCCAATGCCTTTTCTCCTTTTATTTAATCGCCTATGATAGTTAGATTAGAGACATGTTTCAAGTAGCATACCTAATGCTTGCATCCATTCATTCAGATTGCATGCACCGAGGCTTGGCGCATCATTCAAACTGCATTGTCATTTAAATACTTTATTTGAATACGTGCTTAGACTGCATGTTATCGAATTGCTTCATATGCAATGCTTAGTAGCTGAGTCTAGTAATTGCATATTGCATGTGTTGTATTAGACATCTTGTATAGTTAGGAATCATGCATTTTTTTAACTCATATCTTCTTAGCTTAGAGTACTAGGTGAGTTTTTAATGCTTTAGCATATTTGCATGATTGCAAGTGATTGCCATGACTAGCATGCTTGCCATGAGGCTAAATGCTTACTTGCTAAACTGCTTGAATGCCTGTGGATGAAGGTTTGTTGCTTGAATTGGAATGATTCAATAAATGTACATTTTATGCCCACTTTGTTGAGTGGCAAATCCGCAAACTTTAAGCCCACTTGAGGTGACAAATTCAAACCCTTTTTGCAAACAAACAAGAATTGAATTGTTCCAACTCGAGCAAACTAGTCTATATTTGCTTGTGCGCATCACATAGTAATGCTAGCCTAATAACCGGAATAAGAGCACATAATGTTCATAAAAATCATATAATGATTAGTAGGGTCGATCTTTGATCGGGCGAGTGGGGGTGCTCAATCCATGACCTTTCCCTCTTGTACCTAAGTTCCCAAGCCGAGGCAACTTTGGTGATGACGGACACGTGGCCTTTGGCACGAGTCACGGGTTTCCTAAATTTTCCTAAAATAAAATATTTAGATGGCGACTCCGTATCTGGCAAAGTAGTCCAATTTTGACATTTTTGATTCAAAATCAATTTTCTAAAAAATTTGCCAGATTTGGACTCTTTGGTGTTTATCAATTTCGCATTGCACTTGTGAGATTAGATTCAGAACTATGGGAGTCCGAACTGTAGGGCTTTTCTTTCAAACCTTCTGAAAGGGGGGTGCAAAAAAGGTGAGCTACACCTTGCTCATTGACTTTGAAGTTTCTTGCTGAGCTGATTTTGCTCACCAAGAAACAAGTCGCCGGGCTGACCTTGCTCGCAAACTTTGGAGTTCTTTGCCGAGCTGATTTTGCTCTCTAAGAAGCGAGTCATCGAGTGGATCTTGCTCGCCGACCTTGAAGTTCCTTGCCGAGTTGATTTTGCTCGCCACGAAGCAAGTGATCGAGATGACATTGCTTATTAAATTTTAGAGTTCTTTGCTGAGCTAATTTTGCTCGCCAAGATGTAAGTTATCGAGCTGACCTTGCTCGCCAACTTTGGAATTCCTTGTCGAGTGATTTTGCTCACCAAGAAGCAAGTTACGGAGCTGACCTTGCTCGCCGACCTTGAAGTTTCTTGCCAAGCTAATTTTGCTAGCCAAGAAGTGAGTCGTGCGAGCTGACCTTGAAGTTCCTTGCTAAGTTGATTTTGCTCACCAAGAAGCAAGTTGTCGAGTTGACCTTGCTCGACGACTTTGAAATTCTTTTGCCGAGTTGATTTTGCTCGCTAATAGCAAGTCGCGAAATGACCTTGCTCGCAAACTTTGGAGTTACTTGTCGAGCTAATTTTCTTCGCTAAGAAGCAAGTTGTCGAAATGACCTTGCTCGCTAACTTGGGAGTTCCTTGTCGAGTTGATTTTGCTCGCCAAGATGCAACTTGCTGTTGACCTTGCTCGCCAACTTTGGAATTCCTTGTCAAGTTGATTTTGCTCGCCAAGAAGCAAGTTGTGGAGTTGACCTTGCTCGCCGACCTTGAAATTCCTTGTCGGGCTGATTTTGCTTGCCAAGAAGCGAGTCACCGAACGGACCTTGCTCGCTGACCCTGAAGTTCCTTGCTGTTGATTTCACTCCCCAAGAAGCGAGTCGCCGAGCCTATCTTGCTCGCTGACCTTGAAGTTCCTTGCCGAGCTGATTTTACTTGCCAAGAAGCAAGCAGTGGAGCTGACTGTAGACACCCCATTTTTGACGGCCTTTTAAGACTTGGATGATCTTGCAGTACAATCGGTGGCGAGTCTGATTGATCATCGAGTGCTAGAAGTACGCGGCGGAACACCACATGTTTGAGCTTTCCAATCCCTGCATCTTTTTTGCCTCATTTTTGGACCATGCTTAGGTCCTTTCATATTAAATTTGGTGATGCATTGCCGACCATTTTTTAGGGCTGCTGGCCATGGATCTTGGTCTACCAGCCATTGATGTGCCCTGGCAGCCATCAATGAACCCTCGTTGCCATCATCGATGACGGGCCGGCCACCAAGCAGTATCAAATTTTATGCCACTGCTTTGTACAGATTGAAGCATCTTCCAATATGTGTGTGGCTGGATCTTTATGAGGGGATTTTGCATTCTCTATATATAGAAGCCCTCTCTTGCATGTGGAGGGGATAGAAAATTTTGAAGACAAAAAAATTCTCCCTCTCTCTAGAATTCTCTCTCTTGATATTTTGTGCCTTATAGCCTAAATTCTCTACACTTTTGCATATGAACCCTTGTTCAAACTTGATCACCAAGGAGTTGAGGTTACTTGAGGCCCTCTTTGAGCTTTAGAAGAGGATTTTAGCTTGGTTTAGCTTGGTTTTGGTGCCTAGATTACATCTTGTCTTCAAGAGGTAGAACACTTGTATTTTGAGCTTTATTTAAATACTTGTTTTGCCATCTTTACATGCTATTTTAAGGCTGGTTTTGACCACTTAAAATCTCTATTTTTATGGTTTAAAAATGGTGGTTTGAGGTTCCTTTTGAGTTAGGGGTGGTTCACCTTTTTGTTCCTTGGTTTGTTAAAGCTTTTGTGCTATCTTCCAACACTTTCAAATCAATTTTTTTGCCCCTTTTAACCACTGAATTTTAGAGAATTTTCAGTGATAAAAACCATGTTTTGAAGTCCAAAATAGGAGGGGTTAGCCTCATCTCCTTGTGTCTTGTTTGCATGCCTAGGTAGCTTTGTGTTTTAGCATGTTTTTCTAGCCTAACTTAGCTTTTGTCCAGCATGTTTTTGCCACTGTTTTGACCTATTTTGACTCTATTTTGGGCTGGTTAATTCATTTGAGGCTTGTATTGTGTAGTTGTAGGGTTAATTCCTTCACTAGCTTGGTGTTTTAAAGCTTTGAGCATCATTATTTTGAGTTGAAAGCATGTTGTAGTGTCATTTTGCATGTAATTTCAGCATATATAGCTCTGTCATATTCTCATTTGTTTCACTCTTTAAATTTCTTTTGAGAGTTGTTTCAAGTTTGGGATCTTTTTAAGCTTGAGATAGAGTTTGTGCTTAATGGTTTTAATCCTCTTTTGAGGGTTTCTACTAACCAACGGCATGAACTCTCTCTACCTTACATCATTCCTTGGTCAAACTTCTTTCCTCTAGAGGATTCTCACCAATGGACTAAATCAATTAAAGAATGAGTTGGTTACTTAAAATGAGTAAACAAAAGTGATAAGTAAAACTTGAGCAAGATAAGCATGTTGTGTTGCATTGCATTGCATGTGTTTAATCGACGTTATATTGAATACAAGGAAGAGTGGAGCAATCCATACTCAAAGTGATGAAATGAGCCAAACTCCTTGGTCTCCATTGCCTTTGATCACACATGATAAGGTGATGGCCTTGAGTCTTGTTTTTGCATACAATGAAATTGTAATTCTTGGTTCTTTGACCATCATGCATCGAAAATGCATGGTTGGTGGTTTTGGATCCAAGTAAGCCGCCCTTTGAGGTTTTGAGATGATAAGGAGAGGCACAAGACAAATAAAACCCCGAAAAACCTTCATTTACCTCTGCTTGTGCTCATGCAATGTGGTGACTCAGAGCACCAAGTGGTAGTGCCTCATTCTTGGCCTAAGAAGGCACACTTTTGGTCGGCAGATGGTCAAAAGAACCTCCTATGGCCAGAGGCCACCGTGCACCTTAGCAAGTTTTTGGTAAGGTGGAGCAAAAAGATTCTCAAGTATGGTCAACCCCGAAACAGAGCCTCTCAAGAGCAAAACGGTGGCTTTTCAGGGTAAAAACTGAATGCATGCATCATCCACTTCCCGAAGTAGAGCTGATGCAGTGCAGTTTAAATATTTTGCATGATTAGTTCATGTACATTTATGTTGTAATTTAATTAATTAGTTGCTAATTAGTTAAAGTGTTGTAATAATTAGTAATTTGTTTGTTAGTTATTCATTTGGTTTGTAATAATTAGTCTAATTAGTTTAATTAGTTTAATTAGCATAGCTTAGCTTAGCTCTTATTCATTCGGACCCTCCTTCGTGAGGGCATAATGTTGTAATAAGTGTGCATGTGTGTGTGCATATCTTCCAACCCCGCCTTTCTCCCTTTTATTTAATCGCTGATGGTTAGATTAGGGATCATTTTCAATTAGCATACCTTATGCTTGCATGTTTGCATCCATTCATTTGTCTTGCATGCACCGAGGCTCAAGACATACTTGCTTGTAAAAGGCCACATAGTAAAGTTAGCTAATAACCGGAATAAGAACACATGAGGTTTGTAAAACAACATATCATGGTTAGTAGATGCCGATCTTTTGATCGGGCGAGCGGGGGTGCTCATTTCATGACCTTCCCTTTTTGTACTTAAGTTCCCGAGCCGAGACAACTTTGGTGATGACGGACACGTGGCCTTTGGTACGAGTTAGGGTTTTCTAAATTTTTCCAAAATAAAATATTTAGGTGGCGACTGTAATCCGCAAAACAAATTCAAATTTGGCATTATTTGATTTAAAATCAATTTTCCAAAAAGATTTATGGATTGGACTCTTTGGTGTTTATCACACATTGCACTTGTGAGACTAGATTCAGAACCACATGTGGGAGTCCGAATTGTGAGGCCTTCTTTTCAAACCCTTTCCGAAAGGCGGGGGCGCAGAAAAGGCGAGCCCACACTGACCTTTCTCGCCGACTTTAGAATTCCTTGCTGAGTTGATTTTGCTTGCCAAGAAGCAAGTCACCGAGCTGATCTTGTTCGCAAACTTTGGAGTTCCTTGCCGAGCTAATTTTCCTCACCAAGAAGCAAGTTGCCGAGCTGACCTTGCTTGCCAACTTTGGATTCCTTGTCGAGCTGATTTTGCTCGCCAAGAAGCAAATTGTTGAGCTGACTTTGCTTGCCCATGTTGAAATTCCTTGGATAGATGACCTTGTTCGCCACTTTGGAGTTCCTTGGCAAGCTGACTTTGCTCGCCAAGAAGCAAGTTACTGAGCTGACCTTGCTTGCCGGCTTTGGAGTTCCTTGCTGAGATGATGTTGCTCGCCAAGAAGCAAGTTGCCGAGCTGACCTTGCTTGCCAACTTTGGAGTTCCTTGCCGAGCTGATTTTGCTCGCCAAGAGGCAAGTTGCCGAGCTAACATTGCTCACCAACTTTGGAGTTCCTTACTGAGTTGAGTTTGCTCACCAAGAAGCAAGTTGTCGAGTTGATTTTGCTCGCCAATTTTGAAGTTTCTTGCCGAGATGATTTTGTTCGCCAAGAAGCAAGTTGCCGAGCTGACTTTCCTCGTCAACTTTGAAGGTCCGTGCCAAGCTGATTTTGCTCGCCAAGGAAGTTGTTGAGTTGATTATACTCACCAAGAAGCAAGTTGTTGAGCTTACTTTGCTCGCCAACTTTGAAGTTCCTAAACCGAGCTGAAGTTGAGTAATCCCATTCATGTCACAACGTAAGGGATTTAAGGCCAACGACAGAGCAAAGTGAACCACCGAGCAAAGAGTCTAGCCCGGCCTAGTAATGTAATTCCTGTCACGCAAATGCGGACGGAAATAAGGGGCAATTGAGAGGGGAGTTTGCACCTAGAAAATGAGCCGAGCTAGTTGTGACTTGGGCCTTGCCATTGGATTATGCGACAGAGTTGGCATAGCCAAGGGTAGTTTGGCCGAGGTTCTAGATCATGCGGCTGAGTTAGCCCAAGGTTTGGAAGTTGGACTGGGCTAAGCCGAGCTACGTAAAGCGATGGTCCAAGGTCGAGCAAGTTCAATGAACGAACGGTTGGGCAAACCGAGCTAGTTATTGAGCTTGACATTGAAGGTCGGCAAATTGAGGTCGAACTAACCCGCTTTGCCCACCGATGGAAATTATCAGGTGGTTCAATTGGAGTGTGAGAAGAGAAACCCACCAATGGTGTGCGTCAATACCGTTTGGCAGTTTCGCCAATGTTGTTTGGCGGTATTGACGGGTACACGTGTAAAGAATAAAGAGGGCAGTACAACCACGCGTCCAGGAAAGGACGAGCAGAGTAGCGCATGCAGAGGCTATATAGATTGAGCGGCGCCTCCATACAACAGGTCTGAATTTTTGGCTACCCAGAGCTCCATCGCTCTTTGGTCTTCTCTCTCTTTCTCTCTCTAAGAGGGTGCTAACTTGATCGTCGGAGTGGCTGTTTCAAGATCACACCCGGACAACTCATCGTCATTGTGTTCTCAAAGTTATTCAGAGTGAAGCAAAACTTGGACACGAGGAGTACGGATAGCTTATTTAATATTTGCTCCCCATACACTAATATAAAAATTAATCATAAAATCAAATATAGAATGAATAAGAATCAACAAAATTTTACAAGATTTATAAATAAGGTCTACTTTTGAAAAAAAAAAATTAATTAATTTATATATATATATTCTATGTAGGAAATATTTTAAAGATGCACATCGTAACAGTTTCTACCAGAGAATAATATTTTTAACATTTCTCAAGCCTTTTGTGTTGACTGGGCTAGGCAATTGGCATCGGGTGCCTACTTTTTTGTTGGTTTTTTTTTTTTTTGAAATCATGTAAAGAAGATAAGATTGGCTACAGATGGTTTAAATTGATAATAATTTATTTATCCTTTTTTTTTATTTTTTATTTATTTTTTTACTCTTGTGAATAAGAGGCACAAATATGGACACCGAATACAACAATTATGAAAAAATTAGGATATGAGTAGGGGAGGGACACAACAAACATAACTAATTACACATTTTTATTCGCTTTGGATATAAATTTGGGTACAAAGATGTATTTTTATTTTTCTACTTTTTTTCTTCTTTATTTTTATATATTTTATTTTGACTCCAAATCAACTTTCTAAAATTATTTATATAAAAAAAAAAACTCACAAATGTAGGCATGTCCAAACACAGGACACATGTGTTCGTATAGTGCCTTCAACGTATCTTGAAACAAAAAGCAAAAAATTAAAAAATTGACAAGTAATGTGATGTGTCCAACACACAAACATGCATATGGCCAATTTGTCAAAATTCAATACATGACAACAACACCTATTTTGAAGTGTATATGCTTCAGAAGTCCTACAATGTAGTCCCACATGGAGGAAAATAGAGAAGGCGAGTGTAGTAGGTTTTAAAAGGAAGTGTAGTATCTGCTTTTATCAATTTAATATTTGATATGGGTCACGCTTACATGATATTAAGTTCATTTTTCCATGGGGAAGGCCCATTATAATAGCTTTATTGGGCTTACAAGTGTCGCTTGGCTTTTGTTTAATGATGCATGCATTTATATCCCGCAAATGTAATGCCTAAATTCAACTCATGTTAAGGTGTAAAAGGCCAAGCTCGGCATGAGAGTTTTTAGATGTTGAATTTCGAGCCCATTCCAAAGATATTCAAATCTAGGCCCAAGGCCTACTCAATTAACATACTTATCTCCAAATATAGTCTCATTTTATACTGGCCCCCATCTCCATTCAAATGATTAGGTGCTTTTTTTTCTTTTTCTTTTTTTTTTTTATAAAAAAAAACTCTTGCGTAAGGATGTTCATGATGGTTTGAAACCCTAGAAGGGAATGAGTACTTTTCCTCGATTAGCATGTTGATCTATTTTCTAAGAGTGTACAGCACACAAATTGCCCATTGCACAACATTCACATGGAAAGGAAATTACAAATTATAGAAGCATTTGTCTTGTTAGTATATCTAATGCATATTTGACTCAATTATTACACTATGAAGAATTTTGCAAATCCACTGTGGGATGGAAAGATATATTTTAGTAGATAAATGCCTTGACAGGAAATATGACACTTATGGATGCAGTCACTCTATTTACTTCATTACCTATACATGCATAAGTTGTAATCTGACAGAGTAACATTTATCGCTGTGTTTGCTGAGACATGTGAGCGATTAAGCCCTTGGATGGCCGCGGGATGCTTCACCATAGGTGTGTCGGTGATTTTTTTCTAGTAAACAGGCATGTTCACGAACTTAGAGTAAGCTTCAAGAGCTTCTAGTTACTCCCTTAGAAGTTGATGTCATCAAATGGCCCATGGGATGAAACACTGTTTACATAAATTCTATTTGGGTACAATACCTATAGTCTTAAGCAAATTAGTTATCTTGGCAACATTTATAGAAGTGAAATCATTTGTACTTTGAGAACAACTTTTGTTTGGTTATAATTATAAATGAAGATGTTTTTCCAATAACATTATCTCGTGCTTTGAAACTTGATATCATGTAAGGGCTTGTGTTAGATTACTTAAGATCTCATTTTGGAAGCAACACTTGCAATCGTAAATAAATTTGATCTGTTGACACTTGGAGTCATGTGAATTGTACTTTGTGAACATGCATACTTTGTTTTATTATGTGATGCATTTCCCTCCACTTTCTTAGAAAATATTTCAATGATAATGTGCCTGATTCCCTGAACCATTGATGATGAATCCGATATGAGCCTTACTTGAAATTGTCTTTCTTCAGAAAAGCTTGCTTTATTAAGGGTATGGTATGACGGTATGATAGAACCCTTTTAGTTGTTCAATTAATACTCATTCTGATTTGATTGGAAAGTAGTATATGCTCATGAATATAGTCTATAGATGTACATCAAGTTAAAAACTGTAAGTTGAAGGTGAGTCGAAGCAAATGAACAAAGGTCTTAAGTTGAAATTAAGGCAAGTGGAGGTTTAAAGCCATTAGGAAGATGAGCAATGATGTGAAATGTGATCTTGTGCTTGAATCTCCTCAAGACCAGAACCCTTCCTTCTCCCCATTGGAAAATTGATGCAATTAGCTTCTTTATGGGCTTCTTTGCATTGCCCCTTTATGACTCTAACAATGTCTTTCTTGATTTCTTCATCTTTGCCTCCCCATTGAAGCAGATAGCTTCTCAAGAACACCGTTCTATTGTTGTAGTCTTTGTAGCGAAAGCTCCTAGTTCTTAGGCCATTTTCTGCTATAATTTCAGACCCCATTTGAACTCAGAGGTGTTAACAATGGTCCGATTCTTGTTGTTGGGAGGAAGGTATTTTTATAGGAAGAAAATGGCATGAGAGTATGAATAATTTAATTATCGTGTTGATAGGAGAGGCGCACTATTTTTCTTAGAAAAATAGCATAAGAGGAATCATTTCATGATCTTAATGGTGGTGGTACCTCTAATAATTGTCTATTGACCCAAATGAGTCGGGTTGGGTAGTAAGTTGTAGAAATTTGACTTGAAAATTGATGTAGGACAAGATTTTCGTAATTTTATATTTTTAGTTTTAATACTTTTAATCTATTATTAGGATTCTTGTAATTTAGTATAAATATTTTAGAATTATTAAGTTTCTTAATTTTATTATTTTAGAATTATATTTTGACTAGGATTTTAAGTAGTTTAGGTTTCTTAGTTCTCTTAGGTTTCTTAGTTCTCTTAGGTTTCTTAATTTGTGTTGATTTAAGTTTCTTAGTTATTTTGGAATCACTTTTCCTACAAGTATTAGGTTTAGTCTATTATAAATAAGCCTACAAGCATATGTAATTTTCATTCATTCAATAATATTTTTAAGAGCTTTTCTTCCATCTTCCTTGTGGATTCAAGGGTGTTCTTGTGGATTCAAGAATTCTCGTCTACTAGAACAATATCTAGTCCGTGGTGATTTATTCCATCATTAAGTGGTATCGAGCAAGGATTCACGGCTCTATGGCACAAGACAAAGTAGATCATGCAAACCCTCGACGGTGATCGGGGGTCGAGGCCGTGGGTAGTATATGAGAAACAAGAAGAGCTTGAACGAAATTGTGATCCGCTTATTGGCTCAATCTCAATGCCAACAACAGCCACCAAAGGGTTGATAGGTCCGCCGAGGAGTTGCCCAAGGCCAACCTCGTTAACTGTAATGAAGTGCGACCAAGGATTTGCCCGAGGTCAACCTGTTCAGAATGCTCCTAGACGTCCCCTTCGTTGTCCATCTGATAGTGAGGAGGAGTCTGAACCAGAGTTTGAACCACTTCCACCCAACTATCAACCCCGAAGGCAACAACAACAAGGGTTCGATGAGTACCGAATGAAGATAGATCTTCCCCAGTTCAATGGAAATCTACATATTGAGGATTTTCTTGACTGGCTTTCAGAGGTGGAGCGATTTTTTGGCGATGGATGTTCCGTAATCAAAGATGGTGAAATTGGTGGCGCATAAACTAAAGCGGAGGTGTCATGTATGGTGGGATCAATTGCGAAAAATAGGCATCGACAAGGAAAAGAATCAGACGACTTGGCGCCGGATGAAACAACCTCCAAGACGATTTTACCACCAGATTATGATCAATACTTGTTTCAGCTTGTACCAAAATTGCAACCAAGGAAGCCGACCAGATTTGATTATACAACTGATTTTGCCGACTTTCAGATCGTAATAATCAATGAGACCGAAGGACAACGTAGTCTGCAGATCTCAATGGGTTAAAATTAACCATTCGAGAGAAGATGGAGCTATCAAGAGTTTGACTGTGGATGAAGCACATAATATGGCTCTCAAAGTCGAAGCTAATGGAGTGTAAGACAACCTATTCTGGATATTGTTGGAACCTTCCTGATTCATCGTTTTCTTACTAGGGAAAAAGCAAAAGGGGCTGGCCAACCAACAGTTCCAGTAAATCAGCAGAGGGGTACCGCTGGTGGAGGAGGAAACCAGATGACTGGATCAAGTAGCAGAGAGGCACCTCGAAACACAAATCCTTATGCCAAACCAACAACGGATAAGTGTTATAGATGTGGGTACACCGCCATCGCCTAATGTCCGCCGTAAAGAAGGACTGCTAATTTAGTTAAAGAAGAAGATGAAATTGGAGATAATGGAGATGCAGAACATGAGGGTGATCAGTATGAAGGTGCTGAACTTGCCAGAGAAGAAGGAGAACGAGTCAACTGTGTAGTTCAAAGGGTTCTATTTACACCAAAAACTGAGGACCTCTGGCCAACGCCACAAGATTTTTTCGCTTTGTTGTACCATAAATCAAAAGGTGTGTGACCTTATTGTGGACAGTGGAAGTTGTGAAAATTTTGTGGCTAAACGATTGGTAACACACCTGAACTTGTCTCCTGAACCACACCCCTCTCCCTACAATATTGGGTCAGATCAAAAAGGACTCGCCAAGATAACCGAAGTATGTAAGGTACCTATTTCTATTGGCAAACATTATAAATCCGATGTATTATGTGATGTGGTTGATATGGATGCTAGTCATGTATTACTTGGAAGACCTTGGCAATTTGATGTGGATATTACATTTAGAGGGTGAGACAACACTTATGTGTTCAATTGGGGGTCTCATAAAATTGCTATGAGGCCCTTAAAGCAACACACAGTGCCTCCAAAAGTCGGGTTAAGTCTTTCCTCACTATAACCAATTCAGAGGCCGAGTTTGTGGCAGATGCGAAAACTTCACAAGAGTTATATGCTATGGTTGTAAAAACAATGGTACCTGTGGCCAAGGAGAACACAGTCACACCAATCCCTCAGAAAATTCAACCATTGTTGGAGGAATTCCAAGAACTTATCACGACGAGTTGCCGATGAACTTCGACCATGAGAGACAAACAACGAAATATTCCAAGTATCTTTTATTTGGCATGGACGATGGCAGATTCGTAATATGAACTCGAGGGCTAGTTTTTCAAAGAAGAGGAGTCGATGTAGGACAAGATTTTCGTGACAAGATTTTCGTAATTTTATATTTTTAGTTTTAATATTTTTGATGTATTATTAGGATTCTTGTAATTTAGTATAAATATTTTTAGAATTATTAAGTTTCTTAATTTATTATTTTAGAATTATATTTTGACTAGGATTTTAAGTAGTTTAGGTTTCTTAGTTCTCTTAGGTTTCTTAATTTGTGTTGATTTAAGTTTCTTAGTTATTTTTGGAATCACTTTTCCTATAAGTATTAAGTTTAGTCTATTATAAATAAGCCTACAAGCATATGTAATTTTCATTCATTCAATAATATTTTTAAGAGCTTTTCTTCTATCTTCCTTGTGGATTCAAGGGTGTTCTTGTGGATTCAAGAATTCGCCTACTAGAACGATATCTAGTCCCGTGTGATTTATTCCGTCAAGCCAAAATTTAACTTGACTTGTTTATTTTTAAATTGATCTCAAACAAGTTTTAATCGAACTGAATTTTGTTTTACTTCCTATGTGTATTCATGTAATAAAATTATGTGTATGTTTTGGACCCACTATATTTAACAAATAATGAGAGAATCATTTTTTCATGCTGTTATAATTGGTCCATTATCCCTTGTCAAATTGTATTCCCGTACTCTAGCATGCTTCACAATATTTAACTTTTTGGATGATTAATTGTGTAACACTCGCATCCTTAAACCATTGGAAAGTGTATTTAATTCATTTTTTTCTTTTTGGGAGTCTTTGAGTTGTTGAATGTCGGTTTTGGAGGAATATGATCCGATTTACATTCATTGGTTTTGTTTGTTTGTGCTCGTTTGTCAAAAGTTCCTTGGAAACTTAGAAATTATATTATGGGGTCGACACCAGCCTTCATAAGGGTCGACCCTTACTTGTTGGTGAAGTTTCTGGCAGTGTTGCTGGAATTTAGGGACACCTGTACACAAGGGTCGACATCAGTTTGGGAAGGGTCGACCCTTGTATATTGCAGAATCTAGGTATTAGTTGTTGGAATATAGGTCAACCCTTCTCGCCCAAGGGTCACACCTTGCTTGTTGCCAAGATTGTCTTTTCTTGCTAAAGGGTCAACACCACCACACACTGAGGTCGACCCTTGCGTGTTTATTTTAGATTTGTGGGTCCTAATCACCCTACCTTTGGGGGGTTTTGGCCTATTATTTGATTGACCTTAGGATACTTTTCTACTACTATAAATAGGCTCCAAACATAGTTTCATTTCACTTTTCTCCTATTTCCTCTCTCTCAAACCGTGAGTTCTCCTCTCTCTCTAAACTTAAGCTTTTGGCACTAAGATCTCTAGTTCTACTCACCTAGAGTGATCTTTTCACCATGGTCTTTGAGAAAGGTTGTAGATCTCGTCAAGGGCTTTCTTTTCGCTCGATTAGTTCGTGGCTTCATACATCGATTTTGGGTCGTCATCTCTTGGCTTCAAGAAATAGCGTTTCTAGTTCTCTTCAATACCCTCATTTATAGATAGATTTGTGATATTTTCTTTATATAAATACAAAATTTTATATTTTTATGCATATTGTGACGAATCATGAGATTGGGGGTTAGGGTTTGAAGAGAGTTGGGTTTATTTGTTGGGTTATCATCTTGGGTAAGGAGTTTGGGTGTAAAAGTAATAGAAGGGTTGGAATAAAATGTGTTATTGTGAAAAGCTTTAATTCCTCTTAAAACCCTGGTTTGGCACATAAAGATGTTTAATGGTTTTGTCTCAATTAAAAGTAGAATCATGAAATTGAGGTGTTAAATTACACATATACAAGTTTAATTGAAATTTTAAAGAATTTGAGTAATTTATGTGAAAGTTGCAATTGAACTCATAATGTTAATATTTTAAATTATGTTATAATATGAAACAAAACTTGGGAAAAAGAAATTACTAATGGTAAGAATGATGTGGGAATTATGATAAAATGATGAAGTGAATATTTAAGAATCTTATTGTATTATGTTGAATTGCATTGAGTTATGTTAAATTGTGTTAAGTCAAGGTTGGGTTAAGATGAGTGTGAGTAATAATAAATGGGAGATTGTGAAATATGACGGTGTTACGGAAAGAGTTGTATCAAAGAAATTAATGCTAGAGATTTAATTTATAGCCTCACATAGTAATTGATAATCGATGTGTTGTGAAAATTGATTTGGAAGACTTGATAATAATATGGAAGAGTAAAGAAATAGCTTGAACCCAAGAATTATGAACACGTGAATGACTTGGTGGGTAATAGAAAAGGTGGTGGAACATAATGTGTACTTGATATGTAAGTGAATTTTAACCGATGGTGGATGCGTTTTGAACTAATGTGTTACAGGTGAATAATGGATGATGTGTTGGCTTTTATGACTAATCACAATGATGGATGACTTGATAAAATTTATGGAATGTAATGTTGTTTCGAGGTTCGCTTCAACAGATTTTGAGCCGCAAAGCGTGGCGCTTGAAATAGGTTCCGCCTTCCTTCCTGAGTAGTGCCCGCAAAGCGTGGTATGTTGGGATATGTAGAGGTTCGAGTTCCTTCCGCCAGACCGTAAAACGTGAGGTTCCGCGTTTTTCCGGCCAGGATCGGTAAAGTGTGAGGTTCCGCGTTCCTTTCGGCCAGACCTAAAGCGTGAGGTTCCCGCCTTCCTTCCGCTTGTCAGATCGTAAAGCTTGTGACTCATGGAGATGACTTGTTAATGGATCCGTGTTTAATATGACATTATTTGAAAGAATGGAAAATAAGATGGTAATTGGATTAGAGGTTGGTGATGATAGGCTCACCGATTGCTTGTGACTATAAGGAAAATTATGAGTTTTGTTTTGTAAATAATTGAAACATTGTGTTGTAAAGGGTTTGTTATTCTTGTGTTTTGTTTGAATTTTAATTGATAATGTAAATGTGGATGTGATGTAGTTGTAATATGTTGGATTATAATTGATAATGCAAATGTAGATGTGATGTAATTGTTATTGAATATAGAAGAGATTTGGATTTCTACATTGAGGAGTTACAACAAATATGAATAGATTGGTTGGAATAGCATGCATGTGGGATGTTTTGAAGTATTAAGGGAACTTGAACTTGAGGTTATGAAGTTATAGTAAATGTAACTAGTAAAAGGGGAGAATGAGAATAAAAAGAGAAATGTTAAGATGAGAATTTAATAAAGAATATTTTGGAATGGGTTAATAAATTTAAAATGATGTTGTTCCTTAAACATATTTGTTTTCAAAAAGGATATAGTTTTTGATGGTTGAAGTTTTTTCCTTAAATGTTCAAATAAATTTTGAGAAAAAAATATGCTACGTATGATATTTTGAAATTACAAAATGTCACCGTACTATATGGTATCACCTTGCATGCATGATCATTTCTATCTATAGGATGCTTATTGTTTTTGAACTATGAGATCCTCACTGGGCAATTGTGTGTACCCCTTGTTGTTTCATTTTTTTTTTTTTACAGGAAAATAATTCGGATTGATTGGTTGGAGAATTAGGAAGTTCATGCATCTCTTATGTGTAATCTCATTGTGCATTGATGTTTGTAATTATTCATTTGTAACTCAATAGCGGGAGCTTGACATATATTATTATTATTGTTGTATTCATCATGAGAGAGGGTAATAGATATTTGTAAAAAAAAAAAAATGGACCTAAATTTCAAGCTCTTGGTAATATTTTTGAGTAATTAAAATTTGGGGCATGATTAATTGTTTCTTTGTTACTACTTCATTTTCAGAGAAAGGAATATACCATATGAATATATCTCATAGACCATGGTATTTATATTTGTTCTATCTCATGAACAGTATGGAGTCTGAAAATTAAATTAGAGAGGCACTTATTAATTACAATATCGAAAAATTTTACAAAAATATTTAACGTAAGTTTTACTATTGATTTTGAGAAACATCAAAAATGATAATAATAATAATAATAATGTTATTTATAAGTAGTGTATCATGGACAATATAAAAATATATGGATATAAGTCTTAAAATAAATTATATAATGATAAATTATTTTTAATACAAAATTTGATTAAAAATTCAATATAATTGTCATATCACATCACATTAGTATGTAATATCACCAACTAATAGTAAATAAATACAAAGAGAGTGAACCTCACATGTTAAATGTAACTAACAATCTAATAAATTTTATATTTTTATAGCGAGATTACTTATATTTGCATGTCAATAATAATGATATCACCGTTACATTTAAAATTTTTCATAAAATTTTCATAGATAATATGGTTTATAGTAGTATTTTCATTTTTAATCAAAACAACCATTATTGTTTTATAATTTTTAAAATGTCATTGACATTTTACTCTAATAATATTTTTACAATTTTTTATTTAAAATATTTTTTTTTATGTTTGCAATAAAAAAAATCCCAAAATTCAGGAACACATGACCCTTGGCCTCTTACTCCCTCCGCCTCTGCTCATGAAAGTGATTTTATGGAATATGCTCCTCAGTTTCCACTCACTAGAGTTGTAAGAGGTTTGTTTTGTTCCAATGATCCAATGTGAATCGTAATTACACGAGTAGTTGATAAAAACACTTATTCTTCTTTCTTTCTTTCTTTTTCTTTTATTTATTTATAAATATATTTAGTGATGAAAACAATTTTCTGTTTTGTTTTATGTGTTATCGTTCTTTTTTTTTTGTTTTTGTTTTTTGTTTTTGTTGTTGTGAAATAAATAAACATACGTATAATAACAAGAAAAACAAAACAATCTCACACAAGAAACAACACGAAATTTACGTGGTTCGCAAGATTGCTCACGCCCACGCTCACATTAATTTTATTATATCGTGAGGGAATGAAAAGAGAGTACAATCGACCACTACAAAAACAACATTTATATATAGCGCTAGTGCTACATCAACAATTACCAAGGTTTGATCCTTATAACAAAATAAATCTTGAATTTTTAATTTTATCAATTTAAATTCTAATATTTCAATATATTTTCAATTTAAACCACGCCTATTTCGTTAAAGAAAACCAATAGAAAAATGGTTATTTTAATCATTAAACTCAATGAAAATAATATTTTCAACATGTTATGTACAATTTATATTGAATTTAATGACTAAAATATTCATTTTTTCGTCAGTTTTACTCAATAAAAATAAACAAATGATTTAGATTGATAATAAATCAAAAGGTTACGAGTTAAATTAACAAAATAAAAAATTCAGAATTTATTTTTTTCCAAGGGTCAAACTTAAATTTTTTTTTTCCCTATATTTTTTTTATTTGTATAATATTACTACAACATACCTTTCTTGGCTTTTGGCTAGGATAAGTTTATTAATTGTTCTTACCATTAATAGCAATAAAATAAGACTCTCTTTATTACAAACATCATTAATGGAAAACAAATATAGCCAAAGTTTTGAAACCTGAGAAACATGAAGAAAAGTCTAAGCCATGTTGACTGTGGTGGAAGGCAAGCCAAGCTATTCATTTGATGTCCTTCTTGTTCGAAGTTTTTGAATCAACATATCTGTAAAAGTCAGAATTTTGGATTTTTTTACAAAATAAGTGGCCATTTCTCATGCAAAGTATCAAAGTGATTGATACATTATGTTGATTTACCAATATTTTGCACAAAGAATGGGGGAGATTTATGATCTTACTGCATTTGTGCAGCAAAGGATGAATTTCTACTTCATTGGTCTACACCAAGGATGCAAAAAACCGAAATGTATTTGTGTGATTTGTTTTTTTTTAATCGAAAGAAGTTCATTTCAATATATTTGTCAACAAAGATTTATTTATTTATTTTTATTTATTTAACTTTTTGAAGTGTGGGCTGATTACATGACTTCAACTTTAAAATTGTGTTTTTAAAACATGACTTTTAATAAGGTCGGTTTTAGATAATTTTATCAAATTAAAACTTTTAAAATCAAGTTTTCAAAAACACCATTTTAAACTTGAAAATCAGCTTTAGAAAGCATTGGTTTGAAAAGTAAGTTTGGAACTACTGAGTTTGGAAATATGATTTACAATCACATGCTTTTGGTATAAAACTAATGAAGTTGTGTCGTGTTTTTTTAAAACTTATTTAGAGCTTTATGTTGGTGAAATTTTTGAAAGATTTTTAAACGAGGAAATAATAATTCAGTGTAAAATTAAAAAAAAAAATTACACATCAATTGTAAACTATATAAATATTAATAATTAAAATTTAAACTTTTTATATGTTTGTAATTTTTTTAACACTCACTGGGCTTTGATTTCCCCTTTTTAAAATCTTGAAGGATTATTACTTGCCTTAAAGGAGACGCATGTTCTTTGCAAAAAAAAAAAAACAAAAAAAAAACAACTTGAATTTTGTCACTGTGTGAGGAAATTGAAAAATAAGACTAAAATAGTTGAGTATTTATATTAGTACCTTTACGTAATTACTCCACATGGGCCTTCAGTTATGTTGTGCTCCCATCATTCTTCTTAAGCGGTTCAAGTTCGCCATCATGACAACGAAAACCCCATCTTTCATTTCATCAACACACCGAAAGTAGGCGTATCTCCAAGACTTCTTTAACACCAAACTACCACAAACACCAAAACCCCACCACAAACCCCAATGCCATGCCAAGGTAGAAGCCCAGGTTTTCATTCTCATCCTCATCTTTGTGAGCCTTAGCATGTTGGTTTCCATCAACATCTTTGTCATTGGCTGCATGAGGCACTTGGTCGACAATGGAGGCCCACAAAGTTTTGGGTTACCCTTGTAAAATGGAAGGATCAATGAAGGTTTGTAACTGGTTGCCGGAGGGAATTGGTCCAGACAAATTGTTAAATGACAAGTTCAAATTGTTCAGTAAAGTCATAGAGGACATGGTTGGAGGAATTGGACCTGAAAGGTGGTTGCATGAGAGGTCAAGCGCTTCTAATAGTTTTAAGCTTCCAATCTTCTCTGGTATTTTCCCTGTCAATTGGTTGTGGGATAAATTTAAGGTATCCAAGGTTGAGAGATTTGTTATTAGTTCTGGGATGTCTCCCTGAAGATTGTTGCCCGACAAGTCAATGATATTTACCAACTCAAGAGTAAAGGTATATATCAATTGTCTTCCCTTTCATAACCACTTCCATTTTCTTTTCGTTGAAGATAGGCATCAGCCACAGAAGGTATATGTTGACTATATGATATCAAAGAATTCAGAGCATCCAATTTTCCCAAGCATGATGGGATGGATCCCGATAAATTATTAAGAGCAAGGTCCAGGATGTGGAGGTGAGCAAGAGAGCATAATTGTTCAGGAATATTTCCACTAAACATGTTATCTCGTATACGCAGTTCCGATAGTGATAAGAAGCTTTGTCCAATGTATTTGGGTATGTTCCCGTAGAATCGATTCTCTCCAAGATCAAGCATCCTCAAGCCTTCGCAGTTCTGTAATGCAAAAGATAGTTCCCCTGAAAGATTGTTGCTGCTCAATTTCAACCAATGGAGAAAAGGTAGTGAGCAAATTGAATATGGAATCTCATCATGTAAATTGTTTTGGATAAATCTAGACTTCAATTCTTTGTAAACCCCCCCATTGATCATGGATTCTTCCAGATAAATGATTGTTTGATAGATAAAGAGTTTGCAAATGTTTCATCTTACCTACGGATAGGGGGATGCTACCATTTAGGATGTTCCCAGATAAATCAAGAATCTCCAATGATGGCATCATTTGGTTGATGTTCGCGGGAATTGATCCTGAAAATAAATTGTTTGCCAGCACGAGAAATGACACATTGGGCCAAAATGGAGTGAACCTCTAAACAGTTGAACTTTCTTAAATCCACTAGAATTGCTGAGGCAAATACTAGGTGAATTGGGAAGCTTTCCATGTATCCATAATTACATCAGAAAGATCTAATCCAAAAAATATGTGGAGATAACTCACAAAGCCAATGAGGTATTGTAGGTCCGAAATGGCAACGTCTGTCAACGTTATTTCATAAAAGTTGTTTTTGATTACTTAGCCATGCTGGAAATCTGGGACCTAATCGACAGTTCCAGACTATGATTTCTATTAGGCTGAAAGGAGGAACCCTATTCGTGGGCTTATATTGAAGATTGGACTTTTTGTTCAACGATGATATTGAGAGAACGTTACAGGTTTTGTGAGGCCTTGCAATTGATTTTGGGAGTTATAACACCTTCCTCAATAATTGTTTTTAAGTAACAACTCTTTTTTAAGTTTGCTGTAAGTTTTCTCCAACACCATCTGGAATGGACCCATTCATTTGATTAGAAGAGAGGTCTAATATCTCCAATTTTGACAACCTTCCAATAGATGCTGGGATTGGGCTCCCTGAGATTGTTGGTCATAAAGTCGAAGGTATCTTTAAGTTCTGAAGGTGTGTTAGTGAATAATCTAGCAAACGACCCTCCTACTTGGTTATTGTCTAACAAATCCTCTTCTTTGGTTACTGTTGCTGCATCCAAACCAAAACCCCTTATAAAAAAATCACTTATGTCGCCACTAATTTGATTTAGGTTTAAATCTAGAGTTCCCAAGTTGCAGAGATTTCATTGGAGGAGTCATCAGGGAAACAGATACTGGCCTCTATATAATCAATACTAAAAAGATACACATCCACAAGGGAAACTTAAGTGTTAAACAAACATTGAGGTATTGAAGAAGAGTTGAAATTATTTTCAGAGAGACTCGGCGACAGAAAGGGAAGTGAAATTGATAAGGTTTGGTAATAGAGGTAAGGCAAGCCAGAAGTTCACAACCCTCGCACCTCAATTCCGACAGACAAGGAAGCATACTAAGAGCTTGTGAGCCAATTAGTACTTAAGCACAAAGTGAGGTTCACATTTCCAAGATTAAGATATTTTAGAGAAGACAGACCAACAAGCCAGTTTAAATCTGAAAACCAACTTGTTGTTAGATAAGAATTTGTAGAGAGATCAAGATAACGCAGGATTTGATAGATTTCCAAGATGAGGAGGAATCATCTCCACCAAAAAGATGCACAAGAGAGATTGAAGTAGCCTTCAATCCTTTTCAAGTGAACCAATGAAATTTGGGATTGCAATCCCTTGGAAATAATTCAGGCTTTAGGATCCAAGTAATTCAAATATTTCAAGTCGAGCAAGGAGGAACTTACCCCACCGCTCCAAACAGATGATGAGTTGTAAATACACTCGAAGCGGTTTCGAAGGTCCAGTGATACAACATTGCCAGTTCTGGTTGCTGCAACCTACGCCCATCCAAGTAATAGCAACAATCATTGCCAACCCAAGAAGTAAAGGGAGGACCAGAAGGATTCAGAGAGACCTTTTTGAATTCAAGAAGTGCTTTCTTCAATCTCTATGCAACTGGGAAGTTGGAATTAAGCTAGAGTTGGAACTGAATCCACTGGCTTCTAGGGAAAACAAACATGGAAAACAGTAGGAAGGATATGAAAAGAAGTTGGAAACAAGTATTAGCTATGCGCTTTACTATGATATATTGTTCTAACTTTTGTCCAACACAAATCTATATATATATGCAATATGTGAGAATTATAAGTTGATTCAAAAGTCCACGGCATTTACCTAGTAATGGACCAAGGTAAAACGTTTTACTGAAGAGAGAAGTTTTCACGACTTTTTGAAGGACAAAAAAAAAATTATTTGAGAGAGCTCTAAATCAAAAAGCTCTAGAGGAGCTCTACCATGGTGGGTCTTACATGATGATATGATAATAATGCTGAGAATGCTTGAGATTCATTAAAAAGTGGTGCCTCTAAAAGCAATTCCACTAGGTGATGTGGCTAGTGGACGGGCCCACTGATTGTGCTCTTTTTTTTTTTTTTAAGATTTGCCAACCTTCATTTCACTAGATTTTAGAAAGCATCACTTTTGGGGCTGGATGTATCATCACCCGATATGATATTTGTTACTTTTTTTTTTTTTTTTTTTGTTTGACACTCACTAGAGCCTATGTTAGAGCTCCTATCACCAAAAAAAAAAAAAAAAAAAAAAAAAAAAAAAAACTTGTATTTAATTATATGCAGTAAATTCAATGTCTGTTTACATTCAGTCCTTGTCTTCATAGCTGGGGATTTTAAAGTATCACTCAATTGTACACTCAAAACTTTTTTTAACGTAATTGTACCCTCAAACTAGGAAAAAAAAACATTTTTGGGTTAATTGTTTTTACAGGGACTCCTCCGTACCACTTATCTTCATATTTCTCTGTTTTTATTTTTGAGGGTCTCACTTTGCATTTTTTGTTGTAAATCTCGCAGTAAAAATTACATTCAGTGTATAAAATCTGCTTTTATCAGATATCAATGAATATATGAAACAAATTGTATTTTATTTTTTGAAATGAACAATTTAATTTTTAAAACTAATAGTTGCTTGCTATTTTAAAAAATAAAATATAATTGATTTATGTGTCCAATGATGTCTAACAATGAAACTGATTTTTTATTTATTAAGTCTACAAGATGAATAATTTGGATTATCGGTGTTTGCTTGGTCAGCTTATTGAGCCTTCACGAAATAGAGTATGGAGGGGTATGGATGAGATTGGTATAAAAGGGAGCTTCATCTCCCTTTGTTCTGATTTTCTCGTTATAAGGCAAAAAAACAAAAATGTAACTTCTTTCTTCCTTTTAATTTATATGTGTGTTTTTTTTTTTGTCAGATTCACTATTTATGTGGTATTAGCTTCTGATAGGGAGGCTTAATGTGAGCTTGACCAAAATAAGATAAGATATTACAAATATGCTGCCCTCTTAGCTCTTGCAAGTTAAAGAAATATTCAATGTGTTTAGTTTTGAAGCTTTTTAGAAATTTAGTTTTTTTTTAGTGAATATTTTTAAATTTTAAGAATTTTTTTTACTTTTTATATCCACCTTTACTTAGATATATTTTAAATAGTAGAAATATTTTTAGAAAAATATTTTGAAATATTAATAAATATGTACAAAAAATACAAAATACTAATTCTAATTTTTAAATTTTTTTATTTTGTATTTAGTAATTTTTTAAAAATATTTTCACAAATATTATAGTTTTAAGTGTATTTATGTTATATGTGTCTAAAAAATTAAAATATTAAAAAATCATTGAAAACAAAAAGGTAGAATTTTCTAAAAATGTTTTCTAAAACCAAAACCAAATAGGTTGTAAAGAAAATAGAAGGCTTATCTCAGGTGCCTTCCAATTTTAAACACAAAAACGAAATTATAAACAGAAAAGAAAGGAAAGTAATGAATAGCTTCCTGAAATATTCTTTTTAAGGTTAAAAGCAGTTTCTATCTTTAAAACTTCAAGAAAATTAGGCACAAAAGTGGTACCAACAGTTAAAAGTAAATTGTCAACTTGACACAAATTTTGACAAATGTCAAATCTACTGCTCAATCAAAATCAATTGACTATTTTTATTAGATATTACACGTTGCGGTTGTTTTGGGGATATCTTAGGGGATGATCTCAATTGTTTAGAGTGGTCATCTAGATTCCTTGATGTTGTGCCGAATGAGCTTTTGCACTATTAGAGCACTACTATTATAATTTGACAATTTGTTTTAACATGTCAAAATTATAATTTTGACAATATTATAATAGCAATTATCATTGGAGATGCTCTAATTAATACAATACGTGATCGAATTGATATATCTTCATTGATTAATGTTTAACAAAAGAATAAAATTAAAATTTGAATGGTCGAATACTCAACATTTCGTTGAATACATAATGGCTTTTCTAATCTTACCGCGGATTCTTTCTAATTTACTTTTACAACATGACGACACATCCTTTTGTTTCGTGAGAGGGCCATTTTTATTATGTTTGGTTGCATTTTTTAAAATTAATTTATTAATGGTTGTGGTAGTGGTAGCGGGAGAGTGGGAGGTGAAAGCAGAGGTGTTGTAGGTGATAATAGTGATGTATGTGTGGTGGGTCAGAATACCCCAAAAATTAAACCCACTCAAATATAAAAAATAAGGCAAATATTATTAAAGAAAAAAACATTATATTATTTAAATCAATGTGAGTATTACTAAATAAAACATCAAATAAATGCTCCTACTAAGCACATCTTGCCAAGCCAACACTTGGACACACACACTCTATGAGTTCTAATTCAAAACAAATAAAGCCCTAGGCTTGAATAAGCTTACATAATTCAAATAAAACAACTAAAAACAAATAAAAACAAGTCTTCAAGTCCAAATCCTCACAAGCTAAGTCTTTGGAGGTAGTGAACCACCTTTAACTCGAAAATAAAATTTACATAGGTAGAGCTACGTACCAAGAGAGAGAAATACTAAACCAAGCATAAGAATTAACTAAAACAAAGAGTAATCTTATACATGGTTAACACAAGATAATCAATTTACAATTCATCGACACAAACGCCCACGTTGTCTATGCATACATGGTCTATGACACCCTTTTTACTTTCCATTTATATGTACCATAAGTTAGAACCTCGCCAAACAACTCAACAAGGATAACAAATCGTGTTAAACCTTTCATAACACATAATAAACACACATGCCGGTGTTATACCAATCTCAATCAAATTCACTTTCATTCCTAAATCGATACACATGGTGGTGTGATGTATCATATCAATAACAAATAGAAATATTTATTATAATTACACACACATAAGTGATGCTACCGGAGTCCATCCCCATTTCCTCCCAACAAGTCCGGCTTAGAGGTCCATCC